>CANSNZ010000414.1:0-592500 GCA_947646795.1 Beta lomatogona
GTAGAGTTAAGCTTGCACGTCTTGTGTTTGATGAAATGTCTGAGAGAGATGTTGTTCTATGGGGAGCAATGATTGCAGGGTTTTTCGCATAATAAGTCTCCAGAGAGGCGATAAGATATATGAGATGGATGATAAAGGAAGGTGTGGTACCGAATTCGGTGGTGCTAACCACAATTCTTCCCATGATTGGAGAGTTGGGGCATGGAAGATGGGTAAGGAGGTTCATGCCTATGTGTTTAAGACAAGACATTATATGGAGGAACCAGTTTATAAAATCGGCTTTGATAGATATGTACTGTAAGTGTGGGGATATGACTTCTGGGAGGAAGGTGTTTTATATTTCTAAGGATAGAACTACTGTTTCATGGACTGCTTTGATGTCTGGTTATATTGCAAATGGTAGGCCTTGATCAGGCTTTGAGGTCGATAATCTGGATGCAGCAAGAAGGGTTTAGGCGTGATGTTGTTTTCTTGGCAACGATTCTTCCAGTTTGTGCTAAGTTGAAGGCGTTAAGGCAAGGAAAGGAGATACATGGGTTTTTGGTGAAAATGGGTTTCTGCCTAATGTATCATTGCTAACATCATTGATTGTAATGTACTCAAAATGTGGTGTCTTGAAGATCAGTCGTAGATTGTTTAATGGCATGGAGACAAGAAATGATTTGCTTGGACCGCTCTTTAGGAATTCATGTATTGAAAATGAGCATCCAGATGGAAGCCCTTTGAGGTGTTCAGATCAATGCAGCTGTCCAGGCACAGGGCAGATTCAGTTACAATGTCTAGGTATTAGATATTTGCAATGATCTCCAACTGTTGAAACTTGGGAAAGAGGTCCACCAGACAATTGTTGAAGAAGGAAATTGAGCGTGTTCCATTTGTTTTAGCGCGACTTGTGAAATTGTATGGAATATGTGGAATGATTGAGAAAGCAAGTTGGTGTTTTATCTCTATCCATCTGAAGGTTCAGTGGCAGCAACGCCATGATGATGGCTTATGGATATAACAACTGTTTTGGAGAAGCGCTTGCTCTTTTTTACAATTTGTTGAGTGATGATATACCTCCCAATGTAAGCACCTTTGATGTGATTTTGACAATTTGTGATCAAGCTGGATTTGCAGATGAGGCTTGTAAAATCTTCCAACTCATGACTCAAAGATATAAAATCGTGGCATCAAAGGTGCATTATTCTCTTATGGCCGGACTTCTTACTCGTACAGGTCAAACTCAGGAGGCTGAAAGATATCCTATGGGAATCTAGGTTGAAGACCTTAACATTAAGCCCAATGTGCTCCTCTCCTTGAGATTTTGTACTATACTAATAACATTGACAGGTATGATAAAGGTAAAAGATATTGTAAAATTCCTTTGTATAGTATGATTCGTTGAAAATGAATAACTACTAAGATTTGGTCCATAGAACTTTCATGTTTTCTCTTGCAATCTTGCTCGTCTTATTTCACTCTGTTGGCCTCTGGTCTCCCCTACCAATATAGAAGTACATATTATATGGAGTTCAAAAAAAGAAATCTTGTGTTCAGACACAGTATAATCATTCTCTATTTCCTTTACATATAACTCTGAACCTAGATATGGGTCTTTTATCTGCCGTTAGGTACTTAGGTGTGCTGCGTAAAATGCAACAAGTGATTATAACACCCAGAGTGTACAGAAAAGGTGAAGAATAAAAAGATTCAACCAAGTTAAACAAGCTAACAAACTTGCCTTAAGCCTAATCATCAGTTTCAGGTTGAGGTGACTCAGTACATGTCAAAATCCATACAAGAGTACTTCCTGGCTTTACCTCAAGTCCTTGGTTACTGTAATATTTCGCAGTAGATGTCCTATCTATACAAATGGAATTTGACACCATTGTTTATGCAGCTGGCTTTGGATAAAAATATTCTTAAAAGCTCTTGCAGTTTCCGCTGATACTGCTTGAAGAGTCGAAGTCATTGAAAGAACAGTATGCTAGTGGCATACATGTCCACTGTGCTGGAGAAATATATAACTGAAACGGCAGATATCCTGGCTAGAGAGGGCTGACCTGCTGAGATATAATAACATGGGCTTAAAACACCACAAGTTCTTGTATATATATATTTGGTGTCACGCTATCTGAGAATTGTTCTCCACCAAACATATGAGGAATTGAGGGGAAATTTGGTGAATCCATTGGGTGCAAGCACCACACCAATCTCTCCTCTCTATTAGGTGGAGAACAGGTGTAAATTGTACCTAATATCTATATGATATTCAGTTGTGTAAATTGGGTAGTCACCGATACAGACCTCTACAGCACTTTAATTCTCTACTGCAAGTTTCACAAGAATAAGGTTTCTCGCTGAACTTTTCTCTCACGGTGATCATTGGATTTGATAACGTTTTCATTTTGTAGCACATCATATAAATGCTTGACCAAATCTCGAATATATTTCGTATTTCCTAAAATTATATTCTCTTAACCCTGCCTGGAAGAGGGATCGCCTCGAAATGCTGATGCAACAATCTATGGCTCTATGCCATATGGTCATGTACAGACCACGACCAAGCGTCATGTCTTTTCTTGAGGGGAGGGGGGTGCTGGGTGAGTTGGGAAGTGCAAAGTAGACTCCAGACTTGGAAAGAAAGTAGTGCACTAAGCCGGATATGTAGCCGCATATAATACAGAAATTAAAAAGGAAAAACTTTGACAAGTTAGGGGGAGTAAACCTTGATAGTAAAGTCAGTCAGTCAATTAACAAACATTCCTTTACATTGACAATACGCGAATTTCACAAACAAGATGATGAGCCAACTGGATATTTTCCTCTCACTCGCTTATATTTTTTTTTCTTTGAAGGGATCACTCGCTTCTATCTAGTGTTACATGCTCCAACAATCCCATTTTGTTCATTTTCTTTTTTGAACTCTTTTCATCCATGTCAACTTTGGCCTTCAATTCTTCTATAATCCCAACTCCCAACTTTTTGTCACTAGTGCATATCTTCAATTCACTTCATTTGTCAACAACCAGTATAAATCTAACGGAAGCAAGATGATCAACTTCAAAATCTCTTGTCAAACAAGTTTGCCTTTGATAAGTTGAAGTCAACTTACCTCCAACCCTTTGCCTGGTATGACTTTTAAAGCAGACAATGAATGAAGACATCAAAGGATTTAAAAAAAATTAATCAAAGAAATCGAGAATTGATGAATATTAACCAATTAAATGATTGAATATCCACGCCAAATACAAGTCAATGAATCCTGAAAAACTGTAAAAATCCCACTAACATCGGATAGCATAAGCCAATGACAAAAAGAATCTCTATATCTTCTGCATCACCCCTCCCTCTTCTAAAACATGGGTGGAGAAATGTTTTTTTAAACCTGCACTCTTGACAGACTCAAAACCTAGCCTCAAGAAAACTATTACTCTGTATGCCAAAACTTCTGTCGATGAAAAAAATGAAACAAATCTCTAAGAAAAATGAAGAACACTTTCTAGGAGGGAAACCTCTTTACTGAAACTTAGCACTGTAAGGCATACTAGGACCTAAGACCGGGACATGACGCATTGAAGAAAAATGAGGTGTTGATAACTGATGAATGTGACTCGGCATCGTAAACGGTTTGTGGTCCATTCCCCATTAAAGGTGGAGTCACAGAAACTGGCAATGTTGGACCAGCTAAAACACCTGCACATGAAAACCAAAGCATAATAAAGTAAAGACTAAGGAGTCATATAGCAGCAATTATTAGTATATCAGTATTTCAAACACAAGAGATTCGCAATAGCAAGTTTACTTGACACATGTCTACGACTCTACTGCCCAACTCAAACCCTAAAGCATGAAATAGAAAGGGCGTTTTCTATTCCTTTTTTATAATCTCTAAATGTGTGGGACATTTACGCCAAAGTGTTGTATGAAAGAGGGGACTGACAAGCCAAGTATCTGCAGACTCCATTCCAGGCGAATGGAGAAGTATATTATTCCTAATAAATAAAATGAAATAAAAAGACAATGATGGGCGCTTCAGTTACTCCTCAGTCCTCACGCACAGCCAACATTATATAATTGTTACACCAAGGCCTAAACGATCAATTGAATTGAGAAAGTTAGGCGGATTTTCAAAAGAGCTTGTCCAAGCAGAACACTCATGAAGTCGATCAACAACAATATTCAAATCTTATCGTACTTATTGTTGGCACATGTTTTAACAAGTCGAGCTCGAAACTTGGATTATTCTTATCAAATCAAGCTTGAGCATGATTTGTAAGATTGAGTTCAAGTTCGAGTTCAGACTTCGGTAAAATTAATCAAACTCAAGTTGAGCCATGTTAGAGTTTGGATCAGCTCATGGAAAGCCCTAAGCATCAGGTATACCAAACTCTCCAAGCACATAGTAGTACTAGTTTCTTCTAAGTGCTATGAACTAGTATTCCTCTTTGTTCATATATACTTGTTTGAAAATACTTCCAGCTTTACTTTTGACCAACTTTTTGTATGTGTCATTAGTAGGGTAACCATAGTTCAAGCATATTACACGTGAATTATAATTCTTTTAAACCCTTCGGCCCTTCCACAGATCTGTATCATCTTACTTCCCAACTCTCTTTCTTTGCTATGTTAGACCATTTTATAGGTAACCATATTCACAGTTTCTGTTGATTTCTCCCAAAATTGTACTTTGATGGCAAAAAAGATGAGATATTGCCATCTAAAAAATGCTTCAAGTCAGTCGAGCACAATATCTATCCCCCCTCTTCCCAGAAGGTTTCTTCAACCCTTCCATATGATGCAAACAAATTCATCCACACCTCCACTTATCTGGTTCTTGATTCTGATAGCCTGCATCAGTGGTCTACAGCAACCTGCTTCAAAGGCTTGTTTCATTTTATCTATATCATATAGTGCAAAAATAAATAAAAAGTAGTGATGTGACAAACATCGAATATAGGACTTCAGAGCTCTGTTTCTACTAATACATGAGTTTAACCTTCAAATAATTAAAAAGGCCAGAGCACAAAAGGTCACCCCAGATAGATAAGTTGCTCCACTAATTTGAATAGCCATCAGAAACTAAAAAGGTCATGATAACATTATTTCATTGTCTTTTAAAAGGTCAGTTCTGTTGTATTAAGATTAATCAAACAAATGAGAACTACAAGGAACCAAAACAAAATATTGTGTCTTTTAGATGTCATATGCTGATGGAGAGAGATGAATTGCATTTCTTAGAAGTATTTGAGGCATGAACGCATCTTAGCTGGTGCTGGAATTAGAGATGACAGATTAATGAAATAAATCTTATTCTCTACGAACGAATAACTACTCATTATTATGGAATAATGCACCTATGCATCTCAAATTATAGATAATATATACCTTCGTTCTTGGCAATACCAACATGGATCGGATGTGATGTCAATAAGGCATGTGGAGCTTGTGAGAGAGCTGCAGGTGCCTGGATCACATCCTTCGTGACAAAAAGGAGGCCACTTTAGTAAAGAGCAAAAGAAAATGATCAAGAAAGCCATCAGAGAGCCCCGTGCAGGTTAAAACAAAAGGAGAAAAAAACAACAAAGGTGATTCAAGGGATCTAAGCCTATTATACATAATCTCAAAAGGCTCGTTCACATTTTCACTTCTACAGTAGGAAATTACATGCCATAATTGAAATAAAAGAGTCCAAGATATCAACACAAACAGAACCAGTAGACTTGCATCCAAGAGTCAAATGGTAAATCATTTAAGCAGCCTTTGTGTATGTCTGTGTCTATCTAAACCAACCGTCTCATCACATCCCCCCCCCCAACCCCCCAACAACCCCCACTTGAAAAAGAACCCAAAAAGAAAGAGGTAAAATGAGAGAAAAATTATGCATGCACATAATCACATTTTTGTAACTCACATGAGTAACTGGATGTACATAGACAAGCTGTCCAGGCCTTCCATATATGCCCTACAGGAGTTAACACATTCATTAGGAGAGTAAATTTTGATAAGAAGAGAAAAACGTGTTCCTTGATACTGTTGCATAAAGCTGAAACAGAACATTTGCATCTTAATTGAAATAATGAATTTAATTATACATATACATACATTTTGAGGATTAGGATGTACATATGTAGGCATAGCTTGAATTGATTGGTACTGTGCACCATGTCTGACAGGTTGTGCTCTTGTTACATAATGACCAGCAATCTGCTTGCAAAATAAGGGTAAACAGATAATAGATCAGCAATATCTACATCAAACATACTTATTATTAAAAAGTAAGTTTCAGGGACTCTTTTTCCAAGTGAGTGAATCAAGAAGACCATATTAAACATACAGGTTGATTGTATTGAAGACCATTATCAGCATTCATTGCTGTTGAAGCCACATAAGAAACAAACTTAACAGGCCATGATGAACGCGGCGCAATGGGTCTGATAAGTTCTGGCTGTGCACCAGCTACCTGTACTGCAGGAAAATTGTTGGGTACATAAGCAACACTTGGAACTGTTGCCACCGGAGGTGGTGTTGATCTGTAGTTAGGAAAAGATGGGGAGAAAACTTTTGCACTTGGATTGAGCTTGGATTCCTGAAATTTGGCATATAAACCGAGATAATTTTTCGTTAAGTCAATTAACATAACAAAATCAGAAGAAAGATGATATAATGTGAGACTCCCAAAGCCAAGACCAATAAATTAGAATATCATCAGTATATATATCACTACTGCACAAGAATTCAACACTCAACAGTGACAACACCACCGAAAGAGGTCCTGTCTATCAGAAGCGGAAAAGAGGGGGAAAAAAGGAAAATAAAAAGAAGCAGTAGAACTTTTTAAATCCCTATTCCAAAAAAAAGCAGTAAAATAAAAACTAGAAGTAAAAATGTACAAGTACTTTGTAATGAACTGGAGATTAAGAGAAGAAAATGAAAATCATAATGATAAACTAGGAAATGCAGAGATTTGAGATTGAATTTTAAACATTCAAGAGGCTTGATTCTCTCTCTCTCTCTCTCTCTCAAAACTAAAAAACTAAACATTATATAACTCTAAAATGTTTTCATGATTTTCTCTCTTTACTCTACGTACAATTTTGATACCCTTTCCTCTTTCTCCTCCAACTAAGCTGCCCCTAAATAATAAAAGGCTGCACCCCATTCTATCCCTCCCTTTGGCCAGTTCATTGTACATTCTTATTGAAATGCTGGTGTGACAACGAGAGAAGGGAAGAATCACAATTTATACCTTAGCAGTCCTACTAGAAAGTGAATTTTGCAGAGCCCTTTCTGTTGGAACTGCCGAAGGATTACGAGTTGCATCCAAATCTGTTTTGGCGGAGTCAGAATGCTCTGAAGCAACAGATTCTGTACTAGTGGATTCTTTATCAAGGAGCTGATTCACATGTTTGAGATCAAGAGATGCATCACTGGCGGGTAGGGATCCAATGGCCAAATGGTTGAATGCTCTCATCTCATAATTCTCCTTGTGAACATTCAATTTGTTGTTATCAATCACTGAAAGTAAAGCATATCATATTGAGTTAGTCTTCACACAAGGAAACACAAAAAGAAGGGGACAGAAAAGTCGGAACAGAGTTGGAAAAAAAAACAATACCATAATCACTAGTAAAAAGGTCAATTGGTCAAATTATACCACATGGAAAAACAGATCAATCAATAGTAAGGTGCACAGGTCGAGACATATAGCACAATAAGTACTAAGAAGTGAGATAAACACAACAGAAACAAGGACCAAGGTCCAGCAGCTAAAAAGAACACGTAAGTATATCGCCGGCCCAGATGTAATAGTGCTGGGTCAGGAAAATAAGGCAAAAAAACTAACTAAAATATGTTATGCATTGTGTATAGGGAAGGGGTAACATTGGAAATGCAATATTATTAGGTCAAATCAAGTAAGTTAGTTGTATAAATAGAAGTGATCAGTGAGAGGAAGCGACAAATATTTGAGAGTTCCATTTAGTTAGCTTTGGGAGTGTGTCCAAGATTACAAGTCACTCCATTTCTTGGCAATCTATATTTACATTCTTTTTTTAATTTCCGTATTATTAATCAAAGAATCATTATCTTTCTTTATTCTCTAATCTGGAATTTCAGCTCATAACAAAACATTGCATAAAAGCTGAAATATTTTTGAAAAGAAAAAGAAAATCTGCCAGCAAACACTGCTGTAGGAGAAATTAGAAGATTAGGTTTATAATTGAAGATAGTAGATTAGTAGAAGCTATCCCCATCACCTTATCAAGTTAATTTGCAGGCCAAGTATTCCCCTTCCCAGTCATAATCCAAGCATCGGTTTTCCAGTATTCGTGGGTAAATTTTCTGCTTTGTTGAAAAGGCAAAGGGTCTGCAATCTAAAGGGTGTTCTCATACATACAGTCTCTAGAAAGGTACTAAGTTCATTGGGATGAAACAAGAGAAGGTTATACTGAAGCAAGATTAAGATAGATTCTGCACTTACAGCTTCTACTTGAACCATTGACTTTGGAAACCTGCAAAAAGAAGTGGTAAATTGGTTACAAACAGCTATGGACAAGTAAATAATTCCTAATATGGGGAAATATATTTTCAAAACTAATCGTACCTCCTTCAAGACCTCAGAATGATGGCGGTAATGATCTTCATCCTCTTGAAGCATGGGTACCCCAACCTGTCTGTCAACCAGGAAGAAAAGAAAATAATGAATCTGAGACAATAAACTAATCTTAAAGGAGAAAAATGCCTTATTCACCCCAAAGATTGGGGAGGGGGTGGGGAGACAGTTGATCTTAAAACTAAGTCTGAACTAACTCAAACTGTATTCAAGACCCCGCCCCGCTTTTTCTCCCTCTCCTCCTTTTCTTTTTGCACTTTCAAATAAGAATCATGAGAGAACACTGCAACTTCAAAGGATGCAGAAGAAACCATCAAGATATCAAACATTGACAAGGAATGCCGGTCGTGCTTACTCAAATGTTTACAACACCTAAAGCTATATGTGTAAAAGAGAGGGTGAGGGACAATCAACAGCAGAACATAAGTAAATTAACTACTAAGAAAACTATTTCCAGAACTTGGAAAAAATTAAAAGCTTTCTGGGCAATCTGAACAAGCTAGAGTAAAAAAGTACACTCTTCCTCCACGGCTCCACCTATCTTCCATATAGATCTTGCAAATTATAAAGTTCAATGAGGATCAAAGAACACTTTAGGTGACCGTAAAATGCTGATCAATCAATTCATCAGTATTCGAAAATAACAAACACATCCTAATGTTATCGATCGTCCTAAACTTTCATCCGTTTAGCCTCCTAGAGAAGAGGGAAAAGGAGACCATTAGCCTACATGTAGACAGTTATGATCCAAATGATATAATTTTTCCAAAAGAGCAATAATTGAGAAAAAAGAAGTTGAAATCTCTCACTAATTGATTCAAAAGAACAGATTCAGGGATTGTCTAGGTTTAGGATGGCAAGTCGTCTTTAACACAAGAGATTCAATGGATATTGTAAAACAGGACTATTTGGTATCCTTCCAATTCTCCAGAAAAAAAAATAACATTCCACAACAATTCCAACAAATAATACAGCATGACCATGATCAAGGAACTAGCCAAGCATCATTGTCATGCACAAATTTTTTGATTGCATTCATCAAGAAGCTAAAATAACATATTAGTCGTGCAAAAAACATTTCCAAGTGTTCATCACAATTCACAAGGAATAAAGGGCTACTCAAAGCACGTCATCATATGCAAACCATGAATGAGCAAAAAAAGGTGAACTCCAGATATTCTCCCAGTAACATTCCCTAAAAAATCATGCAACAAACAAAAGACAAAAAATTAAAGGGAAATGATCAAGTACAAAGCATCAAAACATAGATTTTTAAGTTAGTGGACTTCAAGGGGGTCAGTGGAAGATGGTGCAGTAAGCTAAACAATTATGTTTAGTATGATTATCATCCAAAATCTGACATCACTAGTTTAAGATGTTGCATGCAGCTGTAAGTCATTGACATCTTTTCTTACCTTATTTTTTCCTTTTATAAGCGGGGTCCTTATGAAACTTTTAGGCACTAAGCCCCCCTCTCTTACTAGTGACTCTTCCTATAGAAGGTACGCCATGGACAAATCCTATATCTAGTATCTTTTTCCCCCTAGATTTGGTTTAAACTGTGAGAAAGAATCCATGCAATATAGTGAAAAGGAAAAGAAAAAGATATAACTGACATATCTCCAAAACTTAAAGCAAGAACAAAATAAATGAGAAAAAAGGGTTGGGATTGTTCCATAATTAAACAACTAAGAGCATGCCAAGTTAAATTAATACTCATTGCATCTCACATTACTCTTTATACTTCTATTTTTTAACGTGGCTCATTATTATTTAAATCTTTCTACTTTCAAGCATCACCCACCACTCTCTCCCCTACAAATAATATAATATCCCACCAACTCTTATCACATATAACCATTTCAATATAACAATAACTTATCATCTAAAACTACTTGCCTTGATAAATGTAAGGAGTAATGTGCAACAGAGGAGTAGTTGGTTATTTGAGTACTTCTTTCCATAATGAAGATAACATCTGAAAAGAAAGCTCAAACCTTGATTTGGCAAGAATATTTTATCTCCTTGAAGATGAAGATTTATGAAAACCCACTTAATCCACAATTAGTTTTCTCATCCAAAATTGAAACTTATCCAAAGAAGTGTCTCTTACTAAGATGGGAGTTTTTTATAATATATTTTATTAGGGACTTGCATGGAAATAGCTCAGATTACATACCCCTAATTTGCGAATAGATCTTTATCAAAATTGAGTTTTTATTTTTTTCTGCCAAACCTCCCATACATTTCCTTTCGCCTTATTGCATGGTTATTTCCTCAACACTGGACTAGCAACAATAACCAAATCAGACCCTAACTGACCGTGATTGTGTGAAGTTATCAAACTAGCATAATGAATTACTGATCAGCATTCCTCATGCCGAACATGAAATATAAGACAATGTGAATACAATAACCCCTTTCACTACATGTGATCAAATGCTTCATTGCTTCCACACCTATAGCAACACCTCTATGGTTAAGGAACTTATCCTCCCATTCTAGCGTTAAATTCGAACCCTGCATTTTGCTAATAAGGTAGTGTTTAAGGAAACTTTTTAGGAGATTTTATAGGACCGTGAATTGAAAATAGGCCAAACATTTCAAAACTTGGAGTACTTTCTACTTCTCACGAAACTCAAAGGGCTTCTAATAGGGCTAGAAATAGAAGCTCCAGATGCTTAGAAGAGTTTATCTGGGAGCTGTTTTGCTCAATTGATAGAAATTCACTAGAGTCAAAAACACAGTCTACATACTATAAAAACCCTTCCTTCTCATCTAAGAAAAACCCAGGCTGCTTCTAATCCTCACCTCTCTCAACTGTAAGTCTATAATTCATGCTTCAATGGCCATTGAAATAGTTCCGAGATCCACAAACCCAGTACCCAAAAACTATACTGTAGACCCACAATATTTATCGCTATATTGCAAAACTTTGGGAATTTGAAGAATCGAAATACTTGGTGCTAAATTTGTGTAAGTCTTTTATCTGTCTTCTTATTATTATTGAATGTTCTTGTTATTTTCATCAGATATTTATGTATCTTAAGTACTAAAGAGTCGAAAGTAAGCAATTGGGCTCTATTTCTCAAAGGGACTTCTAAATCTAGTGGGCCATTACCTGGAATATTCTGTAAAAATAGTTAAAGCTTGGCCAAACAGATATTAGACCTCACCCTAAGCTCCCTCAACACGTAGAAATTCCAAAGTTAAAGATGCTACAATATTCTTTTTCCTACCCTTTTATTAAGGTGATAAGAAGTTAAGTTTATTGACAACATAAAGGATAAAGAAACCGTATCTTGGAAAGGTAAAAGCACATTTCGCAAATACTCTAGGCCATAAGCAGTATTGGTAGTTACCTCTCCTCATTCCTCCGTTCAGCAGTCGATAGAGCTTCATTTTCAGAACTTCGACAAGAGTCAATTGTTCCTGAAACAGTTCCCTCGTCATTGCAAGCAGCACGATTAGAAGCATAATCAGCTGGAAGCATGACGTCCTGTACAAAGAAAGGACCAATTAATATGACAATTTAACTCCAATTGGAAGTCCTAAACAACATCGAAAGATAGAGGCGTGTAAAAACCTTGGCAACAACTTGAACAAGATCCCCAGCATGAACCACTAAAGTATCTATTAGGCCACTATCAGACACATTAGCATAATGTGTTCCCTTCTTTATCATCCTGGCTTTCTTCAAAACAATGCCTAAACATACAACCAATATCTCAATTAACATCAAATCGCATGCAAACCAAATTACAATTCACATTCAATTCCATCCCAAATCAAAACTAATACAACTTCCCCACAAAAAACCAGCAACATCAAGAACAACGAGGGACTTGTTCTAGATCCACAGAAAAAAAATTCAATTGAGTACTTGCAACATACAAAATCAATTATCTAACAGAAATTACAATCATTCCTCACCAAAATCAAAACCCACAAGTAATTCATAGCAATAAACAAAACCCATAAAAGGTAATTAATCATTTCTCATGCTACATGTTTCAAAAAGATAATGTTTATAAATAAATAAAAAGGTGGAGCAAGAAATATACCATAACCCTTTTCAAAAGAGGCAGTGTGGAAGATTCCAGAAAAGATGGAACCATCTTTGATGTGAACTTCAACAGGAAGACCAACGATGCACATGGTGGTGAATAGCAGAGCTTTTTCGCCAAGTGATGATGTTGAAGTTGTTGTTGTTGTTTCTTCGTCTGTGAATTCTCTCATTCTCCCCATTTCTTTTTTCTGGGTTTTTTTTGTGGTTGATCTTGATCTTTCTTTCTCTCGCTCACTTTTCTCAGAAAGACAAATCGATGAATGTTATGTGAATGTGAGTGAGGAGCAGAGGGAAAGGGCGAAGGGAGAGGTTAAACTGTTGAGCTATATATGCAGCCTCGTTTTCAACCATCTTTCATTTTATTTTGCCCATCGATTGCTACGCAGGATAAAAGTTTGTCAAAAAATCACCTTTTATTAGATTTACTTCTTTATCTATTTTTTAAAAAAAAAAATGATACAAGGAAATTTTGTTAAAAAGAACACCTTGTACAAATATTTTGACAAGAAGATATGTTAAGTATCACGTTTTACTAAAACATGAACCTTGTCAGCGAATTTCGGCGATAAGTCTTATCGATCATAAACCTTCCCTTATTTCTCCCACTTGTTTGTATATTTTGGCTGAGATTTCTCTTTGTTGTTTGGCCGACAAGGAGCATATGACAACATTGACATAATTTAGTGAACATGGAGATATAATTTATCTAATGCATTCAATACAACTAAAAACCGAGAAAGCATGAAAATACATTTGAAATACCGCAAAAGAAAACAGTGACAAAGACTTTGAGATAAGATAGATACTTCGGCTTAAGAAAAAATGAAGGCATACTAATTATTGATATCGGGGAACTAAGAGTAACTACCGCCGTCTGCAGGTGCTCCCAAATATCAGAAGTAGAAACATATGATATTTGCTAGGCGTGTTCATTAAAAAACCGGTCTAGATGGGTGGTAACTGTACCGATAAAAAAAGGTTTTAACTATACGGTTACCGAACCGATAAAAGTAACGGTTAAACGGTCCGGTTACATTTATGAGTTTTTGGTAAACGGTTAATCGAAAAAGCGAAATATTTTTTTTCTCTATCTAATTATTAAGAAACATTTTCCAACACTTACATTAATCGTAATGTTTGTTACTCCCTCCGTCCCATAATATAGTGCTTGTTTCTTTTTTACACGGTCTTCAAGACGTAACTTTAATATCTTCAATTCCGTATTAATAAAAAATATAAAAAGTTGATATTATGAAACTACACATTGAGACGAATCTAACAAGATCCCACATGAATATGTTTTTTTATATATACAAATGAGAATATTCGGTCAAAGATTTTAAAGTTTGACCCACCAAAAATGAAGTAGGCACTATATTATGGGACGGAGGGAGTACTAAGTAACAACAATTACAGGAAGTATGTGATTGTTTGAAAACTTTAGTACTAATATGAACACTATAATTAGGGAATGGAGTGTATTCTTAGAGTTAGTTATGTTTTCCAATGGATTTATTATCCACTTTATAATACGTTTTATATTAGAGTATATATAATATTAAATTATATGCACAAAAAATAAAAATGTATATTTAAATTAAGTAAAATATAGTAGTATAACTTGAATAAAGGTTAATGGTTAACTAGAAAACCGTACAGAAAAAACGATTAACCGCATAGTCAGTAATCGGTCTAAACGGTTACGATTCACAAAAAAGAGCGGATCGAAACTTTCGGTTACCGAACCGTAATGTCGTTTCGGGACGATTAACCACCCATGAACACCCCTAATATTTGTGTGCACCGATGATTTTCAATTCTCCTTAATCCCTTGTTTTCAAGGTTGTCATGAAGAACTATTTGTATATTATTATTGTCAATTTTTACTATTTAAGTTTCAATTTCGGGAATGAGGATTTTGGCTTATTGGACATTTTTCAAAACTAAGGATTCCAATTTGATGAATCATATTATACTTCCTCCGAATCAAAATAGTTGCACCATTTGGCATTTGGTCACTATTCATCAACCAACTTTGACAAGCATTTTCTCATCATTATATAAGAAAAAACATAGTCAATTGGGATCTTGTTAATTTCGTCTCAATACGAGGATTTCAAATATTAACTTTTTATAATTTTCACTTATACACAATTAGAGATATTAATGTTCAAAAAAGTGTCTCGGCAAATGTGAAAAAGCAAATGGTGCAACTATTTAGAAACGGAGGAAGTACTCAACAAACACCTAATTAATCGTACCTCAACTTGAATGGGAAGCCTTAATATTCAAAAACATAACTTAAACCCAACTTGTTAATAAATCTAATTTCATCATAAATCTATCTATCTATCTACTACGTTTTTTTTTTTTTTTGAAAAGAGAAAATTCATTAATTGAAGGCTAAACGGCATCTACAATAGGTATTAAAGAAAAACAAGATACAACTAAACAAGGCTAAATCAAATTCGTCTTCGAAGGAACTACAATGAACTAGATCGAGTAATACAGCGCATCCACCTTGTATTTGCTGAATCAAACAGCTATTGATGAGGAAGTCTATCATTCTGATGTAGTTTGGGAAGAACATTCTTGATCGAGTCATGTTGACCGCATCCGAGATTCTAATACCTTCATGTCGAGTCTCGAACTTCAACCAATGAGAAACAATTTCTCATACCTAAAAACAAAAAAACCATACTCACAACTCCCATAGAGGAGAAGGAGATTTCCAAAACAGAAACTAAAAACCCCATAACAGGGTTTTAAAAGATCTCGTAAAGAGAGACTAATTTATTAAACAAAACAAGAAAATGAATTAAAAACTGAAAATAAAAGGGGAAAAGGGGCTTACCATGGATGAAATCATCCATGGCACCCTAACCGATGAATAAGGGGTAGGGGAGGCTAAGGTTTGAGAGAGAAAGAGAGGGGGAGGCTAGGGTTTTTAACAAGAGCATCAATATCTATCTACTACGTAATACTACCAGTCTACCACTAAAACAAAAATCAGGAGTGACACATGTTATTTTTTGATTAAATTTTTTAGCCTAAATCTTTTGTGAAATAAATTGGGAAAAACATTATTATAAAAGGAACCTATATTTGTTTTTTAACAAGAAATCTTAAATAATCTTTCTAAATTATATTCTATAAACTAATTTAATTAAGATGAATAATTGAGTATGAAGATTTTATGTTAATATATTCAAATTTGATCCATAAAGAAGCATATCTTATATAATGTTCATTGAAATTTGAAGAAAGTTACTCAAGGTAAGAATTAATTTTCAATTTATTGCTCGAAATTATCAACCCTAATTAGAAAATTTTGGTTTTTATTACCTTTGTTGTATTACATTTTAGAAACAACTACCTTTTAACACTTTTTTCTAATTTAACTACCTATGTTGTCCCAAATTATTGGTTTTACTACCTTTAAATGACATCCGTTCATTTTTTTTTTTTGTTAAGTGGGGATCACTTTCATTTTTCCCCTAATTTCCTCACATTTTCTCCCTCGATGTTTTTTTGCATATCCTCCCTATCATCCAACTTCAAACACATTTTGTCAATGCAATCTTTCTTCAAATCAATCTTCTAAATTCTGATTAGGGGTTTAGGGTTATTGTGGATTGCAATTTTAAGAAAGTTTACCCATTATTTCAACAAGTCAAAGTAAAATTTAAGTTCTAATTTTGAAAACTAGGGTTCTTAATAAATTGGGTCTTTTTAAAAATTGGAAGTTTTTCAATATTATAGCTTCCAATACGAATAAAAATATATGTACTATATTGAAGATTAATCATATAAAAGCTTCAATATTGCTCAATAATCATTTTATTATGCACATTTCTTTACCAATTCTCTATTTTTACAAAGTTCTCAATTGAAACACAATCTCCAATTGAGCCCTAATCCATAAAATCAAGACAATAATTTTACTTTAATTGGATGATCAATTAGCCACTTTCACTCTTTCAAAGTGAAACGATAATGCGCAACAAACTCTTAGTTCACGCTTTTGAAGAAAATTTGAGCAAAATAGTGTTTCAAGAAGGAAGAATAAGGTTACAAGTATAACGCCGACGAGAATTTCTAAGGAAATGGACAAAAAGTCATAAATGGGTCCCACATAACGGATTTATGGATGGTATTTGTTGAAGGGCATCAAATGAATTAAATTGGTTATTAAATAGATTAAACTAGTCACTAAATATATTAAACTAATCAGTATATTAAAAAATGTGGTCCGTTCTCTTCTTAATTTTAAGCTTGACCACTATCTAATCTATACTAATATATTAAAAGGCGTGCGGAAACAAGGAACGGTGCCACGCCAAGACTCTCCCCACTGGGCGTTTTTACTCCACGTAATTCACAACAATAAAAAAATAGAAATTGCATAGTATAAGGTTTGATCTCAGAACCTCTAGGAAGATATACTAAAGTCTTAACCACTAGACCAAACAACATTTAGTATTATCATCTTAAAGTATAATATTAATAAATGAAAATTTTCATTACTCGGGGCGTAGCTAATAACTAGTTTTAAATTAAAAAGTAGATGGTCCCCTGTCAGACCAACTGAACTAACAATTGGGTAACTTAAAAGATAGTTAAATTAAAGAAAAATTTAGAAAGGTGGTTATTTTTAAAAATGGGAAAAAAAAGAAATAGTAAAAACCAAAAATCCCCCCTAACTACATCAGCATCATTCACCAAAAACCTCCCCAAAACCCCAGTTCCACCCTAAAAATTCCAACCTTTTCTTTATCACAGCAAGCTGCAAAATTCCAAACCTAGGGTTCCAAAATTCAAATTACTTCCATTGCTCCTTCATACTTGTCGACCTGCGCTTTACACCCTTCACTGTTCGACACTCCGACCGCCGCCCTATACGCCGGCGTCGACGCAGCTAGCAGCTCGCACCCTCTACTGTGAGATTGCAACTCTTGAAGAGGGTAAGTGATTTTTATTTTGTTTCCATTTTTCCAATTTTATTTTAGTAGTGTTTGGATTAGTTACAAATTGGATTATTGGAATGCTCGGATAAATTGAAATTATTGAATTGCTATGAGAATTGAGATTAATTGGGTGAATGAATTAATATTTAGTTAGTAGGTATAGTATTGCTTGTCCTAGTGGTCGTTTTGATCTCTTATGGATGGTTATTGAAGTTTAATTTCTTTTATTAATTTGATTATTCATCATTATGTTGTGTAATTTGCAACCATAAATGAGTATTGATCCTCCCGGTGGCGACGGGAAGTGTGGAAAGTATTTTCCTCAATGACTTATGTGAAGAACAAGTTATAGCATTGACCAACTATTTAATGATAGTTTAGTCACATTTCTTGAGAGAGACCTTTTCACTCGAGCTAGCGACGATGATGTATTAGAACGCTTTTAAAGTATGAAAACTCGTAGAATGATTTTTTTAATTTTTGTTTCCATGTAATCTAAGAAGTTATTCTTGTAGTAATCGGTCTTAATTCATTACTTGAATTGATGTATTTTATTTTTTAATCAATTTAATTTAGTCCTTTTTATGTTTAGTGACTCATCGATTCCGAACCCACGTGGGTGAAATCCAGGATCAACCACATCAACCATGGCAAAATCCAAGCCAAAACACACCAAATTAGGCAAGCAAAGGCGGCAGAATGAGATTGAAGAGATCCAATTTCTCGAAAAATGGATCGAATTTGGAAAGCCCACCTCAGGTTCGAATCCGCTGTCACTCCCTCCATTGCCAAAGGATTCTCCGGTGGGTAAACTGGTAGATGACACCTTCTCAAGGTATGCTGGATGTGAATTCTTCAATCAGATGCCTTTGTCTAGGAAAACGAAAGATGGGTTGAGAAATTCCAAGTTTTTGCAAATGACTGACATTCAGAGAGCTTCTCTTCCTCATTCTCTTTGTGGCCGTGATATTCTCGGCGCTGCGCAAACCGGGTCCGGCAAGACTTTGGCTTTTGTCATTCCTGTGAGCTTTGCAGCTTTCTTTCATGCTTTTTCTATTATGAATTTGGTTGATTCTGATGAGTTTTGCATTATAGAGGTGGGACTAACAAAAACATGATTAAGTGGAGATTATCGAAATATAACTGGAAAAAGCTATATTTATAGTTAGTGTGACACACTCAAAGAGTATAAGTAACCAATAGACTACATTTATGATTTTAAGATGTCAATGATTGTGTGGTGGTTGTAAGTTGTTTTGTTTTCTTGACAGGTTTTAGAGAAGCTATACAAGGAAAGATGGGGTCCAGAGGATGGTGTGGGTGGCATCATCATCTCTCCTACAAGGGAGTTAGCTATTCAACTTTTCGGTGTTCTGAACTCAGTTGGAAAGTACCATGGCTTTAGTGCCGGTCTGTTCATTGGTGGTCGTCAAGGCGTTGATATAGAGAAAGAACGTATCAATTATTTGAATATCTTGGTCTGTACTCCTGGAAGGCTGGACCATCACATGCGTGAAACACCAAATTTTGATTGTTCTCAGCTTCAGGTCCACATGATCTTCACATTTTTCTTGCTCTCTTTCGTTTTAGCTGTTTTTGTTTTCTCTTCTGATAGGTTGAGCCTTCGAAATTAAGTTACCAAGTTGAGGTGGTCTATGATTGGTTTAAAATAGAGGTGATCATGGGCTGGGCCGCGCCTAAAAAAATTTGCCAATTGGTCGGGCCGGGCGGGGCCAAAAATTTGTGCCCAAAGCCCGTTATTTTGGGCCGGGTCGAGTGGGCTTTTCGGGCCAAAATCGGGTCGGACCAAAAATTAGACTAAAAAGTCTTTTTTGGCTTGCCCAAAGCCCGCCAAAAAAAACGTCCCGGCCCGACCGCGGGCCAAAATAATTGCCCAAACCCGACCAAAATTCGGGCCGGGCCGGGCTGGAGTTGATTAGCTTTAGTTTAAAATTATTTATTATTGCTTTCCGTAGCTGAAATTCTTTTATTATTGCCTTTAAAACATTCTCTTCAGGTAGCATGTCATATTGAGAGTAACTGTCCAGAAAGCGGATGCTAATGAATCATAGTAACTAATGAATCCTCTTTCACTTCTCCCCATAGATGAGTAACATTCTCATTAGTTTTAAAGCATCCTCTTTCACTTCTCCCCAATATGATAACATGAAAACATCCTCTTTCACTTCTTTCCATTGATGATGAGATGAAAGGGCACTAGGGCAGTAGACAACTTACAGATTCTTTAGTGCTTTTGAGCATGAGCATTGAGAGTAACTGTATCTTTCTGTTTTTATTCCTTATGAATCTCAACTGACTTTGACCCTTGCTGTTTTGCAATGGGAAATTTTCTATTACTTTCTTATCGGGGATATCAGTAGGAACTATGTTCATTCCTGAAATTGTGAGTCTTTGATTGGTGAAATGAGCAAGGAGAAGAGCTATATGAATTCAGAGAAGTGGGCCTTACCAATGTTTCTTTTGCTAAATTGTTGATGGTTATGTTGATTTGTTTTTACTTGTCTTCTCTCTTGATGCTTGCTCCTCTCCCATGTGAGTCTGGGTCATTCGAAAACTTATATAATAGGCCCTTAGCTTGAGTACTTAATCTTTCTTGCTTGGAGGTCTGTAGTCCATGTATAAAATTTCTAGTGAGCATAGTTTCCTATGCCTCCATTGTCCTTCTTGGTATAGAATAGTTTGTGGCAGTACATCACTTTCCATTTCATTAGATTTCATCTTTAAATGGTTGGTTATTGAGGATTTTATTTTTTTTCCCTGGAAACAGATCTTAGTTCTTGATGAGGCAGACAGAATTCTTGATATAGGCTTTAAAAAGGAAATGAATGCAGTCATATCACAGCTTCCTAAGAAGAGGCAAACTTTGCTCTTCTCTGCGACGCAAACAAAATCAGTTCAGGACCTAGCAAGGCTCAGTTTGAAAGATCCTGAATATCTTAGTGTTCATGCGGAAGCCACTACTGCTACTCCCAATCGCTTGCAGCAGACTGCTACTGTAGTCCCTCTACATCAGAAGTTAGACCTTCTGTGGAGTTTCATAAAGGCGCATTTGAACTCGAGGATTTTAGTGTTCCTTACCAGCCGCAAACAGGTATGGTTTATCATTTTTGTAGTTTCTTGTTTTTGCTTAGACATTTATGGTTCTTTTAGAGTAATATTTTGGAAATGGGGTGGTAGAGGGATTATTAATTAGCTCTTGATATTATATTTTCCATTTTAATGTCTCATTACTCTGGTTGTATTCCCTGATGGTCCTTTGATTTTCTGTATGAAGGTAAAGTTTGTTTTTGAGGCCTTCAAGAAACTGCGTCCAGGTATTCCGTTGAAATGTTTACATGGAAAGATGAATCAGGAGAGAAGGCTGGGAACCTATTCCCACTTTAGTGAGAAACGTTCTGTTTTATTTTCAACGGATGTGAGTTCAAGAGGTCTTGATTTTGAAAAATCAGTTGACTGGGTTGTTCAGGTGAGCTTTGATTATATGTAAATCAGTTAAATACTTTGATTTTGAGATTAGATGCTTAACTCATTCAATCTATTCCTTAGATGGATTGTCCATCAGATGTTGCGACTTACATTCACAGAGTTGGTCGCACTGCTCGATACAATGCTGGTGGGAAAGCTGTTTTATTTTTGGAGCCATCAGAAATAAAGATGGTTGAAAAATTACAAGAGGCAAAAATTCCTATAATTGCAAAATCGGTAATGTTCTCTAGAGTGCTTCTTTCACATCTCTTTGTAGGTTCATATGTCACGTTCCAAGGCTTGTCACAAATTACATTGCTAATGTCACAAATTCATTGTCGTCCCTGTCTTTGATCTGGCAGATTAACAAAGAGAGATTGCAGCCTGTTTCTCCTCTCCTGGCTGCTTTATTAGTGAAGTATCCTGATTTGCAGCAGTTGGCTCGAAGAGCATTTATCACATATGTCAAATCTGTCTGTAAAGAAAAGGATAAAGATGTTTTTGATGTGATGAAACTTGGACTTGATGATTTTTCAGCATCTCTCGGTTTACCATTGACGCCGAAAATTCGTTTCCCTGATCAAAAAAGTGTAGGCAAAAATTCTTCAAAACTAAGTTCAATTGTGGAATTAGACAAGTCTGCTGCAGATAATTTTTTGGAAGCTCCAAAGACATCTGGTAGTGAATCTGATGAAGAGGAATCCGATGAAGAAGAATCTGATGAAGAGGAATCTGATAATGATCTGTTAAGGGAAGATAGTTTGTCTGAAAAGAAGCCAGCAATAACTGAACTTGAATCTGTTGTGTATGTTCATTCATCTTCTTGTTGTTTCAGAAAAGCTTTACTTTAAGGTGTACCCTTCCACCTCAAGGTAAGTTCACATTATGGGCACAGTCACTTAGATTTTCTAGTTCTTTGTTCCTGTAGGCCGGCTACCAGAATTACGAAGAAAAAGAAGCTGAAAATAAATATCCACAGACCTGTAGGCACAAGGACTGTCTTTGATGAAGACGGCAACAATCTTCCACCCCTTGCTACTTTGGCAGATACAAATGGGATGAATAGTTTATCTGCAATTGATAAAGATAAAGGTATGTGATACACGTCTAGGATATCAGTATGAACATACATGAGTTGTTATTTGTGGTATTGTAGATTCTTGCTTATAATTGAACTTTGCTGTTCCAACCTTTAGAGCATTTGTTGTTTTCTCTTAGATTACTATTGCTCTTGCATCTTTTCTTGTCATCCATTATGGAAGGTTCTTTTTGTGTGTGCTACTCACGAACCCTTTTTTAGCGTCTGTTTGGAAATCCACTTATAATTTAATTTCTCGTTGGGAGAAAGTCTCAGTTTTTCTGGACATTCTAAAACAATATACATTGATTATATTGTTTTGATGAAGGCAGACTTTAATTGTTTTATTCGTTTTTCCAGTCCTCTTGAATTTATGCACTCCCTTTATATTACTAATTTCATTCAACAATTATTTTACCCCAAAAAATTGTCTCTTTGGGCCTATTGGATTGGAACAAAATCACTGTTTGCTGTCCTCTTTTGGTCAATGTTGCATACATCTCAACTCAAATCTATACTAGCCACTAGCTGATGGTTATTGTTGTATCATTGCTTACTTTCAGTGAAGCTTATGGTTGTCAAAGCTAGAGTTCAGTGATTTTTAATTTGGTTGCAACATGGATTGATAGTTTGTCGACTTATATTGCAGTGCAAGAGCGATATCAGAAGATGAGGGAACTGTTGAAGCAGGAGGATAAAGTGGACAAGAGCTATGCTCGTGAGCTCCGCAAAGAGAAAAGAATGAAACAAAAATTGAAGTGGAAGAGGGACAGGTTGGAAGAAGATGATGAAGAGGATGCTTCCGAGTCAGATGAAGATGCCACCACATTCCGCCCCAACAAGAAGTCAAAATTATATCTTGATAGTGACAACGACGACAACGATGGGGACACAGAAGACAAGAAAAAAGTGGATATTAACACTAATAGCATCTCTTTGGCTGAGCAAGAGGATCTCGCTCTCAAGCTTCTCAGTTCAATGCACTAAATTACTCCCAAGTCCCAGCTCTCCAATTACCTTGCCGTACTTGTGCTTTGCACTTGTATGATACTTTGAATAGTTATGGATGCTTGGGTTGTTGGGTATAATTTTTGTAGTTGATATGAAGATTGAAAAAGTCCCAACATTTTTGAAGAGTCCAAGTAGACGTCAATTTTTCAGTGCTCCAAGAGTCGGTTTACTTGGTTTGTTTAGTTTTCCTATTTGATAGGAGTATTTGGTAGATTATGTTGTAAATACAAGTTTACTCTGTTATACAGTTGTGTTTCTTGCGGCAGGATGTAAAATTGAGTATTTTGTTTATTCTCCTGTATAAGGATTTTTTTTCCTTTAAAAAAGAGTAGAAGTTATTACTTGATTATGTTACTTACATTCAAGTCTCATGGAGTTCTGTTACTTTTGTATTTGCCCTGATGTCGTTCATGGCTTTTTTTGATTGTTTTCAGTAGAGGAGAGCTGCTGCTGATTGTTTCTGTTTCTTCAGCTGTTCCTGTGTTGACTGCATCGTGCAGGCTCTTGTCTATGTTCTGTTTTCCTTTCTGCATTCTGATATGTTCTAATTTGCTACAGAAAAAGGAACTACTGACTAGGTATATGGTTAGATTTTGGCGTCTCACTTTGACATCTTTGTACTGCTTTGCAGAACTATGCCATTAACTTAGAAGATTAGCTGCGTATATTAAATGACTTCGTTAAATTAACTTAGATACCAAGTTTCAACGGAGGACCCTGTTCGCTTCTAAAATTATGCTATTCATGAATAGTGACCATTGGACTTTCACATTCTAGAATAATTTATGATCTTTGTGGTGGGTGAGTACAGGAATTACTGATAGAGAACTTTCTCTGTGAGGTAAAGTTTAGTGTCTTTTCTAACTGGATGTCAAGCTTTTAGGAAGGGGGTATATTGTGTTGTTCCTTGTCTCTGCACAATTATTTACGGCATTCTCTGTATGTTTGTGCCGCATCTGTTGTCTTGGTTTTATTGGATAAGTTCTGATTTAAAGAGTTGATAATAATGATCAGGCTTCTGTACTTGAGCTTCGTGAGAAAATGTGTGCTCTCAATGGCTGGCACAAGATAAGGAGTGTGAATATGTAAGATCGTCCTATTTTTCTATAATCACAAGTTTTTCTTCTTATGCTCGAGTAATCATTATTTGGGTTTTCATTAATGTGAAAAAGTCCAGATATGGGATTACTTCAATGAGCAGAAACAATCTATATTAGTTCCTTCTGACAAAACGTTTATAGATGCCAATCTGCAAATTGCTAATCAAGGAATTTCATCTATGTAAGTGACACTTTGATAAATGTGTGCTGACTGCTGAGTTGCACTAGCTTTCTGATGTCTGCACTTGTAATGACTTTATTTCATCTGTCTTGTAGATTCTCATGGAGGCACAAACTTTTGGGAAGGCATCATCTGGCTTGGGGGTTATTTCAGCTGAAATGAACTAGCTTTGGTGCCGATGGAACCCTCAAAGTCTGCTGTGACGACTACTGGTGGCCCAGGCTAGCCTCTTCAAATGGCTACTCGACGAGATAGAGTTCTGGTTCATATCCAGAATGATGAGCTCTCTGAGGAAAAAGGAAAAGGCTTAGCAGGGTTACAGAATTGAGTACCTTTTACAAGATTATTCTGATGAGATAAACAAGCAAAACCCATTGGAATGCATTTATGCATTGTGTATGTTCTTCGATACTTATCAAGACAACAAAAAACTAGTATACTAATTGAAGAAACAACAAAACAAGAGTTAGCATCAAAGTTACTCCATCGAGTGTGCATAAGATAAAGGACAAAAGACAAATCAAGAAAAAACAACCACCAAAATCTACATCAGATATAAGCAACAACAATGCAAGAAAAATCACACAACAAGACAGACTCAGATTAGAAGCCTGCATATAACAACTACTACTGCCAGGCAACAACTATTATTCTTTGAAAAAATAAAGAATTCTTCGCAAAAAGATTGGTTGCAATCATTATGTCTTAAAATATTACTAAGGAAGTATGTCTTTTTTTTTTTTTTTTTTTTTTTTTGACAACGGGAAAATGTGCATTAATTAAAAACTCAAGACAACCTAATGCTAATACAACCAAACGAACATAAAGAAACTAAATTGAGCTATAATCGCTCTTATACAACAACTACAAAAACATAAATAACTTAAACTAGGATAAAACTGCTCGATCTAAAAGTCTGAATTGATAGATAACTGGAATGACACTCTGCTTCTGGTGAATGGCGATCGCCAGAATCCTGATGCAAGGAGTGGGCGGAGAGGGCTGATTTCACAAGCGGGGCAAGTACCAGCGAGATTATGAACTCGCAATAGGACCAATTCCAGTGACCTCCTGTCACATGGAATTCTATGGACATTTTCCTGAAAGAGTCACATTCTTGTGTGACTCAATACCCTTTTGGAAGGGTATTATAGGCTTCTCTTTTGAGGAGAAGCACAAATGAGTTGACGTGCTATAAACCCAATGGACAATTTGGGGAGCCGCCTTCAGATATCGTTTTGTCAAGGCAATGAGTGATAAAATCATTACCAAGCGAGTTTGAGATCTAACCAAAGTTAGAGCTCGAGAACCGTCCGATTATTAAAATCGGATAAAACACACCCCAAACATGAAATCGCTTGCCACACAAACCCTAACCAACCACATGGACCAGATCCAACCTGTTGAAGACAAAGACTACCTCCAAGTAGGGATGGCAATGGGTAGGGTCTGGGTAGGGTAAGGCTAGACCCTTACACATACCCTAACTTTTGGATATAGACCCATACCCTACCCATACCCATAGGGTAAATTTTTTTAGGACCCTTACCCGTACCCGTAGGGTCCGATAGGGTCTGGGTAGGGTCTAGGGTCTAAAATGTGTCCAACACAAAAATAAATCCGCTTACATTTTCACATGTATATATAATCGTTAAGCACAATTTCATATATTAATTTTGCAATTAGCACACGTAATATCACGTACATTCCATACCAATACGTATTTTTTGCATATCCCAAAAGTCTCATACATCAAAATATAAGTAAATATATTTTTACGTGATTGCGATTTGCAGCTAACTGAGGGAAGGTTTTAGTTTTATTAGAAGTCTGCTGGAAGGATATGTTTATATATATATTTATTTTAATTTAAAAAAATAAAAATATATATTTTAGTTTAGATGGGTCTATGGGTAGGTTTTGGGTAGGGTCTGGGTATTTGAGGAGTGGACCCTTACCCTACCCTTACCCGATAGGACCAAGACCCATACCCTACCCTTACCCATAGGGTCCAAAAATTAAGACCCATACCCTAATTTTAGGGTAGTAGGTCCGGGTGGGTCCGGGTAGGGTCTTGGACCCATTGCCATCCCTACCTCCAAGTAACAAAAAAATCAAGCAGATGGATTTAACAAGCAACAACACCATACTAGTCCAACCAAGAAATCAATAACGAAATCAGAAAACTATAGGACGCACTTCCAAGATCCAAAAAAATACTAGGTGAAGGGATTTAAAGGCACAACCACCGGGAGGACGGGCTACACAATACTAAGGGGGGAGGGGAGGGGGAGGGGGGGGGGAGGGGATGCCCCGCAACTTAACTCACTGCCTACACAACACTAAGGGGGGGAGGTGATGCCCCGCACGGCTGCACTACACAACACTCTCACTTGCCTACACAACACTAAGGGGGGAGGGAAGCCCAAAACTAACAACTAGGGGTAGGGGTTGAGACACCTAACCACGAAACAGGGGAAAAGGGGGAGGGAAACCCAAACAAATTGACTCACGGTGGGGCGGTGGAGACACAACTGGAGCAAGGAAACTTGAAGGGAAGAAGCGTCCCGGGGACGACTAGGCTGGAAACCTAACCTAAACGACCGGACAACCGCGACGAAACTATGAAGGGGACGACAAAACGAACTGAAAATAGGAAAACCGACGGAAAAGGACGAAAAAAAGACAGAAAAAGCGAAAGAAAAAGACAAGGGAACTCGCCGGAGACCCGCCGGAAACTTGCGCGGCGCCGGATCTCCGGCGAGTTTTAGGGTTATGAGGGTTTGAGGGTTTTTTTTGTAGAGAGAAGGCAGAGAAGTAAAGGGTAGAGAGAGAAAGCACAGAGCGAACTGTTCTGGAAGTATGTCTTTATAACAACAATAATCATCAAGGGACGGCTCATATAGTCATATTAATTCACACCATATTGTTTGAGATTAGGGCATTCAGCTTTGTTGTTGAATGAATGAATACTTGGTGAGAGCTTCAACATGCATGAGGAATTTCTTGGATGTTTAGGTGTCCCTTTTTTGTGTTTAGTTTGTAGGATATAACTTTTAAAGTTTTTATTGGTAAATTATATTAAAAAAATTAAAATTTGTCTTCCGGAGTTTCAAATACAATCATAATTACATACATATGAAGACACATAGATGATAAATCTTGTTCTAGTAAAAAATTGTCGAATTATAAGATGATCATCATCCTGAAATACATCTATTTATCATATGGGTATACTAATTGTTTCCACCATGGAGGTACCGAATTTTTTTCCGTTTCTACCATGATGGAATTGGAAGAAATGGGCGTTTCCACCATAATTGAACTGCAAATTTCTTTCGGTACCTGCTGAAAGGATTATAATTTTTTAAATTTTGAGGTACAAATATATAAAATATGTGGGCGGTATTTAGTAAAAATACGGGAGGTATATATAGTAGTATTTTACAACAAAGTTAGTTCTCCTACCCTGACTTCTGGTACTCCGTACTCCCCTTGCCTCCAACTATTAATCTACTAGTATTTTTTGCACGCTATGCGTGCGTGTCATATTAACATTCTTTTTCTCAATTAGTTATTCATCAGTGCTACAAAAAATTTGATTCGAACAAACATTTATAATGATTTTTAATATTTTAAATATATTTTTCTTAAATCAATGTTTCGTTGGTTTTTTTAGTTATTTGTTCATCATTATTCAAATCTCTATTATAGAAGTGAAGGAAATACAAAGCAGAGGAAAACCTGTGCTCAAATGAAGTGAAAGAATTTGTGTATCATATTCAATCATTGAATATTAATAAAGTGGAAGAGTTTGATTTATATAATAGAGAATACCGAATAATAATCAACATATAGGTTTTAAAATATTATCATTATAATTATTAATATGAAAATTCAAGTTTTCATTTTTTGATTAGAGTTTTTCACACATATTTAAGAAGAGGAAATTATTTTCCTCAATTTAATATTTAATTGAAATTTAAAATTCAAATCCATTATTAACTTATTCAATATATATGACAAGTAGGAATAAGAAAAGACTATTTAATATATATGATAATTTAAATCATGAAAGATATATTAGACTTTTTATGAGGGGGCACCATCTTCCTCCCCCTTCAGGCCTTCACTTACTCCCTCCGTTTCTTTTTAATGGTTACACTTACACTTTTCACGCATGTCAATGCAAAACTTTGAAGATATATATCTCTAGTTTTGTATTTGTAAAAATTATAAAATGTACATATTAATAAAATACATACTTAGACGAATCTAACAAGATCCCACATGACTATGTTTTTATTCATGTATAAATCACAAATGAGGGCCAAAGTCGCAACTGTGAATAGTGTAAAATATCAAAGTGTAACAATTAAAATGAAACGGAGAGAGTATATAGTAGAGATTATGTACTAATACTATTAACTGCAAAATGCAAGCCTCTCCCAAAGTTTATACTCCGTATTTAGTTTAGTGTATTATCGCGTTTGTATCTGATTCTTTTACGACATGTTTTATTCTTTGTTATCTTTATCTTCCTTGTCTCTATAAGCAATGGAGAGAATTGAGAATTAAATTTTGTATATGACCTTTATGTAAATCTGCCTGCTAATTCATGCTTCACAATAAAAGTTTGATTTTCTAACCCATGAAGTTGCTGAATGTGTAAGTGTAAATGTGTAATGGTTGGAAATATAATCTGGAAGCTCAAACAATGTTCTTCACCAAAACACATTTATCAACTTCATGGATTCCTCGTTTGCACAGGACTTTACAATGACAACATCATCCTTTCCAAATTCATTGAAGTTTGTTCAAGATTCAATCTTTCTTATTATGGGTACTCTGTTTTCAACCAAATATTTCAACCCTCTGTTTATCTTTTCAACACCATGATCAATTCTTTGTCTTCCCATTATTCTTCTTCTGAAGAAGCTATCTTTCTCTTCAACAACATTCGGGTTTTTGGCCTTTTCCCTGATTCTTACTCCTTCCCTTTCGTGCTTAAGGCTGTGAGCCGGCTTTCGGATGTTAGTGTAGGGAAGAAGGTTCATGGGCAAACTGTAAAATCTGGGTTTGAGTGGAATATTCATGTTGACATTGCCATTGTTAAGATGTATTCATCATGTGGGTTTTTAATGGATGCACGGAAGATGTTCGATAAAATGTCTAGCTCGGGAGATGTTGCATTGTGGAATGCGATGGTTGCTGGTTATGCTGGTAATGGTGATATGGATAGTGCTTGGGAATTGTTTGAGAGGATGACTGAGAGAAATGTGATCTCGTGGACTACGTTGATAGCTGGATATGTTCATGTGAACCGACCTAAGGAGGCGATTGAGGTGTTCCATAGGATGCAAGTTGAGGATGTAGAGTTGGATGAGGTTGCTCTATTGGCTGCTCTTTCAGCTTGTGCAGATTTAGGGGCACTTGAGTTAGGCGAGTGGATCCATGATTTCGTTGAGAAGCGTGGCTTGTGTAAAACTATACCTCTTAATAATGCTCTTGTTGATATGTATGTGAAATCAGGAAAGGTAGAAAAGGCTTTGCGAGTTTTTGAGAGTATGGAAAACAAGAACGTAGTGTCTTGGACAACTATGATAGTAGGATTGGCCTTTCATGGGTTAGGAAGGGAAGCATTGGATATGTTTTCCTGCATGGAGAGAATGGGAGGGAGGCCAAATGAAGTCACTTTCATTGGAATCCTGTCGGCTTGTAGCCATGTTGGGTTTGTCGAAGTGGGGAACTCATATTTCATGTCTATGAGTTCCAAGTATGGTATCACGCCAAACATTCAACACTACGGTTGTATGGTAGATTTGCTTGGCCGTGCTGGCTATCTGGAAGAGGCAGAGGATCTAGTTAGGAAGATTCCCTTTGATGGTAATACAGCAGCTATATGGGGATCGCTTTTAGCTGCTGCTAGAATGCATGGAAATTCCTCCCTTGCTGCAAAAGCTCTGCAACACCTATCAATTTTGGAACCTGATAATTGTGGGAACTATGCTCTTCTTTCCAATACGTACGCTGCAGTTGGATGTTGGAGTGAAGCTAGGTTGGTGAGGAAAGCACTGAGGAGCTCAGGTGTAAAGAAGTCCCCTGGTGAAAGCTCCATTGAAATAAACAATTGCATTCATAGCTTTGTTTCAGGTACATTATCACATCCTGAGGCTAAGGGGATTCACGGCATGCTTTGGGAGATAAACCAGCAATGTACACTGGAAGGTTATGGGGAAGATAAGAAGGAATAATTGTTGATGGAATGAATGTGGACTATGATAATCAATGCATATATAAAAGACAAGTACTGAAGAAGTCAAACATCGGAGTCTTGGAGACACATGATCAATCAATCCAAATTTGATGGTAATATGATTAAAGCCTATGATGCTTTGAGATGACCAACACGGCATCTTTAAGGATTGACAAATTATAGCCTATGATGCTTTGAGATGACCAGCACGGCATCTTTAAGGATTGACAAATTATTAGCTCGAGACAGAAGTGCTTGAATTCTAATTCTTGGTTACAACAATGAGGGAGCTACAGCTTCTCAAAAGCAATGCATGGAGCTCAGTTCCCTTATACAGGACTAAAGCAAATACTTAGTAAAGCAGAAAATGTGTTTAGATATAGGTGAAAATGCAAGGACGAATTCCGAAATACTGAACAGGAGGCACCCTGAGAAACTAGGACAGCTTTGCATGGTGATGGAGGCACTATATGCCTGCTTTGCTTACAATATAAATCCTTTGTCAAGTAGGTAGGACATCATAACATATGACAATTATACTCTATATATCTGATCAAAGACTTCTATTTGATCTAGTCTATATTGTTTCCTGCACACTTCATTATGCTGGTAATTATATGCTTGTATTGTGATTACTTTTCGTGGTTATTCTAATCTTTACACGAGTTATATACTTTAACAATTAAGACTACCTGGAAAAGCTGTAAGATGAACATAATTTTGGAAAATATTTTATTGGATCCCTGGAATGGTGGCAGCTAAACCCACTATCCAGATGTTATATACTTGTGTGACAGTGAGTATAGTTTCCTTGATAAATTCCAGTCTGGTGGTCATTATTTGCACTTTTCTACATTGTTCTGCAGAAAGTCTTAGAAACATGTTTCCCTTGTCATATAAAAAGGTGGGTCTTTTAATCGATTCTGTCCATTTTTTTGAGACCTATTGATGTATCTAGTTGAGTGAAATTCCAGCAATTTCACTCTCTACAAACATAGTCTTTATGATATATGACTTATATAATGCCCGCTTGCCATAGTTTTTCTTCATCCAATTCGGCCACAAAAGTCGCGCTCTTGTGAGAACTGAGAAGCTACTTTGCTTAGATAGTTGGGCTGCTTTTTCAAATTTGATAACTTCTCCCCTTTTCTTCACCCTTTAAATCATCAAACCAGTTTTTAGGCCCGAGCTATATCCGGGTATTTATATATTTTATTTATTAGTATTTTACATTGAAATTATAACACCAAAATATCATTTGGTCCAGTGGTTAAGACATTAGTACACAAGTTTGAGGTCATTGGATGATTGGATCAAATCTTATACCATGCATAATATAATTTTTTTTATTTGTATGTCGAGCGCTACGTGGCACAGTTCCTTATTGAGGAACACATTTTAATATATTAGTATAGATATCAACCACCATTGGAACTATCAAATATCAAAGTGGTCGTTGCCTGTTTTATGTCCCACCTGCCATGTATCCTGAGTTGCCTTATTAGTCCAGTTATGTCACACCTTTCCCTTACCCTTTTTAGTTTTCAAGGAGGCTTGTTTGCGATTGATTAAGTGCACTTGCAATTGCCACAACTATCAGTCTATCACCATGATTGCTGTTGGATCAAAGAAAAGGACGTAAACCTGAACTCAACCCTATTTGATACAATAATCATATTTTATGGTAATTTTAAGTTTTAAACTATTTCTAATATTTTTCACCACAACCCGAAATTAACCCCAAGTCAACACGAACGAGACCCCTAGACCCGAAATGAAACCTCTGGACAAACTTATTAGTCTTGCTGCTGGATCAAAGAAAGGGTCAAAGGGACATAAAACAAATGATCAATTACTTGAAGTTTAGTGCTGCTTTTAAGATGTTTCATCGCCCAACACCTTTAAGGAGGAGCCATGACCCCCCTCTTGTTCTTCTCCTTCAAGAATTATGGAAAAATTGAAGTAAAGAACCAGCACATAAACGGTTCATAACATTTTCCGGTTTCTAAAGATGCCTACACCATAGCTTTCTCCAAGAAAGGATGGTTACTTGTATCCTTTCCTGAAATGTTATTGCATTTTGTTAGTCTCTTTACAAAATTGAAGGTCAATGTCCCATTTAGCTAGCATATCAAAAAATTAGCTGCGGTTCTTAAGCTAGCTGAACCACTCTCAACTGCATGATCGTCGAATATTGCAAGAGACAAGAACCTGAACAGCTTGACAGAACCGAAAATTTCTGCACCACAGAAAGGAGAAACATTACCTTGTTCGAGATCTTCCTGATGCTATCATAAAGGGGCCTTTCATTTTATGGATACGTGGGGATATTTTGGAGAATTCACATTACTAGATGGAAGGAATGGTATGAATTATGGGCTATGGCAATCCTGGCATGAATTAAATTGAAAGGGAACGTTCTTTTCACCAACTCGAGTAAATCTAGTACTTCCGTGAGATGTCCATAAAGATGCAACATCGTAAACTAAGAAGATTTTCACTCTAAACCCTACCTAAACGTAATGGTGGAGATGAGAACAAACTTCCGTTGTGTAGAAAGATAAGCCTCCTCTCCTTTTTTCTCTCTTCTCTCTCCTCTCCCACAAAACCCTAATTTTCAACCCAGGCTACCGCCACCCTTTTGGGCGGTGGTAAGCCCCTTTTTTTGCTTTTGTTACTAGTTTTTTATGTTAATGTTTCTAATAAACTTCAGTCTCTCTTTAATGGAGAGTTTTTCTACCCATTTATTGGGTTATATCTAGTATCTACCCATATATTGGGTTTTATCTCTCTCCATGTGAGAGTTTGGAGACTTTGTTTTTGACTTTTTGTGCAATTCAAGAGGTTGATTTGTTGATTAAATTTGTGCGGGGTTGCAACAGATGTCAGTCCTTCGTTTACAATCGCTTAAATGGAATCCAGTTCTACTTCAAAACAACAAAAGATCGATAGACCCCCTGCGAAGGCGCCGCATCGACAATGATGTGAAAGACGAGGGTTTTTAGAAGCGTTAAATCTACTCAACGATCGTGATTTTGTCATATTAAAATTGTATTTATTTCATTTTGATATGTATTTGTTTAGTTTTGACTTCTATGATGTCGTATGACTTTGAATCAATGAATTAATTTTTAATTTCAAAAAAAAAAAAAACGTAATGGTGGAGATGCTGAAAAATAGAAACCTACTAGTATTATATAGATAGTCTGGTAAATCACGGTGTTTTAGTAATAATAGTTAGAATGATATAGCAATTGATTCCAGATGACAAAGATCTTATGTGATATTGTGATATTCATCCATTGATACAACCCATTACACACAACCAGTAGCCAGTTAGCAAAACCCAGGAACAATAGTCATCTTAAAAACCGGAAGAGAAAATCTCCTCCTAAGGCAAAATTATTATGGATTTATGGTAATTCACTCAGCCTTGGGGTCAGCTGATACTTCAAAATTGTCACATAATATAATATTCTATTCAATAGCATAGAATAGCATACATCAGGCATTTACCAAACATAACACAGGAAAATAGTTATTAGAATCCAAGAGACAAGAAATTTGCAACGAACACCACTAATCCAGAGCAACACTAGTGTCGGAAATCTATATCTGCCGGCACACAGGAAGGTTTGTTCTCAAGGCACCAAGAAAGAAAAAAAAAAAAAAGATGAACCCCTAGGGAGGGCAGGGGGAGGGGCAAAGACAGGCTAGAATCAGATACATATGTGATTGCAAGAAACTCATCTACTAAAAATCTCATGAAGTTCAACGTCAACTGCAGTCGTCCTTGACTTCACAGCCAGCATCAAGAAATCACTGTATACAGCATAGCATACGGAACTGTTAAGACATTGCTCAAAGCCCATACAGATAGCAATTCTACAAGGGACACTACACTAATCATGTACATGATGTACGAGCCTTACCGGCCCTGACGTCATTTCCACAAATAAGATCAAATAAAATGTTCTAGACATGAAATGATGAAATAGACGGGATCAAAAGCACCTACCCACTTAAACTCAAGATAAAACCATTTAGATTTATTTTATTTTAATTCTTTTTTATAGCAATACCATTTTAAATTTTAACCAAACAATTTAAAACCCACATATGTCCCAAAACTACCAGTACAGCAGAAAGAATGGACCCAAAAAGTCCATATTTGTAAAGCCATAATCAGAAGGCTCTCACTGAAGACATTGCTAAACATGACGTCACAATACAGCTCTAACCAGATGAAGGGTAACAAAATCATCCATAGTAGCTTCATATTTCAAAATACCTTGACATCCAAAATAATACTTCCTCCTTTCTTTTTTCATTGCAACGTCTCCCTTATTTGGAAGTTTCATATTACTTGCAACGTTTTCTTTATTTGGTAAACTCTATCTCTCTCCTATCACATCATGGCCCCCACTTTTTATCTATCTCCTCTTCACATGGGTTTCTTAAAAATTGTGCCAATGGAGTATTTGCAATTATTATAAAACGGAGGAAGTAATAATAACAAAAAGAATCTATCTACAATGTTCTCGACCTAATGGCTGCAACAATAATGTTCAATCACTGGAAAGGTCCGACTAAGCAGGCAGCAGGCAAAGGAGGGAGGAGGAGTAGGCAAAAAAACCAAAAAAACAACACACATGAACAGAGAAAAGCAAGTAACATCACCTGCTGTGTTTGCTGGTAATTTCCATATCCAGCAGCATAATTAGCATAATACATGTTAGGATCCTGAGGTGCTGCAGCATATCCATAGGCATCGTATCCCTGAGGATAGCCATAATATCCACCATTCCACTGAGCCTGGCCAGGTTGTCCCTGAAAGAATCGCAAAACAATATATACTGGTCCATAAGACAAGGAAACATGCATAACAAATCGATTTCACAATGTTATCGAGCAACTGCAAGCAGACCTGCTTGGCTGATGGACTACGGCCCCATGAAAGTCTAACATTTTGCGATCCTATCTGGACTCCATTCAATGCCGCCAATGCTTGCTCGGCAGCAGCTCTTTAAGAAAAGAGAAGAAAAAAATGATCAAATTAAAGCAGTAGCTACAAAAGAATCCAGCAAAAGATCAGAATTGAAACTAGTATAGGACACACAGATACACACCTGCTACCGAACTGCACAAATCCGCAACCCTTGCCCATTGGAATTTTCACATGAACCAACTCACCATATGGGCTAAAGACTTGTCTTAACTGGTCATCTGAAACATTGGGGTCTAGACCGCCAACAAATATCTGCAACCACAGGTGAAAGCAGATTAGAATTGGCTGGAGAAAAACTTATACCACGTAAAATAGCAGACTACCCACAGTTGTGTTATTTGGATCATTTTCGCCTGGATTTCCCTGTGTATTCTGATAAGAAGCTGCAAGTGGCAAACAGAAAAAAAAAATTGTAAACTGAAATCTAATCCAGAAACTAGTCACTGAAGACCAGCAGGTGGAAGATCAACAGGTGAAATTCTATTGTAACTATATGAAGATGAATGATGACGTAAAGATGAGGAAACATTGTGTGTGATAATACAAAGAGAAACGAATTCATGCCCATATATAAATACACACCAAGATCAATAAAAGCCACCAAATTATTTTATATATCCAAGCACCACATAAATATGACAGACTTAAGCACAACACAAAACTTCCCCCAATATGCCATGTAGTTTTGTGGTTGCCAAGAAAAGACATGGAGTTCTGTACATTGTGAAGCGGATAATTGAGAAGTTGCAAAAAAGAAACAAAAACAGCAGGTTCCTTAGGAACAGGTTAAATAACAATAAAAAAAAGTGGAACATAAACCATTTTAGAGAAGGAGAAGTCAATTCACAGTTCCGAGTAAAAAGTGCAAAAACCTGTAACTAGAAATTTAATGGAAGCAACTCCAGGAGAAGTCAATTCACAGTTTCGAGTAAAAAGTGCAAAAACCTGTAACTAGAAATTTAATGGAAGCAACTCCTTGTATCCAATCAAACAGCCAGTTACAAACTTACGATAACTTGTATTGCAAATAACAAGGCAATAAGAGGTTCATTGTGACAGGGAAAAAGCACATCACAGGAAGATTTATACTTGTGAAGGCAAAAGAAGCACAACAAGCACGTAGTCAGAGAAAAGTTCGTACTCACGAGTCATGAAGCTACACTTAAAAAGAAAAGACCAAAGCAATATAAGCTACAAAGAGCTTTTTTACAAACAAAAGTAGCACATAACGATACTAACATGATGGCTGTAGCTTACGAACCAACTTAAATAATGCACACTGGGAGATTATCAGGAGCAAGATACTTCAAATGACATAAGTTTCACTCCCTAACATCAATTAACTTTGCCTAAAGCAAGAATTACAAACTCATTTCAAGCAAACAACACTTCAAGAAAAAAAATCAAAACCCTGAAACTTTAGAGCTCATACATAGATCAATGTAGAGCTGAGACACACAAGTACTGAATATAACAAAGATTACAGCGCCAAATACCCCTAAAACCCGCAGAAACGAGCACTCAAATTTAGGCAGCCTTGGGCCCTCAGGCTTGGCACAAGACCAACTCAAACTATTGACACTAAAAGATTATCTGAAAAACAGGTTCTTGCACTAGAAATAGTTACTTACCAAGTCCCTGCATTTGATAAGCTTAAACATAAAAAATCATATTTCAAACACACAATACTACAAGAAGAAGACTCAAATCCCAGACGATTTAGCACTCAACCATTGATTGATACAGATCTAATATATGCCACACTATTTTTGACAATGGTAATCCACATCAAAGACAGCCAAAACCAGAATACCAGCATTCCATTATTAGGTAACTCAGATTCGGAATGTCACCAGATTTCTAGAACATTAGGTCCAACACTAACAACTCTAACCTCCTCAATCAAGGACTACAAAAAAATTAAATGCCAAAAAACCACCACATAGTACAGCAGAGTTAAACTTCTTAACTAGAATACACAAATGAAAATATGTCAATGTAAGCATATGGAACCCTATGCAACTATTAACTATATTCACCAAACATGTCTTCCATTGATGGGAATGGAACATCAGATAACAGTCCATGAACAACAGACCCAACTTAACTAAGTTATTTCCTCTACCAAAAGAACTCTGAGATCAACAATATCAACAGCGACAAGAAATCAAATACAAAACAACTGTAACTGAAAAGGAAGGGAATACTTTGTTGAAAGAAAAAAGGAAGAAAGAACACTAGATAGCCAGCACTATTTAAGAGTGGTATTGAAGAGAACAAAAATGTTAAAAATCAGTAAATGTGCACGGGGCAAATGGATGTAAAGCTTAAAACGTAATCAGTATGGGGACTGAGTGCCCTAAATCTACAAGAGCAAAAATAAAAAGGATACTGAAAAGGAGAGCTTTCAAACGTCACTAAATGTGCTTTAAGAATAAGGAAAATTGAAAATCTAACTTGCGAATGTAGCATAACAAATGCCACAAGAACTGAAAAGAAAAGATATTGAACTTATGACATTAAAAATGACTGACCTAAAATGAGGCCACGCACTAAAGTGGAATCATTTCAGCTGAAGTCAATTCCAGGCCCCCAATACGAGAGCCTCTTGCTGTCCTGCTTTAAGACAACATAATTTTTATAAGCGTTTTCCGCATGTTTTTTCATAGATTTATCTTGCCCAAGTTATATAGGTAAACTGGAAGGAAAGGACTTCATAAAGTATGGAAGCGTTCATAAAAGGACCGACTATCTTCAAACGTAAATTTTACGACAAAACATATCAGAAGAGCAGAAACATAAACATATTCATAGCAACAAGCACTTCCAGCATCTAGCAAAATCAAGGCAACATCAATTAAACCCAATATTTAAATACATACCTTTCGGCTGACCAGTAGCAGGTTTCTTGTTGGCAGCTGGGCCAGTCCTCATGGGCCTAGTTGACAAGACAACTCCATTCATTTCGGTCATTGCACGTTGTTGCTCACCCTCGTCCCCAAACCTCACAAACCCATACCCTTTAGAACGGTTAGTAATATGATCAGTGATAACCTTAGCTCCCTTAACAGAAGAATAATGAGTACGGAATGCATCTTGGAGCATAATATCTGTCACATCAGCTGCTAAATCCCCAACAAAAACTGTATAGTCGGTCGAGTCATCTTGCCGCCTCTGACCAGCACCAAGACTTGCCCAGTTAAGTCTGAAAGCCTGCTCGGTTTGTGGCATCACTGTGCCATTGTATGTAGCTAATGTCCTCTCAGCTGCAGCACGGTTAACAAATTCTACAAATCCATAACCTTCTGAGAGATTAGTTTGCTTATTGCGAATAATCTTCACAGATACAACCTGTATAGCACAAATAAATAAATCAAATGACATTTCATCAAGATATGAGAATGTCCAAAAATATCACAAACGGGAGCATAACTAAAAATATTCATCAGCCCCCCAAAAATATGTGAGAGAGGTATATTCACATGTACATGTTCATAGATATAGAAAGTACACTAGTGAGACCCCCCCCAAAAAAAAATATGGAAACAGGTCAAAAACTTAGAACATAACCGCTAGAAGCTAACTCTGTTCAGTTCAGAAAATCCCAATAGATTACGCATCAGAGATATAACAAAAAAGCCTTTATTAACCAGTGGCACACATCCAAAAGATTTACCAAACCACATATCGATCGCTAGGTTAAAAAATTACCACTGTCTAAGATATATCATACCCACCTCGGAATAATTAAGCCTTACATAACCTACAAAGTAATACTACCTAGAAAAACGCACACACTTTTACTCCCATAAGTAACAACCATTCCCCAAAACTACAGGTAGTAGTGGCATTTTATCAACAAAAACACCAGTCAATTGGCAAAATATGTACACATATACTAGTAATCTCTCTTATTCTGAACTACAGTAATACCTACAATAAAACCCTCACAGATCAGCCATATTACCCATCAAACTATTGGTAACAAAATAACCTACAAATGAAAAAAAGCACAAATTCCTCAAAAAATCCATGTGATATACCTTATTTCAAGAGAAAATAAACCATGACTAGATACACAACCTATACGACTAGATATCAGTGCCATTTTATACACAAAAACACCACTCAATTCAATATACTAACAATTTCCTTTATACAAAACTCAACTAATACCTAAAAACCTACAGAAACAATACCACACAATTACAAAGGTCAAAAAACATATACAAATGAGTCGGTAAATTAAAAAAACGCACAAACTCCGCAAAAAATCCATGTGATATTCCTTACTTCAAGAGAAAATAAACAACGACAAGATACACAACCTCTACGACTAGATATCAGTGACATTTTATACACAAAAGCACCACTCAATTCAAATATAATAGCAATTTCCTATATACAAAACTCAACTAATACCTATAAAACCTACAGAAACAATACCACAACACAAGTAAGTCAAAAAACATATATATACACAGAAAAAAGAATAAAACCTCTTCAGAAGTGGCGAAGCAAGAGAAGACATAAACCACGACTACTCGACTAGATACTCGACCTCTACGACTAGATATCGGTGGCATTTTATATACGAAAACACCACTCGATTCAATATACAAAAAGTTCATGTGATTTTCATAAACCACGACTACTCGACCTCTACGACTATATCAAAAGTTCATGTGATTTTCATAAACCACGACTACTCGACCTCAGCGACTAGATATCAGTGTCATTTTATACACAAAAACATCACTCAATTCAATATACTAGCAATTTCCTTTATACAGAACTCAACTAATACCTACTAAACCTACAGAAACAATACCACAACACAAGTAAGTCAAAAAAAAACATATACAAATAGAAAAAAGAAAAAAACCTCTCCAGAAGTAGCAAAACAAGAGAAGACATAATTCTCATCCATCCAATACTGCAAATCACCGATCCAAAGCGATCGAATCTCGTCAGGAGTAGACGGAGAAGCAGCAGTAGGCATAGTATACTGTTGAGCCTGAGGTTGTGGAACAGGTCCAGGTTGTTGTTGAGCCTGAGGAGGCCACATCTGAGGAGGATAAGGAGATTGTTGAGGTTGAGGTGGTGGTGGTGCCATCATCATCCAAGGCTGTTGTTGCGGTGGTTGGCCGTATTGAGTCGGAGGTTGCTGTTGGTTTGGATCGACGGTTGGTGGCATCGGCGGTGGGATTACGCCGGTTGGTGGTTGTTGCATCATTGTTGTTGTGTTGTGCGAAGGAAGGAAACCCTAACGAATAACGATAACTCTAGAGGAGAGAGAAAGAGGGTTGAGTTTAGTTGAGTTGGGTTGGTTGGGGGAGTTGTGGGTTGGGATTGGGAGTGGTAGGGATTTATTTTTCCTGATCCCTGAAGATGCAAGAGTGAGAGAGATTTTTTTTGAGATGAGGCGGTGTATTTATCGTTTTTTTCTTGTCTCGGACTCTCGGTAGCTTTTTTTTGGGGTGTGAACTGCATTTCTTGCAAAAGCATATCCAAGTGACCAAGTTGTGTTTTTTAGGGTGTGAACTTCGAAAGCATATCTAAAGTTGTTTTTTCTGGTTATGTTGTAGATTTATAGACCACTTGAATTCGATTCGGTTAATATTTGGTTAAAACTTGACATGCGACTTTAATAAGTTGAGTTTTTTATAGTCGAACTGCAAAAGTATATGTAAGTTGTTTTTTTTGTTGTATCGTCTATTTACGAACTACTTAATTCGACTCGGTTAATATTGGGTTAAAATCTAACATGCGACTTTAATAGGTTGAGTTGAGTAAGAGTTTATTCGAGCAAGCTCTATCTCTATTCAGTGTATTCATATGTAGCTTGATTAAATTTATCATTATGGTATAGTGGGTGCTAACATGTGGAAGATCACAAGATAATACCCTCTTCACTAAATTAGGGAGTATTTCTATTATACATGAAAATTATTCAAGTTAGGCGATTTTGTCAAATCTCTTCTTCATCAACGCTGATTTTATCCATATTAGATACTACACAAAACTACTACACTTGAATGATTATCTCAACCCCCCTGGAACTATTCGCCTTATTTTGAAGTAGGAGACGAGATTTAAGACGCACATATAATTATCACATTGATGACTTTTTTTTTACAGTAAAATTAATTTATTAATAAAGGAGTCATACGACTACATCTACAATAGAAATAAGGAATAACAAATAAAATTCAAAATTTGCAAAACCAAGATCGTTGTGTAGTAGATCTAACAATTCCGCATACCCTCTTCCACATCGCTGTTTGCTACAGCCTTCAACAAAGGGGTCTTCTGATATGATGTAGTTTTGAAATAGAATTAAATCTGATACCATTGATTGTAATTGTAGATTTGAAATTTGCTTTGACACCGCATAATTCTTCATCAATGATCCAAAATTACGATAATTCATTTAGAAACAAAGGAGTAAACTAAAGTCTCTCCCAAGGAGAAGAGAATAAACCATTTCTTTCAAGGGAGAAACGATCCTCTCTTTAAAGGAGGAAGTATTATTCAAACAAGAACGAACATAAACAAAGCTAAACAACAATGAAAATTAAAATTAAGGTGGGGCTATCTACTAATAAAATCGATGGAAGCCTCTTTGAAATTCACTAATGGAGGCTAGGGTTTAGGAGAGAAAGGGAAAGAAGGGAGAGAAAGGAGAAAACATTCTCTGTATTACTTTATATCACAGTGATGATAGAGTTAAAACAAAGAGGAGTTAGGGGGCGTTTGGTTGAGGGGTGTGAAGAAAGGGAAGGGTTTCCAAACTTACGTTTCCCTTACTTGATGTTTGGTTGATGATTTTTTCCTTTCCCTTTACCCATTTTCCAGCTTAGAATTACCCCCTTACCCTTAGATCTATTACCCAGCCCCCCCCAAGGTTTTGGATTCCCCCAAATCCCTCTACACCATAACACAACTGACCACCCCACCGCCACCACGACGACCACCAGGCTGACCCATTGACCACCACCACGACCATTTGAGCCGCCGCCACCACCCTCCACTTGAGTCGCCAACCCCCCGCCGAAAACCCCACCCCACCTGCTGAAACACCCCCCGGAAATTCATAACCTTAATTAAACACAATTGCTCGTACTTAGCAGCGGAAATGGAACTTAAGCCTGTGGGTTAGGGCCCACTAATAAAATAATAGCCTAAAACGGCCTATTAAACATACAAATGATCGTCATTAAGCTATATTATTACCCTTAAATACAGAGTATTCTAAATATCCCAAATATATACAGAGTCGCTTCAACTTAATCTTTCCGGAGCATTACTGACATAACCGATCCTGCGCCTATCTTCAGAATACCTGAATCATTTCATAAAATAGGGAAAAAAGAAAACACAGGAAATAAACTAAAATGAGTTGAAAACTCAGTAACTTCACTCCAGCCCGTAAAAACGGTTTTAGTTCGTAAACATTTTCATGCACATGCATATATAGTAACACTTTAGTAATCATTAACAGAGAACATTATCATTAGCCTTGAATAGTCTGCTGGCAAGGACCGTTTACGTGACTTTAGTTCATTGGCAAGTACAGGTTTTGGACATATCATAACTTTCGTAATTCGTAACATTAACATCATCATACGACCTTTTTGGTCCGTATCGTTCATCGTAACATAATTCCTCCACCTGTGACTTGCCCATTTACCGGATCATTTCATGACTCCAAACCAGCAGAACCATCCACTTTTACTATCATAACTTATCATACATCATATATTCTTAATTCGGAATCATCCATAGATCGTAAACATAATCATAAACATGACATTTCATAACATACATAAGCATCGTCACATCATAGCATATCTTATCATGCCACATAACAGATTATAACACATAATCATATCATCATAATCAACATCATATACTTGTATTCACGCATACACATATAAAACATCACATATAACATATACGGGCAATCACATAGAGTGCTGGACATGAAAGGTTACACATAACATTTACGGGCAATCACATAGGGTGCTGGACATAAAGGTTACACATAACATTTACGGGCAATCACATAGGGTGCTGGACATAAAGGTTACACATAACATTTACGGGCAATCACATAGGGTGCTGGACATAAAGGTTACCTCAAACGCAAATCCATTTCCAAGGATAAACTTCTTATGAGCTGTCGTACTTCCTTTGAGCTCCATAAACCAGCGTCCGAAACCACAATATAAATAACAAAAAGAATCAGAACCCACTCACGGATCTTTATATTCGAAAAATAGTCTAACTTACTCCTCTTAATCTCATCCCATTCGCAAAACTCACTTCATTGTTATTCTTTGAACATCTATTAACCAACATAAATCCCATAAGCTACCTCCAATTACTCCAACAATAATAACAGTAACTATTCTAAATTGAATCTCATTACTATTGCAAATAATTTCATAAGTAAACTTATTGTAGTCTAATTTAGGCTCATAACTATAGTTAATTAACAACCTAAGCTAACATAGTTCATAGTTAACAAGTTAATACTAAATCAACCTTTTTACTTAGTCTCTATTAACCCAGCAAATGGAAATAACAACTTCAACTAAATGGTTTTAACTCAAATATGATTTGGTACCATACTTAAACAAACTCACAAGGCTAATTAACTTGGGCTTAATTTCTAAAATAAATTATTAAAGTTGCAATATGAGGTGTGATATACCTCTGCTTAGAGCAGGGAAGAACGAAACAAGGGAGGGAGACGGAGCTCCGGCAGCGGCGGGGAGCACCGGCAAGGCTAGCGGCAGACGAGGGAGGGTGGCTGGCGACAATCACCGCAGCCCAACAACAACAACGACAACTCGAGCAGCAGAAGAAGGCGCGGCGTCGCCGCACGAGCGGAGCTAAACGCGGCTCCGGCGACCGGCGATCGACATCAGGCGAGAGGAGAGAGAAAAAAAAAGAGATGGGGTTGGGTCTGGGGTTCTCACGGGTGAGAGAGAGAATGGGGTTTGGGGTGTGGGAAAATGACAGAGAGAGAGAAATAAGGGGATTTGGGGTCTTTGGGTGAGAGAAAATAACAGAGAGAAGGGAATTTGGGGGTTTTGAGTTGGGGTGGCTTTTGTTTCACCAACAAAAGAAAAAAGAAAGGAAGGTTGGGTTTCCTTTTGGTGAGGGAAAAACATGAGAGAGAATTAAAAATTCAATTGGGTTATTTAAAATCCAAAATACATTATTTTTAATAATAATTTCATAAAACAAAATATATTACAAGTACTACAAATATTCCAAACTCAAATAAAATAAGGATTTCAGAACATAATTAACTTTATAATTACAATTAATGCTAATTAAAACGCTCTTAAAAATCAGGGTATTACATCCTACCACCCTTATAAAAAAAAAGTTTCGTCCTCGAAACTTGCAATAAGTTAATCGAGGAAACAATAAGCTAAATTCATTTAGACAAAACCAAGATCTCAAGCTTTCATGGTTTCGCTAGGAATTCAGCCTCCATTTCGCCATCATCTTTTGTATCTCTACTTCAACTCGACTCGCGAAATCGAGGAGCAAAGAAAACAAAAGGAGCAAACTTGTTGGCAATGAACTCCAACTAACTCATTCAGTGAGAACTCGTTTGAAATTCAGTTGGTTTCTCAAACCATATAAGTTAAAATTAATCGAAAAACTATTAAAAATCACATAACGTCACGTACATCACAACAATCATATAATCATATAACTTAAGACCAACTAGGTTTAGGATAAGCCACTAAAACTCCAAGAGGGCATTCATAACACTATTTCTCATATCTTAGGCTCTCTTAACCCAAATAATCATCAAAATTGACCTCAACTTTATCAACGTCTAAATTCCCAAAGGATCATACCTAGGCGATGCAAAGTCTAAGACTCCGCACTTCCGGCTAGGTTTCGGCTCTGATACCAACTCTGTAACGCCCCGGAAATTCATAACCTTAATTAAACCCAATTGCTCGTACTTAGCAGCGGAAATGGAACTTAAGCCTGTGGGTTAGGGCCCACTAATAAAATAATAGCCTAAAACGGCCTATTAAACATACAAATGATCGTCTTTAAGCTATATTATTACCCTTAAATACAGAGTATTCTAAATATCCCAAATATATACAGAGTCGCTTCAACTTAATCTTTCCGGAGCATTACTGACATAACCGATCCTGCGCCTATCTTCAGAATACCTGAATCATTTCATAAAATAGGGAAAAGAGAAAACAAAGGAAATAAACTAAAATGAGTTGAAAACTCAGTAACTTCACTCCAGCCCGTAAAAACGGTTTTAGTTCGTAAACATTTTCATGCACATGCATATATAGTAACACTTTAGTAATCATTAACAGAGAACATTATCATTAGCCTTGAATAGTCTGCTGGCAAGGACCGTTTACGTGACTTTAGTTCATTGGCAAGTACAGGTTTTGGACATATCATAACTTTCGTAATTCGTAACATTAACATCATCATACGACCTTTTTGGTCCGTATCGTTCATCGTAACATAATTCCTCCACCTGTGACTTGCCCATTTACCGGATCATTTCATGACTCCAAACCAGCAGAACCATCCACTTTTACTATCATAACTTATCATACATCATATATTCTTAATTCGGAATCATCCATAGATAGTAAACATAATCATAAACATGACATTTCATAACATACATAAGCATCGTCACATCATAGCATATCTTATCATGCCACATAACAGATTATAACACATAATCATATCATCATAATCAACATCATATACTTGTATTCACGCATACACATATAAAACATCACATATAACATATACGGGCAATCACATAGAGTGCTGGACATGAAAGGTTACACATAACATTTACGGGCAATCACATAGGGTGCTGGACATAAAGGTTACACATAACATTTACGGGAAATCACATAGGGTGCTGGACATAAAGGTTACACATAACATTTACGGGCAATCACATAGGGTGCTGGACATAAAGGTTACCTCAAACGCAAATCCATTTCCAAGGATAAACTTCTTATGAGCTGTCGTACTTCCTTTGAGCTCCATAAACCAGCGTCCGAAACCACAATATAAATAACAAAAAGAATCAGAACCCACTCACGGATCTTTATATTCGAAAAATAGTCTAACTTACTCCTCTTAATCTCATCCCATTCGCAAAACTCACTTCATTGTTATTCTTTGAACATCTATTAACCAACATAAATCCCATAAGCTACCTCCAATTACTCCAACAATAATAACAGTAACTATTCTAAATTGAATCTCATTACTATTGCAAATAATTTCATAAGTAAACTTATTGTAGTCTAATTTAGGCTCATAACTATAGTTAATTAACAACCTAAGCTAACATAGTTCATAGTTAACAAGTTAATACTAAATCAACCTTTTTACTTAGTCTCTATTAACCCAGCAAATGGAAATAACAACTTCAACTAAATGGTTTTAACTCAAATATGATTTGGTACCATACTTAAACAAACTCACAAGGCTAATTAACTTGGGCTTAATTTCTAAAATAAATTATTAAAGTTGCAATATGAGGTGTGATATACCTCTGCTTAGAGCAGGGAAGAACGAAACAAGGGAGGGAGACGGAGCTCCGGCAGCGGCGGGGAGCACCGGCGAGGCTAGCGGCAGACGAGGGAGGGTGGCTGGCGACAATCACCGCAGCCCAACAACAACAACGACAACTCGAGCAGCAGCAAGGCGGCAGCGTGGCACGAGCGGAGCTAAACGCGGCTCCGGCGACCGGCGATCGACATCAGGCGAGAGGAGAGAGAAAAAAAAAGAAATGGGGTTGTGTCTGGGGTTCTCACGGGTGAGAGAGAGAATGGGGTTTGGGGTGTGGGAAAATGACAGAGAGAGAGAAATAAGGGGATTTGGGGTCTTTGGGTGAGAGAAAATAATAGAGAGAAGGGAATTTGGGGGTTTTGAGTTGGGGTGGCTTTTGTTTCACCAACAAAAGAAAAAAGAAAGGAAGGTTGGGTTTCCTTTTGGTGAGGGAAAAACATGAGAGAGAATTAAAAATTCATTTGGGTTATTTAAAATCCAAAATACATTATTCTTAATAATAATTTCATAAAACAAAATATATTACAAGTACTACAAATATTCCAAACTCAAATAAAATAAGGATTTTCAGAACATAATTAACTTTATAATTACAATTAATGCTAATTAAAACGCTCTTAAAAATCGGGGTATTACAGAAAACCCTATCCCAGCCGCTCGAAACACCATCCCAGCCGCCGAAACACCCAGCCCATCCCTCGAAAACACCACCCACCCGCCGAAAACCTTAGCCCAGCCCTCGAAAACACCCTCAACCCGCCGAAAACCCTATCCCAGCCGCTCAAAAACACCCTCAACCTGCCGAAAACCTTGCCCAGCCCCTCGAAACACCACCCCAGCCGTCGAAACACCATAAATTAGGGAGTGTTTCTATTATACATGAAAATTATTCAAGTTAGGCGATTTGTCAAATCCCTTCTTCATCACCGCTGATTTTATCCATATTAGATACTACACAAAACTAATACACTTGAATGATTATCTCAACCCCCTGGAACTATTTGCCTCGTATTTTGAAGTAGGAGACGTGATTTGAAGACGCACATATAATTATCACAGCGATGATAGACTTAAAACAAAGAGAAGTTATTGGTATAAAAGAAAATATAAACATGACAAATTTGCTTCACTACCCTTCAAATATGAATTTATTACAATTTAATTGCTACAATTTTTGTGTGGCATAAGAAATTATCTTGCACAAATAAGATATGCGTAACAAAGTTTATAGCACGCTCAAGACATCAATGCAATTTCAGAATGACCAAGTGCGATTCTAAACTATAGAATCATATGATATATATAGTAGGAAATATACGTGTATTGGCTTTTTAACCAAATAAATTAGCCTTTAATAGCTTATATATTTTTAAATATGTGACATAAGAGTAAAAGAGTGTCAATATTTGCATAGTATAACTTCACATCTCACATATACTTCGTTCTAAACCAGGTTTGGGCTTATGATAATATCACCAACAATATATATCCGATAAATATAAGTCGATGCACATTTTTGAACATTTTCTTTAGAACCTTAAAGATTATCTATTTAAAAAGGCAATTTATATAAAAAGTAAATCGTGCAAAGATAAAAATGTCATATTCATTTTCATCATTTTTTCAAACTGCCTTTTTTTATCTCCTCACATCCATCCTCTCCTTTTTATTTCCAACTCTTATTTAATCTCTAACACTTTTCTAACAAGGACTCAAATAAAGAAACAATAGCAATCCATTTATTTACGTCTTAACCCTAAACTCTTTGAATAAAAATGCCCATATACAAATAGTGGTGTTTTTGGATACGGTCAAAGGGCGGGTACCGGGTCGGTTCACAGGCCGAATTTCGCCTGTTGCCAAAAAAAAAGAGAGAAAACATAACAAAACAAAACAAAGGTTTTTCTCTGTGCTGCAAAAACCCCTAAAACCCCTGAAAAACCCCTACTTTCACCTTCTTCAACCTTTTTCTGTTTCAGTTATTCTTCAATGGAGGAAACACTTTCTGACGAGGAACAACCTATGCAAATCCCACATTCAACTATGGAAGAAGACATCAACTTCGACGAAAACGATGAACATGGTAATCAACTAATTCCTACTTTCTCATTTCCCCCCCTTTTCAATTCACTGTCATACCATTCTTACATTTCTAAATTGCAGCAATGGAAGATGAAGTAATATACCCTAATTTTAACCCTAAACCATCCCACGAAGCTAAAATCCGAGAATTGCTTCGGAATATCAATTCAATTGAACTGAAACTCTGCTCTGATGGTTCAAAGGAGTTCATGAAGCTCTTAAGGGGAGATTCGGGTGGGGAATTGCTGCACGAGTATGTTAGAACATCGTCTAAGTTCGTGGAGCTTATCGAAGCGTGGAATCGAAGGCGAGGGAAGGCTGGTATGTCATATATAATGTTGTTAATTTCAGTGATTTTGGGGCATAATGAGGGGAAGTATAAGGCTGATGATTTTGGTAGATTAGGGATTAGTAGGGTATTGGATAAGTTTGCGAAATCGATTATTGAGGAGAAGTTAGATGATGTTTATAAGGAGCTTAATTGTAAGGAAGGGAAGCGACAGAAGGCGGCATTGTTGTTAGTGGCTGCAATTGTGAGGCGTGGTTCGTTGTTGGCTGCGGAGGTGGCGAAGGTTTTTGATTTTAAGATTCCGGTGTTGCCTAAGTTGTCGGAGTATAGGAGGAAGAAAGTGGAGAGGAGGAGGAAGCATTCGACGAGGGATGCTTTTATTGAGTTTGCCATGTCGTTTTTGGAGGTGGGGAAGCCGGGGTTGTTGAGGTGGGTTTTGCAGCAGAGGGAGATATTTTCTGGGATCCTTCGAGGGCTTGGAAGTGATGATGAGGAGACTGTGGTTTATGTGTTATCGACATTGAGGGATCGGGTTCTTACCCATGAGTCTTTGGTTCCCCCGGGTCTTCGGAGTGTTCTTTTTGGAAGTGTTACTCTGGAGCAGTTAGTTGGGATTTCAGCGTGGAGAGATGGTGAGCTTGCTGCAAAGCTTGCATATGAGGTTCTTCACATGGTTTGCATTGATCCTTCCAATGGATTGATGTCTGTTTTAGATAGAAAACCAAGTCCACTAAAGGGAAATCCGAAGCGGCTTGTGGACCTGATGAAGAAGCTTAAAGCTACAGAAGTTGGGTACCATAGGAGCCTGCTTTTGGCCATTGTTGATGGGAGACCTGCACTTGCTTCAGCGTATCTGGATCAGTTCCCATACAACCTTGACGATCATACTTCATCCACATGGTGAGATCTCTCATTCAACTCTAGCGTTTGGTCCTACCTGCTTGTTTGATTATTTGTTGAGATGTTTGCTCTTGTTATTTTTTTTTTTTTTTTTTTTTTTTTTGGCTGTAACTTGAAGTTCTTGCAGGCTCTCTGCTGTCAAATTGGCAGCAAATGTGGTTTCATCAGTGAGAGGTGGGATTTCATGGGAGTTTCTTGATAACAAAGCAAATTTGCTGGCCTTTGAGGGTTCAGATGTGCAAAGTGTTTTAAAGTGTGTCTGTCTTCGTCCTTTCAGTCGCCTGATAGTCAACAAAGGTCTACTTCATTCTGATACTCTGATCAAGCACGGGACCTTAAGGCTCCTTTTGGAGGTCCTAAAATTGCTGAGCTCCTTTATTAATGCGTTAAGTTTTAAAGGATTGTCTTTTCTCAAGCAAAAAGTTCAGGATGAAGTTCGTATTTTGCTCCCTGATCCTCAAGTATTGTTTACATTACTGAGTTCAGTCAGTAGTTTTGACCAGACATCTAGATCTACTTTGAAGAGAGCAGCTGATTCAGAAAGCGTAGAGAGTCATAAAGCTACTGTTAAGAAGAAATCAAAGATTGCTGTCATAAATGAAGACATAGATATTGTTGTGGGTGGGCTAAGTTCTAGTGCTGAAAGCATCGAACCTGGAGACATTGAGGAACCAAGAGAAATAGAAACTATGTCTCAGTTTGGCGATGAAAATGGTCTTGAGGACATCAGGGAAATTTGGAGTTCTTTTGAAAACTCTTTCTCATTGGATCTTGTAAAAAGTGCTGAAGTGTACTTCTATGGCAAAGTTCTTGAAGCTCTAAAAATATATCATGTAAGTTTCTTGTTGCATATAGTTCTTGATACAGTTACAGAATGTAGGTTGTTGTTTAGATTTTTGTTGTGTTTGTCCCACTTTGTTAAATTTGCTTCTTTACAGTGTCATATCAGATCGTAACATATACATATATTCAGAGAAATAGGAAGTTGCCTATGTTGCCTTATACTAGGGCGTTCTTAATCCTTCACCTGCTGATAGTATTGTTCTCGTCAGCTGGTTATTACAATATTCTTTAGAATCCAGATCACGGATGACTGATGAATTTCATGTTCCTGTATCTAGTCTTAGTTGTCTGTTCCAGGGCTGGGATTTCTGTAGCAATGAAATTCCAAAATGCCGCATCTAAGCTAGGCATTACTTGTCTATTGTCTTAATTGTGGGACATCCCAAATTGCCTTCATCTTTCGTCTTCTCATCATCACCTTTTTCTTCACTCAAAAACATTTTGAGTAGTCTTTGTTCCAATCAGTGAGGAGTCACAAGCCTTATCCTTGCTTTATCAAGATCTTTGTTTATTTTCTTTTCTCTTTTGTTTCATCTACATGTATTTTCTTTCTGGGAGTTCCGGGTTTGATCACTAGGAAGCTCATAGGCGAAGTAAGTAGAAACAAGCAAAAGGCTTGGAGCAAGAACGCACGGCCTTTGCAGGGAAGAAACTGGAAAGGGGAGCAGTGGGCTAGAAGCACCCGCTTCAAGCTCCTCCACACGCGATGTTGACCGTTTTGTTTATTGCTTCTTCGGTAATTTATTTACTATTCACTAATGAATTGATAATTGTATTAGAAAGATAGATATTCTTGGATCTTATCTTATCTTATATTCTTGATCTTGGTAAGAGTTACAATATTCATCTCTTGGGAAAGGCCAAAGGGGTCTTGCATCTCCAATATTACAATGTAGAGTGTAGACACCAAAAGTGATATAGTTTGCCAACACCTTTAGGTAATTGTTAGTAGTCGTGAGAGGAGGGGTTGTAACTGTGGCAACTATGTAAGGGTTGTAGGTGGGCTTAGGAGCGAAAGACCGGTCTAAGATTGTTATGTCTTATGAGAGAACACGTGGTTTAGGGAAGCTGGAAAGCGGTCTCGGACGGTTGGTGCGATAAAAGAAGACTTAGGGAAGTGTTCATATGATGCTATGTGATTTTGAGAAGCCTGTTGCGCCTTCTTGATAATATTGGTTTACCGTTTATGCACTATACAATTGGGAGAGACGTGTCTTTTGACGTGAACTATTATGTATTCTAATAGTTGCGGATTGATTAGTATTATGATGAAATTGGCCGTTTTTTTTTCTCCCTACTAGTTTTTGAGGGGCTTTTTCCATGTTATAATGCGTTTTTGCATCTAGTTTTCTGTTATCTCATATTTCGCGTCATTAATATTACTGAGTTTTTATATGGATCAGTTTTCTGTTACTACTTTCCCTATGCTTTTAGTGGGTTCTTTTTGGAAAGCCTCTGTAATAGTGCTGATTAGTTGCAAGTATAAGATTATTTAGATAAACCAACGGATTTTGACGGTATAGGTTCCGCTTGAGATGGTTTCAAGTTCCTTTTTTGAGGCTTTTGTATAGCTGGAGTAAAGTTTTTTAGCGTCCAAGCAATACTGATACGTGACGTTTCTTGATGTTTGTTGATAGTTTGCTTCATGATAGTTCTGCAACATGAGTTTATTTTTGCGTACTTAGGTTTCCTTTGGTATATGGGTGACATCCCTTTGGAGTCTTCCCTAATATACTTCTTGATCACCTGTGACCAAAAAAAAAAAAAAAAAAAAGAAGAAAAGGAAAAGCTTAGTTGCGGGCATGGCTGTGATTATTTTGACCTCCATGGCATACAGGCCGGGTGGTTTTTATTGTTATAGTTGTTATTTATTTCCGACCCTTTTTCGATACTCTTAAGTTCTAGGCTTTGGTACTATTTAATTTCTTTCGTAATGTTGCTAATCACATTCGTTTATTCCTTCTTTTGTTATAGCTTGAATTGTTCATCAATAGAAATTTTCTATGACGATTACCTAAATTGAACTTGCAATTTTATGTTATTAATGCAGGGGGCATTTCGTGCTGTTTTGGAAGTCTCATACGATTTTCTTAAAATTCTTCCGAGTAACCCGCTAAAGTTGCCAGGTATTCTGGTGCAATCTCTGTTATCCATGTTGATAGAACACCTTGGCTGTTCAGAAGAGTCAGGTTTTCCAATTTCGATGCTGCCTCCTATCTACAAGCACCTGCAGTCTTTTCTCAATTTGTCATTACATTCACCGTTCAGACTTGTAAGAGAGCAAGCAAATATTTTGGCCAAAGCAGCGATGATAAGTACTGGTGCTTTTGACCACAGCCCATGTGAAATTGGGTCATGGTTATTGTTTTTACGTGGGAATGTTGGAGAATGTGATGGAGATTACCAAGAGGGTCAATTGTTCCAGTCTTTGTCTTTGCCAGTTGTTTCTTTTCTTTGTGACGTGGTATCCACCATAGGAAACAATTTGGTTAAATACTGGGATATTATCCAGTGCCTCCATTCCAGTGTGGAAACTACAAGAGGTATTAATACACCAGGAAAATTCTTTTTACCTTCATATTATTTATGTTTAACTGTTTTAGATATCTTGCTTTGGATGATGATATCTATTGTGGATTCTATACGGATGATGCAACATGATCAAAACTACTGCCCACCATTTGAATATTGGCTACTCTCTTCTTTCTTTTCCTTTTTCTTTTTCCTTGATAGAAGCTTTTTGTTGGCCTTGTGATATGTAGGCATTGCACACGAGCTGCATGCCTGCCAAATCGTATTCTTCTGGTAGAATGGAATTTAGAGCCTTCACTTTCTTCAGTTCATGACATTGCTTCAGAAGAGAGGAAGAAGGGGGGGAGGGTATGCAGGGAGTTGTTTCATGCACTAATAGAAATGGTGATCGTCAAGAGAAATAATTCTTGAACAAGTGTTTCTTTGGATTTAGTTGTTACATTATCCAAGTATCAGGAATTCCACATTGCTGTTCTTTTTTTTTCATAGGTTGCTAGCCCTATCTACTCATTTATGACAATTAGGTGCACTTTACATTGTTTTAGCTTTTTAACACATCTTTATATGATAAACTAGTGGAAGGGGAGCATGTGTCTGAGAACATATTGATGTGTCTGTGCAACAACAATAATAACAACCAAGTGTACTGCTTTTGGGTTTGGGGAGGTTTCATTATGTAGCCTTTGGGGGGCAAGAAATGCATAGCCTTACCTCTAATCTGGAGACTAGAGAGGCTGGTTCCTAAACACCAAAAGACTGTACGATCCCTGAAATTGAAGTAGTAGTGTAGTACAAGGAGAAGCGCAAAAAATTGTATACAATGGCTATATACCCCAAATCTCAAGAAAGCCACTTCAAATATCATAGATGTCATCCACTGGAAATACGCCATATCCCAATATCCCATAGAAACTTACTCTACTCATACTTTGCACCCAACTTAATGAATTATGCAAGACTTGCTCAGAAATTGATACCAACAATAGTTTTAGGACAACAGTTTCTTTTCTCTAAGCAGTAAGAGTTGGGGGGGATGGGGGAAGTACCGAAGTAGTTACCACTTACAACTTTTCCGGAACTAGCAAAAGATCACAAGTTACGGACTATTGGGATCCAGAATAAATAATCAAGATGGGGTGTATACCACCTAAATACAATAGGCTGCCTACTTGAAATGAGCTGCATGGATGGATCCGCTTTTTGTTTTTCTCCAAGTTTGTGCTTCAAAATGTGTTCAAGGTTTTACATAATTGCATTCTTTATCCTGAAACTTTGGTGAATAATGTTGTTTTGTAGCCTAACATTCTGGTTGATAACACAGTTCTATTCTGGATGCACATAGCCAAACTGCATTGTTTATTGTCTCCTGTTTATCTTTGTTTTCTTTTTGGACAAAACTTACTTGCTTCATTTTCATTTGTGGGAATTTCAGGTTATCTGCTTTTCTGCATAATTGATTGACTCTGATACCTTGCTATATATTAATAAGTTTGATTCAAGAAGTTGTTGATCTAGTTTTTGAATCTTATTGGATTATTCAATGTTGCACCTTGTTGCTCTTATTACTGCTATGCTTAAGTGCTTAAACAGGGGTAAGAAAAAATGGAAAAAGAGTAAGGAAAGCACCAAAGGGCTAATCTGATTTGTGAAAAAGGATGCAACTTACCTGCTTCACATTTCTGAATTGACATGTATGGATTTGAAGATGTCTTGTTTTATTTTAAACAAGTTGTGTCTTTTCTTGACATGTTAGCTGAGAGAATGATGGTGGCTGCTTAGAATTCTTAGTTAATAACTTGTGAGGGTATTATTTCACTCTTTATTTCTTCTTTCTTTTTTTTCTTTTTCTTTTTTCCTTTGTTTCTTTTTTTTCTATTTTTCTAATTTGTTTTTTCTGGGGCTAATACAGTGAATGGACGACATGACTTATTTTCTGAAAGTTTGTATATTTTTTCCCATGGCAGAGACAGATGTTGGTTTTAGCCCACTTGTACCTTGTGCTCTGGAAAAGTGCCTCAGGCTGCTCAGTTCTGAGTCAGAGACATTCACGTTGCCTGAGAAATCAATGATATCCTTATATGTCAGTAATACGTTAAAATATATATTGGAAACTCAGGTAAATGCTAACACTGTAGCTTATCGTGCAATCTTCTATTCATTAATTAATATGAGTTTGTGAACTTGATAGATTGATGCTGGAGTATTAGCTGCTGTTATTCATCAGCTATTGTCTAATAGAATTGAGAACCATATCTCTGTAGTAGCTGATGTTGAAGATTCCAGCTGTGAGTGGAGACCAATGGTCTCGTTGTTTCTATTTTCACGGAGCATATTATATCAAGAAACTTACAATTCTTGCTCTACTGATAGAATCTCTCAGAAGGAAAACAGTTCATTGACAAAGACACTTGCTGAGGTCAAAAGGCTCCTGAATGCAGGCAGCATTGACATGCTTGGAATATCTAAAGCATTATGCTCCACAATAGCATGCACAAAACCTGATGATATAGTGTACAATTTACCATCAGTTATGGCTGTTTCTGGAAAACTTGCTGGGTTAAATTGTTCTGTCATGGACTACTTCTTTCTAGATCAGAAGCTTATGAGATGTGTGTCTAAGCTGTGGCCTGACATGTTCTATTCAGGTCTTAAGATGAGTGTCATAACATCTAGTCAACTGACTCAAGAGAATGACAAAGATACTTCAGTAAAGGCGCTGCATAGTAATACAGAGGAGACAGAACATACCTCTATTGTTTTTGGTTCTTTACTGAAAGAGGCACCTTTCTATGTATTATTCCCTGCAATCGTCTTCTGTGTCCCGGAAAGTCATTCAGAAATCAAAGAGTTGCTTGTAGCTAAGGTGTCGAACTTAGATATTGAGCAGCTTGTTTCTTCAGTGAGGCTGGTACTATTTTGGTTTCATCAGATACAGACATCATATAGAAAGAAACCAACTGAACAGCATGAATTGCACTCTGAACTATGTTTCTTTCTTGTGAAGCACATATTATCCCTATTGCTCACTCTGAAATTTGTTTCTGGTTCTTCGGCAAATAATGCAGCATTTTCTCTCTCTCAATGTCTTCAAGAATTAGCTAAAACTGTCTTTTGTCACCCTGCAGTTGCTGCAGCTTTGTCATCTCCCTTTGCTTGTGATTATGAAATCACTGAAGAATTTTTAAGGGATAGCTCAGAAGGACTTCTACGTCCTTGTGGAGAAGGAATGTGTAAGACAGAGCTTCATGTTTTGAAGTTACTGACTGCAACTTCTGACTATTTGTTAGCTTTGTGTAGCAAAAAACTTTTGTCATCTGTGTACACTGAGTGCAAGGAAAATATTGTCAAAGCGTTCAGGAATTTGGTGCAGCGGATATTTTTGATCTTCAAGAGTAGGTTTGAATTGTGGTGCACATCTGGAAATATGACTCTCTTCCCAATCTTATGTGTTCTTGTTTCTTTGATGCGTTTTATCTCTCCCATTGAGTTGCTTGAATTGGCAAATTGGATGTTTTCTGTTGTGGAATTTCCCAACTCTAAGATTCCTCAAATCTCTAATGTCTCTCCATTATGTATGGCATTTTCTATTGCTTGCGGAGCTTTAACCATGCTGTCTCAACATATGCAGTCTCCAAATGTAAGGGTGGTGCTCACTGATCTGTTTTGGGCAAACGAAATGAGAACTCTTGATGCTACATTATTTGAAAGCATATATTTGAAGGCTTTTAAGTTCGCGACTTGTTTCAAAATTGATTTGGCCGACGTATGCTTACTTAAAGCTCTCACTGCAGCTAATAGCCTAATTCATAGGCAAGATTGTCTTCCATTCAGCATGGAAATAACTAGAGTAATAAATAGTACTCCTGTCAGAATAGTTTCCCATTGTCTTAACAGGACTGACAATACCAAGGCCAAAATTTTGTTTCTGATGATGGAGATGAGTGCATTGCATTCATCAGTTTTTGGTCAGCTGTTCTCAGGTATATTGGGTGAAGACACTATACCTACTATCAACTCAGCGGAGCAGATCTGTAATCAGTTGCTTTTGGATGAGGAGTGTTTGATGCTTCTGCCTGCTGCAGCCTTGTACATAAGTTTCTCTTGGACAAAACTCCTAGAGCAGCCTTCTAGAAATATTGAATTTATGCTGACTTCTTATTCAAAGCTTCTCTTGGATGGTTTTCTGAACTGGAATGACTTTGTGTCTAGAACTGTATTTCTGGTGGAATATGGTAATGTTTTGCCTTGTTCAGTTGAGAACATTAATGATCTTTTCAATAGCAGTCTCCTTCGGAAAGCAGTTCAAATGTTGCAGTGGTACTTTGCCTCAAGTGGAGATAAAAAAAATAAGCGATTGAAATTATTGTGCTCACTTTATCCTGTTTCTGGCGCGTCGCATGATTTCATGGACTTTAATGTCAGAAAAATTGATTCATACTCAGTTAGACAGCTAACAGACTTAATCAATCGAGTTGTAGCTAAAATTTCTCTCTGTTTTGTACTTCTATTCCCTGAGGGTAATAAGAAGTGTTCAGCAAATGAAGCTCATGATATCCAGGGGGAATCTTTTGGGGGCTCCAACATTGAAGATTCTTCATTGAGGTTCTTAGACATGTTGGTCGGCATTTGGCAACTTGTTGTAAAGAAAATTCCATCTGCTAATAATAATTCTGACCTAAAGACTCCCATCTTTTTGTTGCTAAGATCTCTCGAAATGTTTACACTGAGATGCATCTATAAATTGATAATGAAGACGCGTAGTATCTTGACTAAGATGGATTCACTCCCCTTTATCGAAAATATGGCAAAGGTTTCTCTTTTACATAGGTTTGGGGACCCCATTACTCTAACCAATCTTCGGCATATTCTATCTTGTTTATCTGGTGCAAATTTGCCTGTAATATTACTTCTCCAGCTGCTTGTTGGGCATTCTCAGTTGGCCTCAACTGTTGGTACTGTTACTGACCCATTTGCTTTTGGCTCATCGGGCATGGTTGTAAAGCCCATATCTAGCTTTTTGAGGTCATCAGTTGTACCTACTGAAAGCAACAATCTGGAAACATCAGAAACATATAAGTCCAAGTTGGAGGTTGTCAAGTTACTTAGACTGCTCTTTCACTTAAAAGCTACTCGGTGTGATATGGTATCTGAAGATGACTTAGGTCTAAATTTAAGAGATTTATCTTTCCTACTTTTGACTACTTATGGTGCCACAGTAAGTGAAATTGATTTGGAGATTTATAGCCTTCTTTCGGAGATTGAGTCTGCTGGGGGAGCAGGCGATAACATAATTGCTGAGCATGATTACTTGTGGGGGAGTAGTGCTCTGAGAGTTGGAAAAGGGATTGCAATAAAGGACATCTCAGATGCAGAAGAAGACTGCAGACGAAATCAGTTCAGGGATAATCTTCCCATTAACCCTAAGTTCGTGATGCAGACTGTCTTGTATTTCCCTTATGGAAGGACCATGTGTGAAAAGTCTCTGTTCATGGACGATGTCCATCGAGATACAGTTAGTATTACTGAGGAGGTATCTATCACATACATTCAAACTTCCTGCATGGCTCCATTATGGCAATGTATATGATGGTTGCACTTCTTTCTCTTTAAGCTATTGTCACCATCTGATTATAATTCTGATAATAGTTTTTGGGTGGTATGTTGCATCAGGGACACTGTACAGAATTAGGAAGGATAGAGCGGTATGATCCAGTCTTTGTTTTATCCTTGTCCATACATAGCTTGACAACAGGCTTCTTGGATCCGATGGAGTTTGCTGGCTTAGGCTTGCTTGCTATTGCATTGGTCAGCATGGGATCATCTGAGGATGGGATACGCAAGTTAGCTTATGAGGTTGTTTGGAGATTCAAGGACACATTGATGGTAATGTATTACCATCTATATTACCACCTTATTTTTTATTTTTTGGGTGTTTTGTCCAAATGTCTTTATTAATAAACTTGAAAAAAAGCGAAGACATTATTCTTTTTTGGGAGAAAAAGAGGATATATGATTGAGCTTTCCTTGCGAATTTCTATCTTGTGTTGGTGTTGTATATTTGTATATCTTATTTGGAGTTTCCATTAGAGAGAAATTAATTCATCATACTATTTCTTAATATGTGACCCTATGAGTGGTTATTCTGGTTTTCTTTTTTTCTTTTCTCTTCTTAGATGTACGGGTGTTCCAAAGAAACCTTTCTATTGAGAAGGGGTAAGGGTGGAATTAAAACTCTGTCGATCCTATACAAAATGGCCGAGTTGCTACGAGTTTTGGACTTGCCATCACATGAAACCCCGTTATAGAACGTTGCAATAAAATCACGTCCTTCTCGCTGCGTTGTCCGTTACATAACGGTGACTTGCTGCATTATAATATGGGTCAGACCTGGCAACACGAAAACAGACGCGGCCATTGTACGATCTATAGCAGGGGCGCGAAGATAATTAAGAAAATTATGTAATCCCGAGCTCTAGTAGTAAGCCTTAGATCTCTAATTGAAAGAGTAATAAACTAAATAAAGTTTGCAAATTAGTGGGGCTACTATTACTACTTGTTAGGGCAAGTCAGCAAGACGACAAGTGCACTTTTTGAAGACCATGAGTGCTTCGGGTATCTTCGCCGGTGACCGCTGCTGTCTGTTTCCTGTTGGCTTTTGCGTTTCGATTGTCTCTCTTGTTTTTGTATTTTTCATGTCTTTATGCTTTACCTCTCTACTTTTGCCTTTCTCTCTCCACCGTTGTGAGGGAAGTAAAGTCATTTGGATACTTTAGTGCTTTCAGGTTTTAATTGTCATTGATCTAAGTCGATATCGAAGTTTTGGATACTTTAAAAACATGTCCCCAAGTCCTTGTTTTAAAATTTCCAATGTCCGGCACCCATATGCATGTCTGAGCATCATAATGTGGGATTACAAGGCCTCTTTGCATTCAATGTCTCTCTTCATGATCTGAATCTTGTACAGTATTTTTCTTCTCTTCATATAACTAATATTCTATTTAATCATGGATTTCCTGTGTTACTGTAAAATTAAAGTATTTGGTTAGATCAAATTATCAGTAGAGTCTTCAAATTGGACTATTAAATCCGATTTAATGTTCACTAATCTTAGGCTGGTTTATATTAACTTAATTTCATTTACTTTATCTTGTTATCATTTATTTGTTCATCATCTGTGATTTGTTTTGAAAAACTAACAATGCTAATTGTTGCCAATCACAGAGATGTCAGAGAAAAAGGGAAGTGACGAGGCTTAAGCTTTTGCTGACGTATTTACAGAACGGAATTAAAGAAGCATGGGAAAAAATTCCCACCATTCTTGCTGCTTTTGTTGCAGAAGCTTCTGTTATCTTATTGGATCCTTCTCATGAGCATTATCCGGCCATAAGCAAGTTCTTGATGCAGTCTCCTTGGATAAATTTGAAGGTATCTACTTCAGCAATTAATTTAGCTCTTAGTTTTACTTCTATGGATTTGCTAATTTGATTGCAGTACGTCTTTTATCAAGATCTCATTCCTTATTGTTCTGATGGCTTTTGCAGTCGATACCTTTGTTTCATGAATTTTTCTGGAGCAACTCTGTGACCTTCAGAACAGACAGGCTGTGGATGCTTCGTTTGCTATATGCAGGGATCAACATAGAAGACGATGCTGTAATATATATTAGGAATTCAGTGCTCGAGATTTTACTGAGTTTTTATGTTTCACCTCTTTCAGACATTGATTCAAAGGAGTTGATTCTTTTGGTAAGTTGTGGTCATGTGAACAATTTCTTGTGTTTTTTGGTATTCATTGGCAGGCACAAGCTTAAAACTGCTCGTGTTTTTTGTTGGCTTATGGATGGTTTAAGGGATAAAGTTATAGAAATTTTGGTCATGGTTTCTGAGATGTATCGTGTTCTTCATGCTGATACTCTATAAGAAAATGTACTAATAACAAGCATTAAAGTGCATCATATGGGAGTATGTCTGGATACTTTTTGCTATGCAGATACTCGATTCATTGTTGTTTTATATATGAGATGAGTCGTTTCTGCCTATCATCACAGTTTACCACCATGTTCCTTTTGCATTTAGAACTTCAGAGAAATCTATGACATCGAAACTTCTTGTTTCCAATTGTTTCTTTTTTCTCTTTTCTTTTTGGGATGTTAAATTACCTTTTTTAGGAAACTTGAATGTGAGTAACATAAATTTTGACTATTAACTTATATTCAGGCCTTTTTGGGAGTTGAACTCCCCAAATTGAGTTATTTGGGGGGTGTATTCCCGAAAAGGCTTCAAATCTCAACTGACTAGGGACTTGCATTTTTTTGGCACTATTACAAAATATTAGATTATCCCTGGGGATTATTATGAGAATGCATCCTCAAAAGTTCCAGACTTCTTTGAATTAATGCATTGTTGGGATTCATATAAGATGGTCAAAAGTTCATATTAATCAATTTAAAATTTCCTTTTCTACATTCCTTTTCTACTTGCTCCAGAATTTTCTTTTCTTTTTAAATTCTTTTTTGCCCCCTTTTGATACTTGTGTCCTGACTCCTGAGATGAATTAATTCCTGCAGTAGATAACTTTAAATGTCTGCCCATTTGTGTTTCTTGCAACACCCAGACAAGTCATAATTGTGCTTTTCAATGTTTTGCTATATACTGTGTGCACCAAGACTCAAGAGCACCTTGATTTGCATAGTAGCTAGTTTGTTATTGAAAATCATGTGGTCACCCTTACTAATTATATTTAAAATTCTTGTACTTGTTCTTTCGATTCTGTCTGATTTAATATTCTGATCTAAATAGAAGATATGTCTCGCAGCTGTCTTATGTACTTCTGCTTCGTTGTCCGGTTTACTTTGCAGGTGGTGAAGAAGTGTGTTAAAGTGCAGAAGATGGCCTGCTATCTGGTTGAGAATTGTTGTCTGATTTCTTGGCTATCTTCAGTTCTTGCCTTATCTATGACTCGTATTGACAGTAATGATACATTTTCCTCTAAACAGTTGCTAGTTATACTCGAGGTATGTCCTAACTGTATACTTCTTTTTCTGTGAACCCTGGCTATCTATTCATATTGATTTTAAAGAACTTGTTCAGATGGCTGTATGTTTAATGCTATATAACGCGTACTCAAGTACTTGTGTCTGACACAGGACATGTAGTGTTCCAAGTGTCCGAGTCATCTATTATAAAAAAAATTACATTTGGCCTGAAATGAAACGTCATGGTGTCCATACCCATGTCGGAGTGGCGACTGGCGAGAATCCGACATAGGTACTTGAGGTAAATTTGAAGAGTCTGAGTAACACATGTCTAACGTAATGGCTAATTTTTATGACTAGGTTATGGTTTGTTTAGATTCATGACCTGATTGTGGTGGCCTTCAAAAAATCTCTCCGAGTACGCTGTTTGTACTTATTTACTGTGACTGTTGCGGCTAGTTGACACGTGTCAAATCAAGGGTTGATTGGAAACAACAATATTAGTCACTGCAGGGGTCACGTTAAGTATACACAACCCCTGTTTGCTGTTGCTCTGCACAAGGCGTGAACCTTCATTCAGAGGCATCAGGCTAATTTTGATATTGTGTGTGTAAAAGGCTTAGGGCTTCTATTATGGTTTCTTAATTAGTCTTCTCGAGCAAAACAAAATAACACCCCCAAGACAAAAAATGAAAATTTCAAAAGTGAAAAGTGGAAATTGAAAGTCACTGTTTATCTATGCTGTTTACTTAGATTCTCTTTCCCCTCCCCCAACAAAAATTGATCTGTTTGTACACACTATTTTGTTAAAGTGGCCAGGGCTCTGTTTTGCTATCATATGCTTCCTGTATCCGTAGTCAGCTTTCTTTGTTACTATCCTGATCTAGATCTACAATTACTTTAAATGGGAACTGTGATAGATGGTTTGCTCTTGGTCGTTACCTTTGATTGTGATTGCGCGAGAGCTTTTGTTGGCTGATTTTTTGAGCTATCAGCTCTCCAAACTTTTGGACAACTTTTGGAACACTTCCTGAATGAATTATATGCTGTTTGAACTCTCAGGATCCTGGGTTTGATCATCTGATCACTTTCCTAGTTATAATGCTAATAGTTGTTGGTACTATTGAGGATGTGTGTTGATTATGTCCATGTTTTGGTTCATTATATAGGTAGCACATGAGGCAGTCACATTCAAAGGCACTATGGAATGGTTACACAAGCATGCAATTGAGCAGCTTTCTGATCTCACATGTCATCTTTTGAATCTGTTAGTTAGATGCTCAAAGTTGGTATTGGAGACTAAGTCATTCGTTATTTTAATTCTAAAAGTAACCGTTACTGCCTTGATGTCGCAAGAAAGGAACATGCCTCAACCACCCCTTACACTATCCATGCGGAGTTTATATCAAGTGTATGAGGCTGTTGATGTGCAAGATGGTGGAAAATTTGGTGATTGTGCAGAGTATGGACTCAAGGCTATACTTATGAGTGCTCCCCCAACAACTATTTCTGACCTGGTATTCTCTTAATGCCTATACATGCATGTTTGTTATGACCTTTTTGTGTTTGAGTTGGTTTGGGGACAGCACTAGATGTCTATATGTATCCCACTGTCTTAGTAGTTTTTTTTCTTTTTCTTTTGGTAGCAAGAATCATGCTATGATGGCCCAAACGAGTACAATATGGATATTTGCATTATGTACTTCGAACTGCTACTTTGTCTATTTTCTTCGCATTTGGAGGCATCTTCTTAGCTTGTCTCCTTGAGATGTGCTTTGAGAAAGGCTTCCTAATCCCTTACCCTTATATCTGTGTCTGATTGTGTGTGTGCTATTCACTTACCATCATCAGTACTTGGTTCGGCCAAAATTTGTGCCTCAAAAAGATTTCATGCATTGTTGTCATCTTTAGATGCATTTCTAGAAAAGCTATTGTATCTAATGACATATTAGGTTCTCTTTCCCTGTTTGAAAATATTAATGAACTTATTGTTAGATTTAGATTATGTATAAAAGTGCTATTGTATCTAATGACATGTTACTTCTCTCTTTCCTGAAGGACTTGGAAGAGCTCTCCAGGTTTCTCATGTGGGCAGTTTCTACAGCTGTCCAATCAGATTCTCGGCAGGCGTTGCAGCAGACACAAGTTTTGCCGCTTAAAAAATGTACTGAGAATGAGGAACACATGCAAGAAGAGTCTCTAATTTCAACACTTCTCCGCTGGCTTGTAGCTTCCGTAGTTCTATGTAGGGTTTCGTACTGCAATAGCGACTTCAACTCCAGTTTCGTCCTGAGGGGAGCTAATGAAGAAACTTTGTCATCACTAATTGAACACAGAGAAAGCATAGGTGGAGATAGCAAACTTTTGTCTGGTTCTGGAAAAATGTTAGCAGCAACAATTTTTCATCTTCAACAGCTTGTTGGCATGAAATGCCAGGTGCTTCCTTCAGTCGTTGCAGCACTCTCAGTTTTACTCCTCAGGGATGGGTCATATGCTGCTGAAGGTATGTCCAACAGTCACAACATTACTAAACGTATGGACAATCACAACTAGCAGTAAATGTACATCACTCTTTACAAAGACGAAATTGGCATTATTAAATATCTGAAGGCAACTTATTCATGTTCTCCTCCCCTTTTAAAAAAATTAGAGAGGAAAAAGAAATTGAAGAGAAAAGGGGGGGGAGAGATAGAAGGGAGACCAATAGTTGCAAAAATTGCAGGTATGTTTCATACATAGCCAATTAAGAGATTAAAATTGGATGGCTGTGATTTCTAAGAGCAGCTGTTGCCTGTTACCCTTCATATGTTTGATTTAAGCTATAGGCGCTCAAAATGCGGGGCTTCCTCTTTCTTTCTTCTATTATTTTATTTTTGTTTCTGTTTACGTGGTTCAGTCTTGTGATTTCTGGGTTACTTTTATATATGTAGGTGATTTGTCAGGCCATGCCACCTGTATTAACCTGCGAAATTCCGTGTCATCTCTCTGGTCAAAGATATACTGTCCTCCTGAAGCTAATCCCTCCTGGAGATGGTAAGATAGTACTCTATTGTCCCCGACCTTTCTTTTCTTCCTTTCCTTTCCTGGTTTGCTACTCTGTTTATCTTTCTAAATGTACTGCCGTTCTCATTTCCTAACTGTCCTGCTCTTTTTCTTATCTCCTTGCTCCACACATTTTCCATTAAGAGTGTAAGTTGGGGTTGGCCTATTTTTCTAGATAATAAGGGAAGTGCATGTGCAACATATACTTGTGTATAATGGTTGCTTTCTGAAATATTTTTGAGCTAAGCTTGTGTCCTGTGACCAGGTCATACTACCAGCCATGGGCTGATCATGCAACGGAACGCACTAATTTGGAGAAAATCGATGAAAGCCATGCATGTCAAAAACTCCTGGTCATAATTTCAGGAGTGCTGAGGAAGAACGCATCAGATAATGAGTTGTTATCCCTTCAAGAATTAGAATCTTCAGGTTTATTTGAACGGGAGAGAACTAACCTTCCAAAAGGATGACCCTTCTACCGGATATCAGATTGTATATATTTTTTGTAGCTTCCTAGTAGTAGCTTTAGCTAAATCATGATTGTATTCATTCCACATTAATTGAAAGAAGGTATATCGTTTAATGGCCAAAAAGGTATTCTGAATAAACACTCTTTGCTTGATGTGTATCTTTGAAAATCCCCTCTTTTAGTATAGTATGAAACATGATATTGTCGTGTCAGTTCGTCTGACTTTGTATTTTACTCTTTTTTTGTTTATGACTTTGTAACTCTTAAGAGTTCCTTTATCCCGAATTCCCGATACAATTTTTTCATAGACGAACTAAGTCAGATAGTACGATACAAGAATTTGAGTAAGCAAAACGGTTATATTTTGCCGATGGTTGAAAATACCATTTCCATATGCATGTTCTTGGATTTCCATTTTCATCTAGCTGTGCAGCCTCAATACAACCTAGAAGATCATTTACAAACTAGATGATGACAAGCATCTAACTTTTCATATTGTAATGCTTCAAAAATATGCTTTCCGTCGCACTAAGGCATGATTCTGCTTCTGCAGCCAGTTGATATGACATCAAAACCAAGTTCAAAAGAAGCGATATCTTTGCATTAAAGAAAAATCATGTTTATTGTTGATGGAAAGTTCTTGAGGTGGTAATGTCAGAAAAAAAAAGAAAAATGTTGGTTGAAAAGAAAGAAAAAGTTGGTAAGGCGCATGGTAGAGAAGATGTATTTGATCCTATTTGCTTCTTGCTTCTTGCTTCATCAGAGTATGAAGACAAACTTTTTTAAGAGGAGAGACATGTAAGACTCTCATTGTGAATTTTATCTTGTCCAATAAAGGTACAAACTTAGAAATTTAATCATCAAAATTGTCAGGCCAAACTCAAAATCCTTCGTATATTCACGCTTCATTCATTAAGTAGAGAGTAGACGCAGGAAAAGATGGGGTGGGAGAGGATGCTGCAAAAAAGTTTAAGGGTAGGGGATAACTGATAAGGTGATAACAGAAGGGACAATAGTTGATGGAGGTCGAGAACATAGAAAGACGCACTTGAGGGGAGAGAATGACGCGTAATCAACGGAGGAAGATGGAGAAAGTAGACAAGACATGATGTGCAGTGTGAAGGAAACAATAGAGACTAAATCAACTAGAAGTCTTTGATCATATATACGGAGTATAACTGTGATATGTTATGATGTCCTTCCTACTTAACAAAGGATTTATATTATAAGCAAAGCAGGGTTCTAGTGCCTCCATGCAAAGCTGTCCTAGTTTCTTAGGGTGCCTCCCGTGTTTAGTATTTAGGAATTCATCCTTGTATTTTCACCCTATATCTGAACACATTTTCTGCTTTACTAAGTATTTTAGGAATTCATCCTTGCATTTTCACCCTATATTTGAACACATTTTTTGCTTTACTAAGTATTTCTTCTGTCCTAAAATATAGTTATCATATTCTATTTTAGGTGTTCCAAAACGTTCTTTCCATTCCCCTTGTTTCCAGTTTAGAACATCACTTTTACCCCATCTCTACTCCTTTTCACATATGTATTTTGACACTTCCGTTTAGTGCTTCCTCAATCTCATTGGTTGAGTATAACAAAAAACACTTTTATTATCGATTTGAACACGAACTCGACCTAGTTGGCAACACTACTTAGGAGAGTTAAAAGTGTAGTGGGGACCATAAACTTATAGGAAAATGACAAATATATGGGAGTTAGAGGTAGTAAAATGACAAAAATAAATGAAAATTTTGGTGCTTTTGGTGAGTCATGAAATGTAACAGGTAAACGAAGACATCGATTATTAAAAATATAGCAATTAAAAAAACACGGAAGGATCATAAATATATAATAGAAGTAAGAGTAACAGAAAAATATTTCCTTCATCAATCATTCATCTATTATCAGAAATTTGTAAGAAATACGAACGGGCCGTACTTGGGCCCCATGAACCATCACGAGAAAGTCAGAAACCATCAACGCCACCTATACTCGCTGGTCGACTTTTACAAGGCAAGTTGACATACAGGTTAATTAAGCAATTTATTTTTGTTTGTATTTGTTTTTTCTTTGACAGAAAGTTTGCTTTAGAATTTGATAATTGCATTTGTTGCAATTGTGAATCATATTTTTTTTCAGTGTAAGAATGTGAAGCTTAATTGTAGTATTTCTGTTAATTAATAGTTATGAGATGATAAGAATGAGATGGGAACCTAGTTTGTGAATTGAGAATAATTTTTCAGAGATCGATTATATGCTGTTTGATTGTTAAACACACATGAATACATGATTACATGGCAAATATATGAACCAAAAAATCAGAGTTTTCTAAAAACAGATGAAGTAATTTTCATTGTAACTTTGAAACATTGATAATTGAAGAAGGTGGCTAATTATTAAAAATGATTATAATTTCTGGGTCGAACCTCATGCAACAAGGAATGAGAAGAACACTTAAAAAAAAAAAAAGGAATGAGGAGAAAAGAAGAAGCTATTTGAGATTTTGGGTACGATTTAGAGAGCTCCTTTTCTAGTATCAGGTGCGAATCGAACTTCTGTCAGACTGTCACAGCCTTACAGGGGTGAAAGGAGGTTATTTGGATGAATTGAATAAATGCTTTGAAATTAAGAAATAAAGTTATGTTAGTGTACCTTGAATATTATACTTCCTCCGTTTTGTTTTATATGAAACGTAAGGTCTCGGCACGGGGATTTATAAGAGGAGAGAGATAGAGAGAAAGAAAAAGAGGGACCCATGTAATGAGGAGAGAGATGGAGAGAAGTGAATATCAAATAAAGTAATGTTTCATTTATTTTGAAACGATCTAAAATGGTAAGTGTTTCATTTATTTTAGAACGGAGGAAGTAGTAAACTTTTCATCTAAAGCATGACAAATATCCCTGAAAAAATTTTAAAAGGGAAATGTTGGCAATAGTTCAACAAAAATTACTAACAAAAAACATACTAGTTAAATTTAAAATTATTTTTGGCGTGTATTAATTGCTACAAAAAGTCATGTGGATTGGATCAGGATTTGATCCAATGTTATACCACAACATAAGACTTTATCAATCAAGCTAGCTGACGTACACACCATATAAATGAAACGTAATCGTAGTTTTGTCCTAAATCTCAATGAAATGGACAATTGGACGGCTTCAAGATATGATTGTTAGTCAGTTCGATTGTGTTAATTTGTTTGGTGCTTTTAATTTGAGACGACATTGTTTAGAAGATGCCATAGCCACCATGAGCTAAACTCTTTGAAAAAGAAAGAAAAAAGTTTTTATCAAAGATCAGAAAACTGAGATTTCGAGAACAATGAAGAGGCCTAGGGAATCAACTTAAGATCATGACATTTGCTAAGGTACTGCAAACTTATTCTTTTTTTTTCTTCAGTCTATTGAGGACATATATTCCTCACAATTGGCCACTTCTAAAAAGGTAATGCCACTATATCATGGAATATCTTGTAAAGATAGAGAGAAAAAAATGACGGGGTTGTGCTTCCTTATGTCATGTTTTGGATACAATCCATTTTGATGTGATGCGGGGAGTCGAAGTTGCCTTATTCTGCATTACATCAAAAAGTTTTTCTTCGGTCTTTTGTCTCTACATAGATAAAAAGATGCTATATTGCTATTGTTTTAATACTATGTGTCTATTTTTGAGGTTGAGGCAGGTCAGTTGGTAATGGTATTCCTCCATAAAATAGGTGGGATCAAATCTCATCATTAAGGTTGGGGGTAGGTTGTTTTAGGACCCTGTGAGAGGCACTTATTTACCATTTTTTAGTACTCGTGTCTTTTGTTATTGGTTAAATCATATTTTGTAGAGAAGTAACGTAAGTAGTAGCACAAGTCAGTCATGTAATGGGCGAGTATAAAGTGACTACATTTTTTACTCTTTAAATAATGAGTAGTTTCAGACGCTTTCTATTGTCTAAACTTGAGACCTTCAACATTTGACATAATTGTTAAACTTGAAAAGTATGTGTAAATTCTAGATGCAACATTGATGTTGCAATCTCCTGTTCAAACGTAAGAAACGAACTCAAACATTAAATGAGGAAACCCATGAACTTTATTAACTGTGACATGAGTACGAGTAACTAACAATATATAATTACGGATCAGAACATGATAACATGTTTACCTCCTATGCTAGGCTTAGTTTAAAGGTGCAAAGCACACTGTGGCATAATGGGTCCTTAAATTCTAGGCTTAAGCTGTTCCATGCATGCTTTCTAGTACAAAAACTGTCAGTTCTAGACAAATGCCAAGAGTCAAAACTTTAGTTTCTAGTTTACAAGTGAACTCCATCACACTGATAATATGCAGACAGCCTTAGAAAATCAGAAATTCAAGGCTGAATGTATTCTAATTGTTACTTCATCTGATATCTATCCAACAAAGATGTCCTTCAAGAAGCAAGCTGCAACTGGCAATTTTCCAAATAGTTGGCCAGAACTCTTGCTGTAAAGAGAGTAGATGAAACTCTTTCATTTAGCTAGGGTAATGTATTATAATATGCAATTTGATATAGGATTGTAAATAAAATTGATCTTGCAATGAAGTTCTTCAAATGCATGAAATATCATTTTGTAGATTTAAAAAATGCAAAAGGATAAGGATGTATGTCACTGATGTCAGATACAATATATTTTACTGTTTGCCTTTCTAAATTGTGTCTATATGGAAAATATCTTTGCAGTATCAGTTCCCAAACGTACACAAGAAAGGTACTCAAAGTCACAAAATGTTCTGTTCTCTGCATCTTGCTAAGAATGACGAATGCAGAAACAGGAATACTTATGAGACTAACTTTACTAATAACATATGTTCGCGTTCATAAATGTCTTTTGGCTCTTCGAGGTCAATTGAGTTACAGTACAAAAAAGGAGTTCAACTGAGTTGCAATTTCAACAATAGACATCCACATGTCTGTTAAAAAAAAGATCATATCACCTTGCTGCTCGAGTTCTAGATGTAGGAGAAGATCAAATAGAAGAGGACTTTCTTATGGTTTTTTCTACATTGTGGCTCTTGTATTATTCTTTTCACTCTTTAGGTGTTGCAAAGTCAATTTTCCAGATTCCCTTTGTTTTTCTCGTGCTTGTGTCTGAAGAAACTATCTGATAGGATAGTCGTCTTGGTTTCACTACAGCTTATGAAGAACTTAGACGATGTAAGAGGTCATTTTCGAGTATAGTTTGTGGATCAAAAAGTGAAATTAGAAAGTTCCCTTTTGGTTGAAAGTTGGAACTTCCAGAAGTCCTTTTAAAAGTATCAATTCTTACAACCTTAAGAAAAGGCTTATAAATAGATTGGTGTAGTGCCATCTTCCTCATCCTCAAACCTTGAGTCTCTTATTCTTCTCGTCGACTATTAGCATAAAAACTCGTTGTATCTTCAGCATTTTTCAGTACCAGTTTCTCACTCAAGCAAAGGGATTGCCATATAAGATAATGGATGTTGTGAAGGGTTTGGTGCAAGAAAGGCCAGTGGTTATCTTTAGTAAGACTAACTGTCCTGTGAGCCACTCGATGAGACAGCTCATCAGTGGCTTTGGTGCTAATCCTACTGTATATGAACTCGATCAAATGCCAAATGGACGAGAAATCGAGAGAGTCTTGCAGATGATGGGCCGCAGACCCAGCGTGCCCTCCATCTTCATTGGTGGAAATTTTGTTGGGGGGCCTAATGATGTGATCAGCCTTCAGGTGCAAGGCAGACTTGTACAAATGCTGATGGATGCTGGTGCTATTTGGGTCTGGAATAGGAACTAGCTAACTTTATCCAGGATGTTCGGCAGTTAGAAGTAGAATAAGAGAAATAGGTCCAATTTTATAGAGGACTTGCATACTATTGCTAATGCTATAGCTAAGTTGTTGGAAATAAAGTTTCTTCTTCAGTGCCTTATCTTTCCATGCACAATCATCATTGAAGAATAGTGTTCTTCAATGATGTAATCAAATTCTCCTCCTGTCACATGAACAAAAAGTTTACTTATAATGAATATTAGTTTTTACATCTGAAATTCGACTTTTTCTTCAGTCAAATGCAAAAGATGCCTTCTCATTTAGCAATGCATTCTTGTATTTACCTCTTTAGTTTTTCTGTGATGGATTGATATGGTAGACTGCAAATAAGTTACATATGATTCTCTGAAAAAATCGACAACCACCAAGCCAGTAAGGTACTAAACATTGCACAACAAAGTACGCTGTCACTATCAGCATAAACAAAATTGTTAACAAACATCATACATGATTAAATTAACCGAAGTAAAACGTCAAGATTTCTGAATGAAAGCTCAAAAGTTCATGTTTTATGTCTCTATCTGCCATCCTCCTATTTTCTTTCATCATATGCAGTCATTTTGTAGTACTGAGCTTATATTCTTCTTGAATAAAAATCTTGTCTCTGATATATAATGTTTGTAGTAAAAATGTAAAGCTTAACTTTTTCCTAGATTTTCTATAGGAAAAATTCACATTAATAATCCCAACTATGGGCAGTCTTCCAATATTAATCCCAACTAAGGGTTATTCCAGTATAATCCTAACTATATCAGTTGTCTTCCCAAATTGATCTATTACCTGTTATAACCTGTTTAACAGGTTAACTCGCTTATGTGGCGCAATCTAAGTCACAAATTTTTTATTTTTATTTTTTCTTTCTCCACATTTCATTCTCTCTCTTTCCTTCACACCTACCAGCCACCATTTCTCTCTCTTTCCTCTGACCATTGAAATAACCCACATGCCACCCACCCTCCCACCTACTCACCCACCCACCGGCCACCACCCCTCCACCAAAATCACCAACCAGACGTCAAATGCCCTACCTCCCTCACTATCCTCACCGCCTCGCCGTCCCCAAAACCTTCATGCGGTGCACGTCCCCCAACCCTTCACCCTCTTCCCTCCGTCCACCCTCAAACCCACCTCCCAATTCTACTCCGCCAACTCGCCCCCACCTCCAAATTCTACTCCGCCAACTCGCCCCCACCTTTAGTCCCTAACTTGATCATCCCCTCTTCCTCCTCCTCCCCAACTCTACACCCTCAAAACCTCTACCAACTTTTTCGCTTCCCCCCGAACCCCCTCCCTCAAAAATACAAAAACCGACATCACCGGCGTCGACCAAAACCGACTTATTGTTCTTTTGCTCAAGTGCGTGAGACTATTGCTTGATTCCCCTGTCCTTGATTCGATACTCTCGCGAAATTGGACTCTATATGGTCTTGCGTATTTCAACCAAAACCGACTTTTTTTGGCATTTCTAGGGGGAGCGGTTTTGGGCATGGTGTTTCAGGTGGGTTGTGGTTGGAGTTGTTGGCGGTAATCGCAGTGGGTTTTTCTGGTGGGTTTGGGTAATTGTGGTTGTGATTGTGTGTGCGATTGTGCGTGGTGGTTCCGATGGGGGTGGATTCTTTGTGTTAGTTGTGTAGGTGGTGGTGGTTGTGGTCGTGGGATGGTGGTTAACGGTGGGTGTGGTGGTGTGCGATGGTGGGTACGGTGGTGTATGTAGTGACCAACGGTGGTTAGGTGGTGGTGGTTGTGGTCGTGGGATGGTGGTTAACGGTGTGTGGTGGTGTGCGATGGTGGGTTCGGTGGTGTATGGTAGTGATCAACGGTGGTTAGGTGGTGGCTTATTAACTTAATTAAATAAAGTAAGAGAAATTACAAAATTTACCTGTTTAGCAAGTCACTGGTCACCTAGGATCGTTTTGGGAAAATGCACCCCATAGTTTGGATTATATTGGAATAACCCTTAGTTGGGATTAATATTGGAAGAGTGCCCATAGTTGGGATTATTGATGTGAATTTTTCCTTTTCTATAAATATTGCTTATTATCTCTGTATGTGACATTCCTTAGCTTAGTCGCAGCCTTCATTCGTTTGAGGATTAATTTTTTGCTTATACATTTTGTTATGCTGCCTAATAGTGCTATGATTGGATGATCATGAAGCTTGATGATGTCTTGCATGCTTGCAGCTTTTTAAAACCTGCATTGATTGTCAGAGTAAATTAGCCAACACATCATGGCTCTGATGATCATGAATCTGAGTATAACAATTACATTATTGGATAGCATAGATTGAGAAACAAAATCAATCTGTTGCACTAGTTGAAGGCTAGGGAAGGCATAATTGATTGATCTCTTAAACTCTCTTTCCATCCCAAAGGAAGTTTCAGCATTATAATAAAAGAAGTGACAATAGCCTGCCATGAGAAGGCCAAATTTTAGGGGAATTGATCTGGGAAATGTCGTTTATTTTGCTAGAATGGCCTAAAAAGAAAGTAAGACTGGCATTAATTTTATCGAAGGTCCTTAAGATGCAAGACTAACATTTATTTCCAGGTTCAGGGTGATTTTCATACAGTTTGGATGTATCATATGTACTTCTACAGGTAACGAAATAGGAATTCACATTTTGCTTTTCAAATTCATGTTCAAATTATTTTATTTATCCATGTTTTCGAGTCAAGGCAAATGAGCCTTTAGCTTCCTTTTTATTTCACTTGCCTCACTTTTCTCTGTATAAGAATGGTCATAGTTTTTGGAGGGACCTGTGACCCTATGATGTTCAAATAACCAAAATCATTAAAAACCTTTGATGACAAATCGACAAGTAATCAATTCTTTTATATTTTTTTATATTTTTTCTGCTGTAGGTCTACTATGCACTAGTTTCTCCTTGCATTTCATCTTCTGAGACTGAAAGTGATTTAATTTGTGTACATATGCCTGATATTTCTGTGACATGTATTCTGTTCGATGTTGTTCCTGAAAGGTACTGTTGTATTCTGAAACTTAATCTGAAACAGAGTGATGGTTCAATGTTTTATGTGCATAATTTGTACTTGAATAATGATTTGAATAAGTATCTGCTTCTTTTTGGTGACAAGTTATGGTGCTCTGATTCTTCATGTCATTTACTTGACACTCCAAATAGGCAGGTTTGCACTTGGGCACTTCGGTATTAGCCAACATGTGAAGAATATATATTTTGTCACTTATACATACATACATACATGAGAAAGAAAAGTATCATTGTCCGTCTTGTCCCTCAAATCCATGTCGCATTTTTGGACAATCATAACTGTACCCCAGTCTTCAAGTTAGGAATTTTCCGTGTCACTCATGGATACATAACTGAGTCTGACACTGGTATCGGACTATATTTGATTCCAAGTCCGAGCATCATCGTATGCAAGATCCTTGCTATGTTAGTTAAAGAAGACTGGAAGCTATAACAAAATGCCTATTTCAAATTCATGTGAACTTTGTAAAATCATGGGAGGTGACTTAATCGCAGGAAAACGAGCAGGCTGAACTTATGAGCAATATGCCTTAATGAGTTTACTGAAGGATAACCCTGAGAAATTTTGTTGTTATGTATGATGCAAATTGTTACAACTTAAGTTCTATGGAACACGATATTTCTCCATCCTTTGCTTTAATCAATGGAATCTTGTATTTTTTTTAAACCTATCTCACTCCATATTCTTTTCCTAGTAACGGCTTCTATAACATTCTGTAACTTAATTTTTATGCCCTGTATTTCTTCTAATGTACATTAACTGTCTTCCTTCCTTTTTCTTTTTATTTGATGGTTATGTACATTCACTTTCCTTAAGCATTAGAAAGCATCGTTTCACTCTTTTCATAGTGCCAAATACTCTTACAAGGAGTATTCAAGGTGTATATGTTCGGACAGAAATGAGAATCTGCAAAATTGACTTGTGTTCCCCATAAGATTATAGTCATGAGCTGTCATTGTGTGTGAATGTGTAAGTGCCTAAGTGGGCATAAATGTTTTGATAATGTAGTGGTTATAGAAGTCTACTTTGTACAAGGTAATGGGTGAAAATTGACATATTTTTGTAGGTCATCAACTTATAACAGACTAGTTGATATCTGCTGGTTCTGTGGTAGGGAAAGAAGCATAGAAGAACCTTTCAAAAGTAGTTTATGATTGAATGTGCATGAACTTGCATTTCTTTGTGGTTCGATGCCAATACGCGGATATGACAATGATGGCATTACCCAAATCTTAAAACATTATCTGTTTGCTGATGTAAAGAATGTCTCAGCCTTCGGGATATCATTGCTCAGATAACTGATACAACTCCAGGGCTGATTCTTGCTGTCAAAGCTCACAATTTTCTTGTTTTTCACATTAGAGAATTTCTGATCCTGTAAGTTCGTCAACTTCCTGTAACACTCTGCATGTTATTTTTCTTCTTCTTTGGACTATGAAATTCTATGATTAATTGAAATCAAGATTCCAGTTGCTATCAAAAACACAAAATGAATCAGGAATGTGACGTTAATCAATCGCATAGCAGTTAAGTTTCATGCAAGCAATTATTTATTGTCAGAAGTAAATTTCTGATACATATGCAGACATTTCAGCAAGAGGGACTTGGCGCAGACGAGTGGTTTAAGAAATGGTAAAAATGCGAAGAAGTCTTCACTCAGTCAGGTAGTACGGCTGTCACAACTCACAACTGCCTTAATGGATTATGATGTCTTCTTATTCTCAAGTTTATGTTGCCTTTGCTATTTGGTTTCAGACTTTCAATAAGGTAGATCAGAATCTTAATAGGAAAATTTGATTTAATCAGTCCCAACTTTAGGCCTCCTGACAAAATTAGACCCAACTTTCGTTTTTTTATTGTTCAGTCCCAACTTTTGGGGTTCCTTTACAATAACAGTCCAGGTTAACCAGTAACCGGCTTAAGAGGTTAAATATTTTATTTTTAAATTTTTTACTTTGTTTTTGTTGTTTTAATTATATATTTTATGTATTAATTCTCTCCTTCCTCCCCTTCCACCTCCTCTTCCTTCCCCCCGCCCATCCACCCCCTCCCCCTCCCCCTCCCCGAGTGCCGACTCCCCCTCCCCTCCCCGCCACCCCCTCCCCCATCCCCCGCCGACCCTCTGCCGGCACCACTTATTATACACAATACAATTTGAGATCCAATTATTACTACCAGTTACCACGGTACCACCTAATTATACACAAACTAAAAATGACGAAATGATATAATTAGTGATTAGTGAGTTTTGTATTATTTAGTTCATTATATTTACATTTCCAATGTGCATTCTCAACAGGCATATCATATGTTTCTAGTTAGCCACTTGATATTTCATCTCTGCATGCGTTGCCTTGCATTCACCAGCTTTGAGGGACATTTCATCCTCAATGACATTGCAAAATAGAAAGAGAACAATGCAACAAGATTCTCGACAAATTCTCATCAAACATCAAGAACAAATTAAACAACATCATATTGAACAACAAGAACAACAACATCTACTCCCACCGATTCATGCTCTCACAAACACATTATACCCACCGGATTTTTGTTAAACCCATGAATTTAGCCACTTGATTTCTTCCAATTCCATGGATTCAAATGGTTTTGAGATTTTTAAATTGAGAAAATTGTTACTGAGATACTGTTACTTTATAAATAGGGGAGACTGAATTCAATTTTGCATCACAAAAACCACAACAAGAAATCAGAATTAATCAAAATCAACTAAGAATTTATATTACTCTTCCTATGTTTTTATTCGGCACCCAAAACAAACACCCATATCAACCACCAAACAACCACCACTGCCCCACCTTTCGACCACCACCGGCGAGATCCGACAACGCTAGTCTACCGCCGCCAGCAACCGCCTCTCTCCCATCTCCTTCACTGCTCATTCCCACCCACTATAACGACGTCGTATTCCATCGATTCTCGGTCCGAATCACTGCAAAAACCCCTCTTTGATTGCACCAAACTGTGATTTCTCAAAAACCCACCTCCAATTCCGCATAAATTTTCCAACTTTCGAGGATTTGACGAGTACCCACATGAGAAAAATCGATCATGTGTGCGAGAAAAAAGGGGATTCAAGAAATTTGAAGATTCTGAAGAACACCCAGATGATGATAAATCATATTGAGATTGAGATTTATGAGATGATACTAAGAAATATATAATGATGGTGAGCTTTGAGATGGTTCCATTTCTTGGGAGATAAAAGTTTGAGCATGTTTATGTTTGAGATTTTGGAGAGAGAGAAGATTGAACAAGTTGAAGATTCTGGGTTTTGTTAACTAACAAAAAGTCACGTGGAGGCACATGACTAGTGTTTACCTGCATTAGCAGGTTGGTAACCTGCTAGGTCCACGCGTGTAAAGGACCCTCAAAAGTTGGGACTGAACAATAAAAAATGAAAGTTGGGTCTGTTTTTATCAGGACGCCCAAAGTTGGGACTGATTAAATCAATTTTTCCATCTTAATATGGGATGCAAGGATAACTCTTGCCAAACTTTTCTCATTCACAAAGATTCTTTTCGACTTGATAAGTACAGAGGCTATAGCCTAACAACAAAAGCAGACACTTCTAAAAACAAAATTTATGATGGGCCTCCTAATAACCCATCCGAGTTCGACTAGTTTCTAAGTGGAGGAGGTCAAATAGGCCCAATGGAAAAACCATCAACGGGCTACTGGAAGCTTCTGCTATTCATGTGGCTTGGGAATTTAACTCATGCTGCATCGTTCTTTTCCCCTGCAATGCTGTAAACACAACATAGTTGTTAAGTACATAGACACTTCAGAATTGGAAATGCTTAATTCTTATAAGTTGCCCAAAAAGACTCTTCTTCAAATAAAGAAAATAAGTATATGTGGACAAGCATTACCATAAAGATCAGGAATAAGCTTTGTAATTTAATTTACCTATAATATAATTACCATTACCACCATTTATTACCGTGTATCAAATAGGCCGTGAGCAATTTAAGACTTTTAGAAATACATGTCCTACCGAGACAGAATTTGGAACTTGCTATCCTCTTGCCTAGCAGGCAAAGACTTACCTCCGTGGAAAGGATGATTCATTCCATTCGGATCGACATGAGAGTCCAACTACATTGCATTGCCAGAATCTGTGTTGTATATTTGAAAATGATAAATCACCTTGCTTCTCTCATCGTACAATCCTCTTCCCGACGAGCCCCCCTTCTCCTCGGTCCACAGAGACAAAATGTCGGGCTGGTGCCAACAGTTCATCACGGAAGAAGGGACTCACTGAGCCGGGATCACTAACTAATACTAATCTAATAGAAAATACTAATATAATAGAAAAGAACTGTCTTTTCTGTATACTTTCCCCGGTTCTCTTGCTACCGCGGGCTTTACGCAATCGATCGGATCATATAGATATCCCTTCAACACAACATAGGTCATCGAAAGGATCTCGGAAACTTTGAGATACCTCTATATACGTAAGACATTAAGAGCAGATCTTAAGTTGGCATCCGCATGACTGCATCCGTACTTCTTATCTGTACACCCGATGTTTCAGTTTTATATATTCCTCAATGACAAGTGAAACCACATCTTTTTCTTATCCTTATCTGTTTTAATGTTCTTGTAAAAGCAGCTGGTTGTCTTCTTGTGATCAACATGAAGTTGGAATCTGTATTGACCTTTCACTTTCCCTAGAGTCATTTATTTAATTTAATCAATCATTCTTGAAAACACTAGCTCCTAAACAAAGAGCTGCTTATTACAGAAAAGGTTCCTCCATGTGCTTGCAGTATGGGCTAGTTCCTTTTCATGTTTGTCACCTAAGATGGCTGACCACTTTTCAGCAGCATATCAGATGAATGCAATGAACCAAAATCTTGTTTGATAACTATAATTTACATTGGATGCTAGAATTTAGTTTCATTACACACTGCTTATCAGTAATCGAATAATTAGTTACCGTATCAATCGATCGGACACCTTTGTTATTCGTATTATTGTTAGGTTATCTTAAATCCTTAGTATATGTACCACGAACGATATATAACCTTCATTGTGTAATTCATTCTTCTTGTAATTTTCATGTTATGTATAGTTACTTGAATCTGCTTAGTACTTTCATAATCTAATTAAACTGACTTCTCAGAAAGAAGCATCCATCAATTAACAAAAAGTATTCATGACCTCCTGTATATATCACCTTTGAGTTCCTCTATTTCTTATAACATTTTTCTTTGAAATAGCAATTTTTAGTTGTAATACATCTTAAGGAAAGCTTCTTCTGTATAAAAATACTAAAACAAAAGTTCACTTACAAAACCGAGCAATTAGAACTTAGAAGTTCGGAGCTTCCTCCGAATCAGTAAGTAATGTTTGTAAGTTGAAGTGATGACAAACTGAAGATAATAAGGTATGTTGACTATTGAGGCATGTCTTAAAGAATGAACGATTAAATCAAGTTTGCACATTCACTGCATAATTTGATCTAGATATCAATGAAAATAAGACACTTTTCTTCTTTTGGATACAAATAAAGAAAAGAAAGCAAGTGTGAAATCTGAGTGTATGTTGATGTTCCTGATTTCAGGTTTCAGAGTCGTGATCTTCTTGTCTACATTGAAGCTTACATCAAACAAGACTCAAGGCTGATATTCCAACTATACTTTTAAGTCACATGATTTTATTCCTCTGACACGGCGTATGTCCTTGCTTTCTGAGTTCATTGGCAAGAACTTGATCCTTAGAGGATATATGCCAACTAACAGAATTGGCCATTGGCTTTTTGTAAGGCTGTTTATTGAAACTAAGGGCTATATTACTTCTGGTGGTGTTCTGCTTATCAAAAACAAATATAAGAGTTAAAAAGCTACCACAATTAGTCAATCTGTACTGAAGTACAATTTGACTTGTACAGCCAATGTTGCAAATTTTTGTGCACAAGGAGCACCAGATCATCCTTTAGAAGGAAATTCCAGAAGAACCTAATCTGACACATATATGTGCTGGGAAGAATCATGCTTGTACTTTATACTTTCTTTTCCATAGTAACCCCTCCCCCTTTGTGCCTATTTCTGCATGATCTAGAATATCGCAGTGAATGGCCAAAGTTGATATTCATTTGCAATACCTGCTCATTTCAAGTTGCATATGATGAGAGCTTTTAACATGTTCTTGAGTGTTTAATTTTTTTTTTGAATAAATTACTTTAAAAAGAAGATATATATTTCACGCAGTACTATGTCCTGCAACTAAAAAGATGTAAATATATATTTCTTTATGTCCTATGTCAGCTACACTGCACACTGCACACTGCACACTGCAATGATAAAATGTATGAAAAGCTTTGCCTTAATCTTTTTGTTATTGCAAAATTATATTAGTTAATGACCACAAAATAATGATGAAGTACCTAATCTGATCGTAGCAGTTTCTTACTCTAGTCTCTATGACAATCTTTCAATGAAGATCTTAGTTGTCGTGCAACTTATCAAAGTTTATAATACTTTGAATTTGGATTATATGCTGAGCATTCGACTCTTTCCTCCATCAGCAACTCCTAGTGCTTCCATAACAGTAAGAAAACAGAAGTCAATCTGTAATAAAAAGTAGATCCCTGTCCTCTTAAAAATGGATGTAAATCATCAACTGATAATTTCTGTAAAACTCTAGACTACATACCAACAGAATGTCAAGACTGAAAGAGGAGATATTGCCGAATACAAAGATTCCTATCGAGCATAGTTCCTTACACTAATTTTGAGTAAAATATCGGAGCAGTGATATGATTCAACAACTTACTTATACTATAAATAGATGGCTTGATAGCTCACATACGTATGCTCACAGCTGAGGCAAGAAGTTCATCAGCACATAAGATCCTACTCTGCCAGCTGCTTCTTTTCTGTACTCAGAAGGAGCTTCACGAAGAAAGAGAAAAAAAGAAACTCTGCAACTCTCAGAATCTAAAAGGAAAAAAGTGTCAGCTGATTCAAGCAATGGATATTGTGAACCAATAAGTAGAAGAAAAGCCTTTGGTAATCTTCAGCAGTTCTTGTTGTATAAGCCCCTCTCTTTTTTTTTTTTTTTTTTTTTTGGGTAAATAAAGTCAAACATTAATATTAAGTCATAGCGTTGAAAAAATTACCATCCGAAATTAAAGGATCTAGACAATAACTAGGGGGTAGGGAAACTCCTAGTTACATGACACTCTCCATCCGAGGACCTACGTACTAGCCTTGGCCAACTGATCCGCTACAAGATTAAACTTCCTATTACAATACTCAATTTGTGTCTCGGGAAGTCGCCTAAGCCACTGCCTGCAAACATTCAGTACATTCATATATAAATCAGAGTGACCAGATACAATAAGGTCAACTGCATTTTGACAATCAGAATAAATAATGGATTTGCGCATCTGATGAGCTTCGACCCAGTAAATAGCCTCCAAAATTGCTAAGAGCTCCGCTGCAAGTGAATTGTTAGTGTATACTGATTTCCCGTAGCTCGATAACCAATGACCCGTATGATCCCGAATAACATGACAAGGGAAAAACTAGGTCGTTACTAGTCTCCTAAAGTCAAACAAAACCTAACTAGACCACTAAACTAAGTAAAGTGACAAGCAAGGGTCATTCTTCCACAAGGACTAAGGAGCACCAATATGTGTTAATTTAACAATAAGCTAGGCCGAAGAAATCTTCAAGTTTTGGCTAAATTAAGGGTATAAACTATTGAAATCAAATTAGGAAAAGCACTAGGAATGGGAAAACACCACAATCATAGTTCACATCCTACAACCAAGTAGAGGTAAGGAGATTGACATGTATTGGGGATATGCAAAGGGATATAAACAAACCTAAACACCTCTAAAATCGTTGTTAGGGAGTTTAGAGTCCTAATTATGGCAACAAAACCTATATTTCGAGGTGTTATCACCTAACTAGGCCAAGTTAGAAATTGAAATCAAACCCAAGTTAATACCAATCAACAAGTGATGTGTAACAACTAATCAATCGATCATGAAGGTCAACCACATAAAAGTAAACCATTAAATGGGCAATAAAAGGATCAAAAGGTGATGGAGCTCGCATCAACTAAGTCACCAATCAACATTAAAGATTAAAATTGCACAAATCTCAAGCATAATCAACCCAATAAACTCTACTCATGAAAATAGGATGCAAACAATGATTGGGCTACTCCCAATCCTAGTTAATGAACTACTCATTACCCATTATACTACTAAACATCCTAAACATGGAAAAACTAGCAATAAATCACTAATCTAAAAGTAGCAAAAACCAAAAAAAACAAGACTTTAAAGCAAAAGCAAAACAAAATCTCGAGAGCAAACAAGAAGAAACTAGTAAAAGATGGAAACTTTAATCTAGATTAACTATTAAACATGAAAATAAAGCAATAAAAGAGGAGATAGAGTAAGAAATGCTCATTGATAAATTGTTGAATCTTCAAATACAAGTTGTCACCCTTCAATTTCCCAATCTTCAATCTCTCTTTGAGTTTTCTCACTTTTCTCCTAAACTAAGCTATGGCGGCTAATCCTCCCTAAAACCCTAAAAATATTCTAAAACTAAGAGTGATGGATAAAATAAAACTTTTCTTCTCAAAATGGGCTAAGGGGGGTATTTATACTCCCCCTCAATTACATCGTCGTAAACAAAATGGGCCGAAGAAAAACGTGCGAATAACAGCAGCCCGGGCGGGCTCCACATGGCCCGGGCAGGCTGGGTCAAGGCCCGGGCGGTGCAGGGTGGTCGGGCCCATGCTGATCCACCGGGTGGGGCATGCTTTCCTTCTTCGTCGAGGCAGAAGCTCCACTCTTCAGCAGCCCGGGCGGGCAGGACACTTGCTCGAGCGGGCTGAGGAGCCCGGGCGGGCTGGGCGTAGCTCGGGCAGGTCAGCAGACGCGCCTGATTTCAAAGAGCCATATCTCTTTCATTTTTCATCAGAATCAGGATTGTGACTACTCGTTGGAAAGCTATCGAGCTAAACTTTCATCTCCAACTTAAATCATTGAAAAATATTATTTGTAGTGAAAGTTATGACCGTTTTAATATGACCCTTGTGCACAAATCCTTCCAAAAGCTCTTATTTTGGCATAATTGCTCCACTCTATGCTTGGTGTGTGGTATGGATAGGTGGGAAGTGTGGTGTAGGATAAGCTCTATATTATAGCACTAAATCAAGTCACCCCTCTAACTTTGAAACTCGAACGCGTAGCTCCAAAAAGCTTACCTACATAGAAAACCAAACACAAAGGGGAGAAACTATACATAAAAACTAATAAAATGAAAATAAATAAAGAAAACAATAATAACTAAAGAGGAAATAAAATTAGAAGAATAATTACGAAAATTAAACTAAAACGACTCTAATTAAGCACGAATTATTACCCTATGAGTGACATAAATGTCTCTCATCAACACCCCAAGACCCACAACCATACTTGGACCTACAAAGGAAGCATCCACATGAATCATAAGAAAGTCAGGGGGGTGAAGCAAGGTATTTTCACGTGTCCCGAGCTGTTCTGACCTATGGCACGGAGGAACTCCCGCGCACATCCCGAGGCCCGAAAACTGATAACCTGAACAGGAGAGAGGTCACAAGCCTTAAAGACACAGTTATTTCTATCCTTCCAGATTTCATGACACAGGTAGGGAAAAACACTACTCCATGGAATATCCCTAAACATAGCCTTAGACGTCATATTCGCCTTTAACCAAGACTTGAAATCAAGATTGGGAAGGAGGGGAACCTCATCCATCTCCCAAATACCCCTACTTCGGGGGCAATCATGGATAATATGAACGACATTTTCAATGGGGAATCGACATCTAGGACAGGATGCATCGGAAGTAATCCCCCGAATAGCAAGCAAGTGCTTATGAGGAATTCGTTCATGCCAGAGCAGCCACACAAAGAATTTTATTTTCGGCTCAATATGGGCTTTCCAAATCCAGGATAGTTAGAAATAACGACGAGCTGGGGCAGCAGGGTATTATAAGCTAGACTAAGAGAAAAACCTGCATGAGTGACAAAGTTCGGAAGGAGGAAGTCCTCCGGGGAGTTAGCAAGAGGGGGGGTATACTGAGAATCCTGTGAATAATGAAGTCTGGAAGGTTGATCGAGAGGGGGGGTGAGATCCCATCTCCCCAGGGAGACCAGGCTTTGCACGTTTCTATCATTGTCATGCAAGGGTAAAGGGCCATGAATCCAAGAACGTAGGGGCCCAATGAGAGCCAGTCATCATGCCAGAAATCAATCTTCTGACCATTCCTTAAGGACCCAGCACTATTCTAACTCAGCAGATCCCAACCTTTCCCAATATTCTTCAAGATGACAGAGTCATCCTTGAACTTTGTAACCTGGTCCCTATAAAGGTATTTGGATCTAATACATTCCTGAGCAAGGTTAGGAGGACCCTGTGTAATTTTCCAACCTAGTTTGGCCATAAATGCCTAGTTCATAAGAGATTGGTTTCTAATCCCTAGGCCTCCACAGTCTTTGGGAAGGAAGGTGGTTTCTCGATTAATGAAGTGAAGCTTTTTCTTATCCCCCTCCTCTCCCCATAGGAAATTGTTACAAACACTATCTAGGTCCTTCAGAGTACTCCTAGGGAGAACATTCGCCTGCATGTAATAGGCCGGGATGGTAGACAGGGTAGAGGTTATCAGGCACAGGTGACCAGCTTTAGAGAGGAATTTTGATTTCCAACTCGCAAGATGAGATCTAACCTTGTCAACAACAAATTGAACCTGAGGTCTTGTGAGTCTTTTATGAGAGATAGACAAACCTAAATAGGTCCCTAGGTTAACACTTTCTTCCACCTTGAGGGTGGTGGTAAACAAATCCCTATGGTATTGAGAAGTATTAGGAGAGAAGATCATTTTGCTCTTGGCCTCATTAATCTTTTCACCCGACGCCCTACAGAAATTCTCAAGAACTTGACGGACAGACAAAGCCGTAGACTCATCAACCCTTCCAAAAAGAAGGAGGTCATCAGCAAAGAGGAGATGAGAAATAGGCACTCGACCCTTCCCCACCCAAAAAGAAGTCCAACTTTTCTAGAAACAGGCCTCATCCATCATACCCGTAAGAGCTTCCAGACACACATTAAAGAGATAAGGTGACATGGGGTCACCTTGTCTCAACCCTCTCGAGTGTTTAAAAACCTCAGATTTTCTCCCATTAATAAGGACAGAAGAAGACGCCTTTGACACACAGTCCATGATGAGGTTGATACTGCTAAGGTCCAAATGGTGGGTTTGGAGACACATCCTAACAACATTCCACTCCATTCTATCATAGGCTTTCTCTAGGTTAATTTTTAGAACAAACCAACCCCACTTCCCCTTTTTCTTTTGCATAGAATGGAGAATCTCCGAAACCACAACAAGATTAGTATCCGGCCCACGCCCCTTGATGAAGCTGTTCTGATTTTGAGAAATCCAATCTGGGATGATGGGTTTTAGTAACCAGAATTTTCGTGACAAGCTTATAATCGTATTACAAAGACTAATCGGTATGAATTGCTTAATAGTCTCAGGAGAGGGTTGTTTGGGGATCAAGAAAATGAGAGCCTTACACAGCTCCTCGGGGACACTACCCTGTCTGAACCACAGTTGCACATCTCTACAGACATCTTCCCAATAATATCCCAAGTTCTTTGGAAAAAAATAGGATGGAAACCATCGGGGGCTTTAAGGGGTTTCATGCTAAACATTGCTTTTCTAATTTCCTCCACTGACGGCTCCTGACCTAAGAACACATCCTCAGTAAGGGTAGGTTGAACCCTAGCACACTTAACCTGATCCGTCGTGTACAGGTTACGATAAAAATGGAGAATAAGGCGCTGAATCTCCACCTGATCAGTCACCTCATTACCCACCTCATCTCTTAGGCTATTAATACGAGACGAGTTTCTCTTAATGATAACACTTCTATGGAAAAACCTAGTATTTCTCTTCCCCTCCCCAATACGCTCCATTCTACTTTTAGATCTCCAGAGCTTCTCTTCCTGATCAAGGGTGCTAAGGAGTTCCTCTTGCAGCTCATTTTCTAAGTCCTGGTGGAATCCAGACGTAGGGTACGACTGGAGATACGCCTGTGTACCTCTCAATCGAGCAAGGAGATGGCGCTTCTTACGATAAATATTCCCAAAGACATTGTAATTATAGTCCATAAGGTGCTCACTAATCCTAAGAAGACTGCTTTGGATGGAATGGCTCGGATTAGGCCAGGAAGACAGGATTTCATTTCTAAAACGCTCATCAAGCAACCACATAGGCTCAAAACGGAAAGGTTTCTCCCATTGGGTAAAGGGGGCGTTCTCTAGTTTTAGGAGTATAGGGCAATGGTCAGAAGTAACTCTTGGGAGATGCCAAAGGTTAGCGTTAGGGTACAGTTGAAACCACTCTGGATTCGCCCATCCCCTATCAAGTCTTTCAAAATCGGGTGACGCTTCCTTTTGTTGGTCCAAGTAAACTTAGGCCCGTTGAACCCTAGATCAATTAAATTACAATCAATCATAGTTTTTGCAAAAAGATCCGCTCTACTCCTAGAAATCGGGCGACCCCCTAACTTTTCATGCTGACACGTGACCTCATTAAAGTCACCCAAAATTAACCAAGACTTATTCAGATTATGAGCAAACAATTCAAGATCATTCCAAAAAAGCTTCCTACTCCTAAATTTAGTACTAGCATAGACAGCAGTAAAAACAAAGGATAATTTTGAAGAGATTACCTCAACCATGCCGTAGACTCCCTGGGCACCCTCTCCAATGACATGGAAATCCAGAATGTGTGATTTCCAAAGAATAAGAATACCACCTACAAAGCCAACCGGTTCAAGCAAGTGCCAAGAGTCAAAGCCCAGGTCCTTAATGATACTAGCCGTTTTATCACGGCCCACCCAAGTTTCAGCTAACACTACAAGAGATGGAAGGTGTTGTTGTATGAGAAGCCGAAAATTCAGCTTAAATGAGGGCCTCCACATCCCCCTAACATTCCACAACAGAACGTTCATCCCTTTCTGTAGAGGTACCTTTTCTAGGAGCAACTTGAGAACCTCCTCGTTTAATTTCCTACCACCCACAGGTCGACCTCTAGTCCTGTTTGCGGACATGTCCACGGCTTCTTGTGTGGCCAAAGGACTACCTCAGCCTCTCAAGGGTTTTTTTTGCCGCTTCCCTCTTCCTAAGTCATTGTAATTCCCATTTGCTTCAACGAGAGATGAAGGCGGGCTATTAGTAGTACATTCGTGTTGCTCCTCGCGATCATGCGGACATCCTTTTGTTTCACTGCTATGATGGTCCGGACCATTGGGAGAAGAGGTATTGGGACGATCCATGGACCCAAATTTGCTAGCATCTCTCGTTCTTCGCTCTCTACTACGACTTCTTTCTTTAAAAACCACTCCAAGAAGATTCGCATTAATGGGGGAAGATGACCGGCATCGAGCACTTGTGGAACATGGGTTGGGCGGAATTTTGATTTGGAATACATCATGAGATGTCCCGTTTTTTTCGGTTTGCGGTAAGGGTCCACTATCAATGCTTTCACTTCTCGAAATTCGAGCTCCGAATGGAACTCGTTGGGGGCTTCCAAGCAGTCGGGGAAATAAAACTCCACTGCCTCCCAAATGAGCTCGGGCTTGAGCGGGCTTACCGGCCGGGTGAACAGAACTTGGTTGAGGGCCGACATTGTCACGACCCTTAGTTCGGGAGGGGAATTTGGAGGGGGAGATGGCGGAGGAGGGGAGGACGATCCTGGTAGGTCCAGATATTCCGGGATTCGAGGCATCATCATGGTGGAAGGGGGGAATTTTCATTTGTGAGGTTGAAGGGAGATGGGAGGGTGTTAGTATGTGTATTTTTAGTGGGCAGGGAGGGGGGTATAAATGGGATACCGGGTTCCACCATACCCAAAGCGGGAGATTTAGAATTTGTTGGGGGGGTTATGAGGAGAGATGGAGGGGGTGACTGAAGGGACGGGAGATCAGAGGGGGTGGGAGAAGAAATGGCAGGGCTATCTAGCTGTAGGCCACGTATCGACAATTCAGAGGAGAGTGGAATGAGAACCTTCTCTTGAAGATCTATGAGTGCAGCGAACAGATTTTTATCCTGCAAAGTGGATTTCACATTCACCTCGGGCCCACCAACAGGGACAACATATTTTCTTTTATCCACCACTTGGATATTTTGCTGTAGCGCCGACTTACCCTCTATACTTCCTCCCACTTCGTTTTTCTTTTTAGGGGTCCATCTGGGCTTAGAGACGTTTCTTTTCGTGGGTCCCCTACGCTTGTCAACAGCCGTTGACTTTTTCCTTTCCACCTGGACCCAGTTTCTTTCTTCTTCATCTTGCCTAACCTGGTTTTCCCCCAAAAATGTCAGATGTTCCTTTTTCGATGGCGCAACAACACTTCTCGGGCAGCTCCTCCTACCATGTCTGACCCGTTTACAAGCGCAACACACCCAGAAGCTTTCAGTATAGACAAGCTCCTTACACGTTCTCCCAATCCAGGTGTTCACGGGTATTTTCTGGTGGGCTTTCAATAGGACACAAATGGCAGTAAACCGTCTCTTCTCTTCGTCGAGAGAGTGCGCATCAATTTTTATAAGGTTTCCAATGGAATTCCCAATGAGTTCCAAGATTTCCTTCTTAAAGAACTCCGAAGGCAGTTCCGGGAGAGTGATCCACACCGGGTATTGAGAAATGCACGCATTCGAGGGCTTAAACCCCGACTGCCAAGGTTGGACCCAGACTAAGGATCCCATAACAAACCACGGTCCTTCCGCTAGGATACTAGACCTTTCCTCCTCCGAGTGACATTTCAGACTATAGAAACCTTTACCCAACGAGACAAGGGCAACTGGTTCCTTCCACTCCCACAACTTTTGAAGCTCCTTCCTAAGGAACTCTTGGGAGAAGGATCTACCGACAATTTTGCACATAACCGCAGCGGACCAGGGTGCTTCACCAGGTATGCAAAAAGGGGTTCTGAGATGGGAATGAACACCTCGTCCTCCTCAATGAGATTGGGATGTGATAGCGCGAACGATAACGGTGGCATGGCCAACGGGATGATTTCGGATACCTGCGCTCCATGACCACTAGGTGAACACGAGATCACCTCATTGAAGGATTTTGACACTAGGGGTGGCGGTGGGTCAGGTGCTAGCTCGGGCCAAGGTACAGACTCGACACTTGCTTGCACACTGGCACTTTGTAGTGGGAGGCTACAACCTGGCTCCTCTCTTACCGCCGTGAGGGCGGTTTGTGGTATTTGGTCTGTGGTGATTAGGGTTTTTTGTGGTTGGGGTGGATATAATCCTCTCTCTAGCATTCTCTCTCTTAGATCTTGTGTTACATAAGCCACTCTGTGATGCAACTCATAAGCAGCTATGGAGCAATTGCAACAGTTTATCAGCTGGATGAGATGTACGATGGAAAAAGAAGTAGACAAAGCACTCCAAAGACTAGGACTTTGACCGAGTGTTCCTGCTGTTTTCATAGGCCAAACGTACTTAGTTGGTAGGGCTAAAGAGATTATTAGTTTGCAGGCTCAAGGAAGACCTGTGCCAATGTTGAAGGAGGCAGGAGCTTTGTGGGTTTAGAATAACTATCTGGCAAGAAAAGTATGCTACAACTTTCGATATTAAAGCTTTAGAAGGATCAAATTTCTTTTTCTGATTCGTTCCATCCATTTTCGGAAGAGTAGGATGGAAAGGCACCATGCAGCGATGAAAATTTGTTGTGTTTGAATTCAAGGTGAATGGGAGTCTCTTTCATAAAAATACTGTAATACTGCCTCAGTGATGCGTTTTTTCATCTTGTTACAAATCAAGCATCAAATTTGTGTCATCGAGTTTGGAGCAATGACAACAGAACACAAAGTAGCAAATTTATAGCTCTTGGAATCACCACTAAATTAAACTTGAAAGCACAAAAATTGATAAACTTCATTGGGTTTGTCGGAGGAGAGTTTGACCACATATAAGTTTAGCATGGTTCTATCCTAAAACCAATTGGTAATAGGTGGAGTAACCCATCAATCTATATATTGCTCATTCTCTTTGTATTTCTTCAATTTAGGATACTATTCTCAACTCATATGTGGGTTATACTCTTAATATTTTTCCGTCACATGTACACGAGCCACCTTAATCACAAGCAAGCATTTTATGGATTTATGTCGCACATATTAATTTTATCCTATGTAAAACTTGTCAGTACGTTGTTAAAAAAAAAAGGAAATATGATTTTTTATGGGGTCTGTCCCACCCAGGACCCTTAGTAGGTCCACCCCTGCATGTGAGCGTCCCACATTGATAAAAAAGGGAGATAAGTTCACTTTATACGATAAAGAGACTACTTCCCTTATTGTCATATGGTTTTAAGGTGAAACCTCCTTTGGTCTTGTAAGATAAACTATCTCACTATAGCACGGGTGTATCCAACACCAGAAATTGATCCATTTTCTTGATGGGGAAGGTCCATCCCCATTAATTTATTATTATTTTCCGGCAAAATTGATCTTATTACCCCAAACTATAACTTAGATGCACATTATTTTTAACTGCTAGTTAAATAAATATAGAAATGTTACTTTTTTTTTTCTGGAACGGAGGAAGTAGTATATTATTTCCGAAACATGCATGGAAGTACTTCTAGATAGATATCCTCCAATTTCATTGATTACAAAGTTTCTACAAACAGCTTCAAATTATGCACAATAGAAACACACAATAATATAAATTGAGTAACCATTCATAATTCCCTTAAAACTATCCACCTCGTTAGCTCTCTCCGCCTTAAAGGGCATTCACGTATTATAATATCTTCAAGGGGGCTTTTGAAAAATAAAGCATAACCTGCTGGACACATGCGGGTCAGGCGAGGCAGTACGTTAAGATGTAGAGTCGTCAATTCCGGGAGCTTGATCAGCTTATTACATCCTGATACATTTTCTTCATTGAGATCGTTAGTAAATATTTCTTCCAGTTCACGCGTGCTATACAAGTCGATGCCCCTAAGTTCTGGAAGACATTGAGCAACAGAGAGCGGAAACACGGTTTTTAATTTGTCACATCTGCCTAGAGTGAGATACATCAAACAAGGGAAGCATGTAGCTGAGTTGCTCGCATGTAGTGGAGTAGAATCTTGGTCTCCTGCAGGTTCAATTAGATTTTCCAATTCGTTGCAGTTGAAAACCACTAGAGTTTGAAGGGAGACTAGAGCTTGAGCAACATTATGCGGAAACAGACTCTTGGAGAGGGCCACTGATTTTTTCACTGTTACGTGGCGAAGTTGGGATAAGTTGACTAACTGACACAAGGTCGTTATGTTGGGGAGAATAAGGCTAAGGAACCTTTCTGATGTATCAGAATAATCGACATCTGTGTTGCAGTTCTCAATAGTCACCTGAGTCGGCTGTACAAGTGATTGACAGCTCAAGAAGTAATCCAGTGGGCAGATGCTGGAAAAGCAACCAACTTCTTTAAGTACCATTCTCTTCAGCAAGGGAAGCATAATGATGTTGTTGATGACTTCCAAGTTTGTTGACTGTCTTCCTTCTGATCTTATATCATCGTCAAATACATGTTCTAGCGCAGAGCAGTTCTGTACATCTAGCAATCTTAAATTTGGGAGATTTTGAGCCAACGAGAGAGGGAATAGGTTTTCACAACGCCCTATTTCAAGTTGCGAAAGACCATGGGTAACGAGAGATATTGGCAGGACACTCTTCAAATTGTCACAGAATTTAACTCTAATGATCTTGATTTCTTTGAAGCAATCTTGTGTACCGGCTGTACCCTTCGAAGCTTCACACGAGTCATCATCTCGCAAGATAATTGTTTCTAACGCTTTGCAGAGTCTGATATCAAGCTCTTGTAATTTAACCAAGCTCTTGGCGAGAGTGGATGTGAAAAGGCTCGTCCATCTATCACATTCAGACAGCCTAATGTATTCAAGACGAGATAGGTTGATCAACTCCCCGGGCCCCTTCCATATATATGCCAAATTGGGTAAGTGGTACAGAATCAAGCCTTGGAGATTGGGAAAAAACGACAATACTTGCATGTCACCTGCAGGTTCAATTAGATTTTCCAATTCGTTGCAGTTGTCAACCTCTAGAATTTCAAGGGATCCTAGGGCTTGAGCAACGTGAAGCGGAAACAGACTCTTGGAGTTGGAGAGGGTCACCGAATTTTTCACTGTTATGTGGCGAAGCTGGGATAACTTGACTAACTGACACAAGGTCGTTATGTTGGGAAGAATAACGCTACAGTACCATGCATCAACATGTGTCTTACAGTTCTCAATAGTCACCTTAGTCAGCTCTACTACAAATGACTGACAGCTCAAGACGTGATCCGGTGGGCAGATGCTGGAGAAGCAACCAACTTCTTTGAGTTCCATTCTCTTCAGCAAGGGACGCGTAATGATGTTGTTGACGGCTTCCAAGTTTGTTGACTGCCTTCCTTCTGATCTTATATCATCATCAAATATGTATTCTAGCTCAGAGCAGTTGACAACACTTAGCAATCTTAGGTTTCGGAGATTTCGAGCCACCGAGAGAGGGAATAGATTTTTGATGGACGCACAATTCTCTACATATATATCAGCGAGGTTGCATAAATTGAGAAACTGTGTGTGCCCCTTCAGTAGATGCTTTAGATGGGGCATGTTGCCCACTTTAATCGTCCTTAACTGTGTAAGGACTGATTGTTGAGCTTCTTTAACTTCAAGTAGTGCCTCTTCGAGATGGAAACTGCATGTTTCAATGTCCATCACCCACGGTCGTTCCTGATAATATTTTAGGGCTATGAGTACACATACTATTTACTAGTCGTATATGCACGCGATGCATGCGAAAGCATATAAAATTCTTCATATATAACAAAGATAGAGACATGTTGATCTTAAATTTTTTTGATTACTTAAAGTAGGTAGTTGCCATATATAATAGAGATTTGAATAAATTTTGTAATATTTGCTGGTAGTTGGGGGTATTTAGGTAATTAAAGGTGGACACCAAAGGGCCAGAAGTTCACATATAGAATAGAGATTGAAGCACGTGCTGTGCGCGATTTATTTTTCTTATAGGGTAGAGTATTCATATGTCACTAGGTGTGATAATAAATACGATATTTTTTTTTTGTCAAAAACCACCTTATAAAATATGAAATTTGTGAGAAATCACCTTATATAATTTCTTTTGCGAAAACAAACATTAAACACAAATTTTTTTTTTTGCGAGAAGAAACCTTATGCCTTATTTCGATCATTGATCCAATGTCCCAAAGATTCACCATATCATGTGCAAGGCAAGTGACTTTTTAAACACAGCAAAATCCATGACAAGGTTAATGCCGAAACCTTGGATCAATGATCGAATAAGGGCATAAGGTTTGTTCTCGCAAGAAAATTTGTGCTTAAGGTTTGTATTCGCAAAAGAAATTATATATGGTGGTTTCTCATAAATTTCATATTTTATAAGGTGGTTTTTGACAAAAAAAAATCCTATTAGATAAGATAAATTAAATATTTTCCCCATTCTACATTGTTATGTACACTTTCCTTTTTTGTGATATATTTGAGATGTTTTCAGACATAAATTATATATTAACAAAAATTCTAGTATAAGACCGTCTGACATTTAATTAACTGTCAGACAGAGCCCAATAAACCCATTATTACATACTTAAACCCAACATCATCCACTATCACGCTCCATACACACATGTATCATGCTTCTATGATAGTTATGATTTTGGGATCCAAAGTTACGTTTTTGTGTCAAGAATTAAGGTTCTCTAATACAAATTGCTATTGTTTTGGGGGAAAAAGTTATAATTTTTGGGTTAATAGTTAAGATTCCATAATCGTTATTTTTTTTGGGGATAAAAGTTATGATTATTGGGTTCATAGTGAAGGTTCTCTAACGTTAGCATGTATGACGCCACCCGTCTGATAATAAGCTTGTTGTCCGATGGTCTGACAAGAGACTTACTCAATTATTGATGATTGATTTTAAAAAAATTATTTTAACTAGAATTATCAAATTCTTAGGTAATTCAATAAATCCAAACTTTTATTTTCTTTAATCTAACGATTAGGAATCTATTTTAATTTATTTTTGAATTTGTTTATTTAATTCATAAGTTATTTGCCGATAAAAAATGCTGCCTCATACTCTTTAAGATGTCCTATAAATAGATAGTTAAATTTAGGCCTTGTTCTTTTGAACTTATTTTTAGTTAATTTCAGTTCAGTTAATTTAATTTCAGTTCAGTTAATTTCAGTTAATTTTAGTTAATTTAATTTCAGTTCAGTTAATTTAATTTCAGTTCAGTTAATTTCAGTTCAGTTAATTTAATTTCAGTTCAGTTAATTTAATTTCAGTTAATTTAATTTAATTTCAGTTCAGTTAATTTAATTTCAGTTCAGTTAATTTAATTTCAGTTCAATTAATTTAATTTCAGTTCAGTTTAGTTCAGTTAATTTTAGTTAGTTTCAGTTTAATTCAATCTTATCTAATGTTTCAATTATTATTTTTGTTTTCAATATTACCATTAATATTGTTATTATTATTAATATTATAATTATAATAATAATTTTTGTTGTTGTTGTTGTTGTTGTTGTATAATAATAATAAATCATAAATAAGAATAATAAATAATAATAAAAAATAATAAATAAATAATAAATAATAATAATAAAAATAATAATAAATAAATTAATTAATAATAATAATTAATAATAATAAAATAAATAAATAATAATAATAGTAAATAATAAATAATAAATAATAATAATAATAAATATTTTTAATAATAATAATAATAATAATAATAAATAATAAACAATAAATAAAAATAATAATAATAATATAATAATAATAATAATAATAATAATAATAATAATAAATAATAAATAATAACAATAATAATAATAAAAAGAATAATAATAAATAATAATAATAATAATAATAATAATAATAATAATAATAATAAGTATTGATAATATTATGTTAATACTTATTGATTATTATCGATAATTATTATTTTAGAAAATTAAATATACAATTCAGTTCAGTTTCTCTCATTTCAGTTAATTTAGTTTAATTTCAGTTCAGTTAATTTAATTTCAGTTCAGTTAATTTAATTTAATTTCAGTTCAGTTCAGTTCAGTTAATTTAATGTAATTTAATTTCAGGCAAAATAAGTTCAAAAGAACAGGGCCTTAATCCTATAGTTTGTTATTATTGGATCAATTGGTCTAATGGATGCAATACATGACTTTTATTCGTATTGGCGGGTATCTAAAGGGGCCACAAATCTGGGAGAATCCATAGTACGTATTTTTTATAGTCGGCTACGCTAGTTAATATTCCATTTTTTATAGGTTGTATAAATAATTTGTCATGTAAAATATAATAATTTATAATATATTATGTTGTACAACTATATGATAATTGGATTATGCTATCTTTGGTTTTTTAGCAATTACCGACACACAATTTTAATTATTGAGTTAATTGATATTTGATAGAATAAGGTTATAATGGAATACAAGAAAGTGACGAAGTCAATATAATACAACTGAATAATAAGGGAGGAATTATTTGTGAAAAGATAAAGTTGAAATACTTAGTACCATAGATTAGAATAATAAAAATTAATCCATTTCATTTTTTACTTTTAGTTGTAGACTAAATATTGTTTCTTCCTGAAGAAGAATCAAGCAAATATAAGCACCAACGCTTGAATCTACAAAATCATTTCTAATATAATGAGATATATTATTTACCATAACTGCAACGACACACTATTTTAACAAAGTAACCAAGAAAGGGAAAAGTCATCCTCATACTTTAAAACTTTATCGATCAAATTTTTTTTCGTTCAATCTTTTATAACACACTTATACCTCAATTCTTTTTACTCTACATATGTAGAGCAAGTACATTATTTAAAAAAAAAAACAAATTATAAAGTGAAATTATTATATTATTTCTCAGTCAACTAATTGACTTTTATTTCACAAAACTTTATCATAAACAAATCTTCTAATTCTAGTTACAATTTGTATTTCAAAGAAATTTGTAATATTATTAAATGAAAAAAATCCAGCTATAGACTAATGAAGTAAGTTTCTTTCTAAAATTAGTTTCCTTAATTGTTGGTTGATAAACATTTGTGCGTTAATAATTAATATATTTTTAAAAATATGATCAAATTGTAATTATAAATTTAATCTCAAACTATATAAAATATATAATTATATTTCATCATATTACTAAAAAACTTAACATCATATAATTACATGTAATGACTAGGGAAATTTCCCAGACCAAACTAGTTTAAGAAGGATAAAGTAGACAACCAACAAGCCAAAAAAAAATATCTTAAAATGAAAAGGTGGGACAATTATTTTGGAGAGACCTGTGTTCTTCAAAACCGGATAAATTGAGGTTGTTTGACACCTATTTCTAGCTCCCTCTTCTCATTATTTATAATTAAATCAATTTCTTTGAGACCTATTTCTCTCTCCTCTCATTGTTTACATAAAATTATATTCAACTTGTGTACTCACCTATCAACCCATATTTAAAAAATTTATGTCAAAAAAATCTGCCAATGGAGCATACGCTTTATTTTTTCCCCCAGTTTAATTTAAAATTTCTTACATTCTATGTTTTCCATGACAAAGTAAAAACAACATTGGTCGGGAAATTCTCAAATCCAATTAAAATTATGTTAAGAGTTTTCACTAAGGACTAAGGAGTATCTTGGGTAAGCATCGCAAAACAAGTTCGCTAATGGGGCATACCCTTTATTTTCTTCCCCAGTTTACTTTTAAAATATCTTGCATTCTACTTTGGCCATGATAAAACAAATATAACAATGGTTGGAAAATTCTCGAATCCAAAAAAAATCAAGTTAAAAGTTTTCACTGAGGAGTATCATGGGAAAGCATCGCAAAGAAAGATTTCAGCATTTTGAGAAGGAAAATGTACTAAACCTATAAATTAGGGTTTATGAAATTGGTGGGATACATTTGATCACTGATATTTTGTAAATTTTGGTTAAATTCAATCTAAAAATATCAAGAATGAAAAACATTTAAGTTTGATCACAATAATTGAAGAAATAAAGTGTATATATAGCAGGGCCATGCTAAGATATTGGGGCCCTGTGCATAATTTTAAAAAGGAGCCCTCAAATCTCCACTTTTTTTTTTTTTTAAAAAAATGATTTTATTAACATAAACAATTTCACTAGATATAAAGAGAATGTCAAATTACGTGACACATCTACTAGCAAAAATATTTCTTAGATATTCACTTAAAAGTGAAGTACTAATTGAGTAATTAAATAAAGATATGAATTTAGGAAAAATTTGTATGTAAATTAAAAAAGGGGAAGTATTAATGGCTATGGTGGAAATTGATGAGTAAAGATGAAAAAGATGAGGGTGAGGGAACAAGTGGCCACATTTCAAGGTGAAAGAAAGATAAATTTCGGAAACTTTTTACTCCTCCTAAACATTATATTACTAAAATTCAACCTATTAACCTCTAACATTTAGGGCCCTTTTAATTAGCACTAGTCCAAATCAATCTTTCTATTTCTAAATCATAACAATAAGAATACATACAATTTTTTCAGGGGCCCTTATTTTTTTTCAGCAAAACTTAGCCAAATTTTCTTCTGCAATTGCATAAAATTAAAGTTCAATTTCTTCAATCTTATTTCTCATGCTTACCCCAATTTCTCTAGCTTAGTGTTTTAAACTTGATAATACCCTCTAAGAATCCCCAAGCCTAATTTAAGTTGAATTGTTGTATATGTTGAGGAAAATGGGGGCAATAATTGTTGTATATGTTGAGGAAAATGGGGGCAATAAAAATTTTTGGAAAATTGAAATTCCCACACAACTAGGGAATTTATTCACGTGAAAGGTAATGGAACAAGGTGTCAAAAGGAACTCGTGGAACTTAGAGTCAAAAGTATTTAAGATTCAGTGAGTCTGTTGTATATTATTATCTTAATCTGTAGGATTTATTTAGAGTCTGTTTCTTAATAAATCTCTACTTGATTAATTGTTTTTAAATAATACGCATTAGTTGTTTTAGGATAAGTTTTAGTTTTTAAATAAAATAGATTTAAATAAAATCGGTTTTAATTTAGGATACTGATTTATATCTTTAGTTTATTTAATCTTATCTTATTAGTTTTTGGAAAATAAAAAGTCTAGATTTATAATACGTATAATGAGTTTTTGTGAGTGCAGGCACTTGACGCGAGTTCCTGTACGCAAAGGAACTCATGTACTTATGTCACGTTTATGAAAAAAGTTTTCAGTAAAATATTTTTGCATAAGAAAATAAATAAAAAGTGGGTTTTGGAAAAATATCTCTTGGATTATATTTCGATAAAACGTTGCTTTTTCTCCAAGTATTTATTTTCTTTTTGTTTCCTATTTTTACTCTAAATGATTTATTATAAACGTGACATAAGTTATGCCCAAGTCTTTGACTGTTTCTTCCCCAAGTTTCTCCCAAACTAACTGATCATGGGTTAGTGGAGAAATAAGTGGAAGTGGTGCTAAAGTCTTGAGCGTACTATAAATAGAGGCTTATGTATTCATTTTAAGTTGTCTGACTGGTGTCATTCCATAGTGTCTCACTTATGTCATTCCATAGTGTCGGACTTATGTCATTCCATAAGGCTTGGCTTAAGGAATAATGTAACAAAAGAATTATATTTTCTATTCCTTATTTTGAGTCAGTTCCTATTAGTTCCAAAATCCTACGAGTGATATGTTCCTTTACAGTTCTTAAATTTCTATATACTAGAGTTTAACCAAATTATCAAGCGTCTGTATTTGAGTTTGGGGTTAAAGGGTTTGAGTGAACTTTTGTAATGGGAACTTGGTGAAGAGCTTGAGTGAATTCTTGTATCAAGTTCGAGTTAGGAACTTGAGTAAGTTCTTATTGTTTATGCGTAGACTTGGGGTGAAGTCTATCCAGGGGTGAATGGTTTGAGTAAACATGTTGTAAATAGCTGTGGGAACTCTTAAGGGACTTAGAGTTAAGTTTAGAGTGTTAAAGTTCCTAGTGGAACTTGTGAGAGAGTTGGAGTTTCGAGTGGAACGTGCGCATGTAATAGGTTGTAACAGAGGTGGTTCCCTATTATACTGACTAGTTTAAATCCTGAGAAGGTTGTTTTTTCTTCTTGTATCGAGACAAGAAGTTTCCATGTAAAAATCTCTCTTGCACTTTGAGTTCTTTATTGCTTATGTTTTAAATTCTGCATTATTTGGGCAATAAGTTTCACACTATAATTCACCCCCCTCTTGTAGTTCCTTCTGAATTAACATTTACTTTATCATGAGTATCATGGGTTCATCTTGTATAGATCTTTCTCAGTGATATATTTTGTGTTTATAATGATGTGTCTTACTTTAGTAAAAAAAAAATTATCAATCATGGATTGCCATCTTATGCCGAAGAGAACAGGCCCTTATTCCCTAAGTCCCTACTGAAATACCATCTTTAAGACCTTGAATGACATCTTGTAAGACCTTTAAAGGCAAACTTTAAAACGACTTTTATTACTATCAGGACAAACTATCTTAAGGGACGGATTCTTGAAGTAGTTGCACATGCCAAGCTACCATTTTGCGGTTTGGAGGTTTTTACCATTTGGTTCATTTGTTGTCTCTAAAGCAAGAGTGTGGCCATACTTAGAGATCGTTTGGTTCATCTCAAATTCCACTGGAATAGGGAATTCATGGATAATAAAATTTCCTAGGAATGGAAATTCCTTTGTAGTGTAGGAAATTAATCACCAACCCCCCTTGGTGATTAGAAATTCCTGTGTCAATTGCAAATTCCTATGCTCAACCAAACACCCAAAACCATTTCCTAGGAAATAGACAATGGAATTTACTTCCCGTGAAATAGGACTTCCCATGGGAATTAAGTTCCAACGTTAACCCAATGAGGCCTTAGACTAGGGATGGAATTAAATCCGAGAGAAGGATTCTCGACAGTGACCAAGAGAACTGTAAGTTGTGATCCACAGGCGTTCAACTAATGCCTTAACAATTATTAAAACTATTAGTTTTTGAAAATGACGTTTATCTATGTTGTCTCTTTCACCTGTATCTTTTTTCATGAATTGTAGATTTTTGTGTTGTCGTTGTTGGAAATATGAGTTAGATTAATGTATTCATGAAGAACAAATATATAAACTATACTGATACACAATATAGAGAAGAAACTTATCTGCAGATAATAATCAACTGAACTTGATTTAATTCCACAAGAACAACGTTGCGCCGTGGTATGGAGGCCACTGCCTTAGAAACGAATTTCGCCATCTCCGGTGCGGATTCCTTATGACGTTCGTCCCCCAAGGTTCACACAACGATCCCTGACTCCGTGCACCCGGATCAAGGATTGGAGATTCTCAAGAACTGCTCAATTCTTAGAAGGAAGAGGTTGGCCATGTGTTTAGGTTAATAGAACAACCATAGAGAGAGGAGAAAACGGCCAAGAAGGTATTTATAAGGGTTATAAAACCACTCCGAAATAAATCCGGAATCAAGAAGAAAATAAAAGATTTCGACTTCCTCGGAAACCGCGAATCGCGGAAAACACCGTGGCACATGTTTTGCACTTCAATTTGGTTTTCCTTAAATTCTTATTATGTTCCTCTAATTAACCTTAGATTGGGGCTGTTGCTGGTTACTCTCCACTAACAGTAATTATAGTTGTCTTTTTTCCAGATATTTCATGGTAAAGTTATTTATATTGCTTTAGATGGACATTCTCTCATTTTAAAATTAGGTTTCTTACTAGGAGGTATAATATAATCTACAACAACCATTTTTTAATTGTTTAGCGTTGCTTGATAAGGTAATTGGGTTATTTTAATGAATTAGGGTTTACGTAATTAGGAGAACAAAAAGCTGTTAATTTTTTATTTCTTGTTTGTAAATTGACAACATATATTTCTTAAAATCGTCCTAAATTGCTTTCATGGTTGTTGTCATTAGGTTGTCCAAGCCTTCAAATTTGCTATATTGATGTCTAGACAACCTAAGCTAGTCTCCTAGAAGACGAATCAACCCAGGAACATTAGGATGCAACAACTTGGTGCTTAGGTAAGGCAATTGAAAGTACAAAAATGTTAATTTGCAAAGAAAGTTATTATTATCCTATAACATTTTGATGATGAAAAGTAAACTTAGTTCCTTATGAATTTGCTAAGAATGTGTAAATCAGAAGGAGAGTTACTGAAATTTAGAGTTGGAATACGTTGAAGGACAGTTACTGAAATTTAGAGTTGGAATACGTTGGAACAGGTCCTCGAGTTGGAACAGGATGCAATCCCATGTTTAGTGCAATATCATGTTTTTGAAAGTGCGAGTTCAAGTATTTATATGAAGACCTAGTTCATGTACTAAGAAGATCTAGTTACTATGAAGACCAAGATAATTGAGAAAGATGTCAAAAACTTGTTTGATTGTGGTTATGAGTTCCAAGAGTTTAGAACCTGCGAAGCTACTGTTAAGAAGTTTCATAGAGCATACATGAACACCAAAAGTTAAGCGTTTAATTTTTAGGATATATTGGGAACAAAAGAAACACACAAATAAAATTGGAAATAATTTCTGAGTTTCTATATATAAATAAACATTTAATTGTATAAAAGAGTTTTTGGTAAAAAAAAAAAAAAACAGGGACTATGATCAAGGGGATCATAGTTTAGGATTGAACATCAGTAAGGCATGTAGCGAGTAATTTTATTTAAAAACTCATACAGAATAAAATTCTTTTCAGTTTAAAATTTTTATCTAATGTAATTATTATCTTATTATGGTTAGGTTTCTTAACACAGTTATGATCAACCTTAATGTTTCTTTTAAAGAGTTTTAATAAAAATCTAACAAAAACTTTATGCACCACATAGATTCAGAGCTATATAGCATAAATGTGCAAGGGATATGTCATACGCGTACCTGTTTTATCAGGTTTATTGAGAGTTTTGAAAGCGAGGAGATCTTTATATGCCAATTAAATGGAACAAGACTCACTAGTCTTGGGAGATTCCAGAGCGCCAAATTTTGCAGATTCTTCCACTCAATAATCTCTGTCTCTGTCACAATTCCCTCCTCGTCTACGAAGACTTGCTCCATATTAGCACAGTCTTCTATATGTAACCTTTCGAGTTTTGGAAGACGATGGGTAAGAAAAGATATTGGCAGGACACTCTTCAAATTGTCACAAGATTCTATTATGATGATCTCGATTTCTTTGAAGCTATCTTGCGTACCCGTCGAAGCTTCATATGAGTCATCATCTCGCACGATAATTGTTTCTAACGCTTTGCAGCGTTTGATCTCAAGCTTTTGTAATTTGACTAAGCTCTTGGCAACAGCGGATGTAAAAAGAGTCGTCAATTTATCACAACCAAACAGATAAATGCGTTCAAGTCTGTGCAGCAGCCAATGATAATTTGGCCATATGCTCTTCAGTTTAGGTAACCATTCTAAGTGTAACTCAACCAACCTTGAGAGTCGGCCATCGCACTTCCGATTGTCAAAGTCAAGAAGTGGGAAGACTTCTTCTATCTCATAACAGCCAATGATGCGTAAACTAACAAGAGACTCGAAGCTTCTGAGGATAGCTTTAACAAATTTGGTTGGAGATCCAACTTCCCCTTCCTCGTCAACGGGCTCTTTCCATTTCTACAAAAATTTCAAGGACAAAAATCTTCAATCCACCACGTATCGATTGTTATAAATAATCTGGAGAATTCTGGCATAGTATTTTAGCTTAGCAACGCCATAAGTAAAATCTGGATATTGAAGATAACCATAAGAATACTAGACTTTTTATTTTTATTTTTTGAGGAAATGCTAGATGTATCTATATTATCTAGCTAGATATATCATGAACTATATGTATTGAAAGGGAAAAAGCTAAGAGTAGAAAACTCCAGAACGATGGAACATCTAAGTCGCTTGCAAATTCACCATTCAACCAATATAAAAAAAAAAAAAAATTGAAGGGCTTACGACCCTTACCATTTTGGACGTCTGTTCCTCCAAGGCTCTACTTGATGTTCACAAATACCGATTATAACAATGATTATAAAGCACCACTTGCTTTAGGATAAATGGGAGACTGTTTGAGTACTACGATCAAGCGCATGCCTTAATTTACATTAAAGTTATAAATTTATCAAGTATATTATAATTTAGGTAGTTATGATACTTTGTTAGAAGCTAATTTTGACTTGTATTATTAATAAAAAGAGTTATATTTATTACTAAAATGTATTGGACCTAGGATGACACATAAACTACAATGTTGATTTATTGGTCTAATTGAGATAAATATTATCTGATAGTGGCAATATAGTCTTTGCAAATAAAATTAAATAAGATATGCATGATATCTTCTTATTTTAGACATACCAATTATGGGGCTAATTGAAAATGACAAATCTTTGATTGATTATATCAGTTACTAATTGATTTTACAAAAAAAAAACTTGAATAGACCAGGTTTACAATAACTTATTGTGCACCGAAAATAATATGATATAGTTAGTTTTCATTTGATGTAGTCAATTTTTGTATGATATAATCACCTTAAAAATAGTTGTTTTTGTATGATATAGTCAATTTTCTGATATAGTCAATTTTCATATAATATAGTCTGTTTTTTCTAATATAGTCAATTTTTGTGTGGTAAAATCAGTTTAGGTACGCAATAAATTATTATAAACCCGGTCCACCTCATAAGTTTTGTTGATTTTATAAAAGTGGAAGAAATCAATCTTCCCTTATTTTCTCAATATTGACCGGCTATATGTACATGGCAAGAGAAACAGTCTTAGATATTCTTCTCACCTTTCTTAATCATACAGTGTACTGCTACTCTTAGAACTAGTAAGAGAGATCACTTCTATTCGCAATAGATAATTAATTAATAACAATGGTTGTTGTGAGGTTCTAGCAAGCCTAAGGTTAATCATACCTGTGGTCGTAGACTTTAAGTGGAGGGAATTATCATTTGATACCCTTAATACGTCAACTATGCATACTACAAAGGTATTATTACGTTACTCCATTTTATAGAGTTTTTAGAGTATTCTTGGGCATTGGATTTTATGTAAATTGTTTATATATTTTTCGCATTATAAATCCTATTAGATCCCTTTTAATGAGCCTATGAAGTCTCATGAATTGATATATTGAAAAGAGGCTGTAAAAAGATAAAATAGACTCCATAAAGGGTAATAATACTTGGGTATTATCTAGTTTACAACCGGGTTGTACAACACTCTGGTGTAAGTGGATTTTTCAAGAGAAAAATGAGAATTGATAGAACCATGGAAAAGTATAAAGCAAGACTTGTAGTCCAACACCTTAAACAAACTTACAATATCGATTATTATACACTTTGATGACAAGAATTACCACCATTAGATTACTATATTGCATTAGCAGCAATTAATAATCTGATAATTCATTAAATGATGTTCAGACGACATTTCCAAATGATGAATTGGAGGAGAAGGTATATATACGTAACAACCAAAGGGTTTTGTTGTCCAACGACAAAAGAAAGGTGTCCAAGCTTATTATATCTTTGTATGGACTTAAAACAAGCATCAGCAGAATGACATCAAATGTTTGATGACATTGTCTTGGCTTACGATTTCAAGATAAATCACTCTAATACGTGTGCATATAAAAGTTCGATAATGACAATATGTCCTAAACAAAGAAAACAAAAAAAAATACTTTGGCTTCTCTCTCAAATCCTAGCCTCCACCTAGTGTTCCTGTAGAGGCTTATGTTGATTGTCATATAGGTGGCAAGCCCTAAATTTTCTTATTTTCTTCGCTTTATTGTTAGTTTTATTAGTTTATAGTTTATTTTTAAGACGTTTTCCTCCTATCGCGAGGGTTGCCTCTCCCTCTTATTATGAGAATTGTCTCCATCAATATGATAGTTCTATCTACTCTCGTCATGAGAGTCTTGAGTTTTAGTTAGCTTTAAAGTTTGAAGATGTGGAAAATCGTACTTATTGGTTGAATATCAAGAAGATCAAGATGAAGGCCAGATTTCAATACACTATAACATCAGGCATAAAAGATGTTGAGTTATCAAATTTCATTTATGGTTGGAATATTACTATAACAAAGAGCAGGTCCGAAGCGTTTATATTAGTAAATTGGATGAAGAATTTTAAATTGATATTTTTTAGATTATATTTCACATAAGGGTTATTATTGTTTTAGATGTCGTATGACGATTTATTAATGATAATCTTCCTATTCCCTAAAAAAACCGACAGTAACAATAAAGGTGTTATAGTTTGTCTATTTCTGGATTACATGCTTATTTTTGGGACTGATTTAAAGCAAGTCATTAAAACTAAAGAATTTTTGTCTTTTGGTTTCTCCATGAAACATATCCGAAAGCAAATATTATTCTTAAAATTAGAATAAGGAGAGAGAATGGATCATTGTTTTTCACTCAATCACATTATCTTAAGAAGGTGATAAATAAGTTTAGATCCCAATATCAAGTTGGTTTGGAATAGTGGTACTCCAATTTCACAATTAGACTATACTAGCTTAATTGGATGCTTGATGTATGCTATGACAAGTACTCAACCAGATATATAATTTGCAGTTAGCAAGCTAAATAGATACACTAGTAATCCTAGTATATATCATTGGCAAGCTTTACGGTAAGTATTGAGATATTTGAGAAAAACTATGAATATCTTTTGACATTGAAAGGAGATCCTTTGGTACTGGAAGAATACTTAGATGGTAGTTGTATCACCAATAAAAAATATATCTACTCTTGTGTGGTTGGGTGTTTCTTGTTGGTGGAGGTGTCATTTTATGGGCATCTAAGAAGCAAACAGGTATTACTGATTCAACTATGGCATCGAAGTTTATAGTATTAGCCTCAACTTGTAAGAAGGCGGAGTAACTAAGAGATTTGATGAGTGAAGTGGATATAGGGTTTAAACCAATGTCATTTATCGTAATGCATTATGAGAGTGCTTCAACTATATATCTCAAAATTTTATATCCAAATTTATAACAGAAAATCTCGGCACATAGGTGTGTAGATATTGTTATGTGTGTGAGATGATTCAAGATAGAGTCGATACCATTGATTTTGTACGGTCAAATGTAAACTTGACGGAACAATGCACTAAACCATTGCCAAGAAAAATGGTGTACAAAACTTCATAAGAGACCGGGTTAGCCCATGTTAAGTCATAAGTGAAGACTTTTCAATTCACGTCTTGTACAATACAAGATCTTGAATTCAATAAAGATCCAACTTGACTTGTACTTGAAGCACTCTAATATATACTTCCTCTGTTTTTTAAGTTGACCCATTTCCTTTATACACACTTGCTCAGACACTATTTTAAATCATTATATCTTTAATTATGAATAAGCAAAATTACAAAAAGTTCATATTTTGGAAAATATACATTGAGACAAATCTAACAAGATCTCACATGACTATATCTTTACTTAACTACACATTCTAAGATATAGTCAAAGTTATGTATGTTAAATAGTATCAAAAGTCAAAATGAGTTATCTAAAAAACGGAGGAAGTACATCCTAATAATATAAGTTAAATGTAGGAACTATATAGCATTTATACTATAAATGGAGGATGATTGTTGAAATATTTATAGTTAAACGTTTTCGCTGATATACATATGATGTATATTACACTAGGTGGTGTGCAGTTAAGGATTATAAGGGTCGGTCATCCTAAAATTAGGGTCGTTCGGCATGGCTCGCGTCGATGCATCCCGCATAACATGAAATAAAAGGATTAAATGGAACTTTTTTTAATCTAATTAGGTGCTCCTACACCTTTATAATGGTGCTCCTGCACCTAATTATTTGTAGAAAACCAAAGATTAGTAGAAACTTTTGTGCGCTCGCACCTAATTATTTAACAATAATTTAATTTTTTATGTCCGATATTTATTTATCCATATTTATTTAGGTAATAGCTTGCTATTCTATTAGTAATATTTCAAAAATTCATTCATGTTTTGCTAATTTATACCCCTAAATGGTGCTAAAATGTTAATTTTCCTATATGTTAGAGTTAAACGTGTAATGTCGTGTCAGTTTCGTGTTGAAAATCTCAACACTAACCCAACCCATTTATTAAACGATAAAAAACGTGTTGACCCGTTTATATAAACGTGTCGAATCCATTTTTTTCGTGTACGTTTCGTGTCATGTCTTCGTGTCTTGTCAACTTTTGGCGGCTCTAGCCACGGATAAGTAGCAATGTTATAATAGTGGGACTTTAAAAAGGCTCGATAATTCATTTGCCTTTTTCATTCTTTGATTGACTAAAATATCAACCAATAACTAAATAGGCAATCCTGTTTTTTTAAGATACAAAAATCTTTTTTTTTTTTTTAAATCAAAAGAGCAGTTAGAATGTTAGATTTATTATTAGTCAAACAAAAATCTGAAACAATTACATCCTCTATGTCACTAGACAACTACCCACCCACACTCTCGTAAAAAAGAGTAAGATGAGCCATAGCATAAGCCGCAAAATTGGCTTCCCTAAAAATATGGGAAAAAGAGCTACACCAAACAAACTAGTAAGAGAAGCAACCTCCCGAATAATAATTTCAAGCGAACCATCAAATTGCTTACGGTTGATTACAATACATAAATTTGCTATCGTGGATACTATGCCTTTTTTATTCTTCCAAGTTTTGTTATCGTGAATAGGCATTCCTGTTTTCTTTAAATTCAATTTTTTTAATGAGGATAATTTTGTCATTTAGGAGTGTTTTTAGAAGGATCCTTTTTTCTTTAAATGGTAGGTTGGCCCAAATTAAGTAAGAGTTAGTATTGAGTCTGACAATTTGACCTAACACTGTACTTTGTAAACTATATATGTATACATATCACATATGTATATATCATATATGTTTTTGCTCTCATCCTCTCTCCCTTTTCCACTTCTTATTTTTACTCTAATTTTCTATATATTTTGTTTACACTTTTCCTTGGTCCAAGAGAATTAACAAATGTGTCTTTAAAAAAAACAAGGAAGTATAATTCATGCAATTCGATAAGAGGGAGAAAAATACTACTATAACCTTTGCAACGGAACATAGTAGGATAGCTCTTTCCATATGCTTTGAATGAACAAGAATAGATAAATGAGAGTTATTCGTACCAATTTGTAGGGTGGCCCTTTCCATATGCTTCGCATATTTTCAAGGTACTCCAGGTGTATAGTTGTAGGAGAAGGGAGCAATGACATGCGATAAGGTGTTGCTTCTGCCTCCACGTCATACACATAGTTCATGTCGTGACAGCTCACTATATCCAGTTCCTCCAACAGTTCTCCGCCACCTGGAAGCATGTCTGGAACTATATTCTTCAACCTTAGGCAATAATATATTGAAAGACATCTTAACTGTCCCAGGCAACTGAATGGAGGTTGGCCAAAGCACATCTTCTCCAACTGCATCATACCATTTAATGAAAGTTTATCCAAGATGGGGAATACGTTGACAGTTGTCAGGGAAGGAAGTCCCCGTCTTGTTCCTCTGGTATCAATCAGACATTCAATATTATAAGAGTCCACTATCTCAAGGATCCTAATATTTTGAAAACCTGTGTCTTCGAGTTGAGGACACAAGTTAAAGATGCCCTCCATTTCTCCTTCAGTCCCAAGATATTCCACGCCTTTCAAAAAGGGCTTAAAAACTTTCATTGATAATAAGTCATTTTGCAAGGACGTTACTTCCAATACTTTTGACCACCCTAAACTCGGATATGTGGAATTACCTGTTGTTATCCTATACCTTTTCGCCATTTCTACATTAAAATCGCCCATCCCAAGAGTGACAACAGACATATGCAATTGAGGCAAAAACTGATCAGAGACATTATTACTCTCCACCTTAAAGCTTTCAAAATATAACTCCTCTAGCATAGTTAATCTAGATAACAACTTGCTAGGTATTTGTTTACTTCCATATACGTGCAGCATTCGTAGCTTGCAGAGCTCCCATATCCATTTCGGTAATACCAAAACTTCACCTAGCTGGAGAATTTCCAGATTTTTCAATTTTCTGAATTTAATTGACATCTCGCTTTCTCTGAAACGAGCCAACAACCCAACAATACATCATTAAATATATGTTCCTATAACCCATTAAAAACATATACAAATTCTCATAATCATATTCACCATTCCATTTGACAAATCTCATTATTGTGTACTTTTTTTTTTTTTTTTTTTGAAAGATCATTATTGTGTACTCCCTCTGTTTTTTTTTATCTTTCTCACTTAGAATCTTAACACTATTCATACTTAGAGGGAATCTTCTCAATTCTTTTCAATTTATAAGAAAAAATATAGTCATGTGGGGTCTTGTTTGATTCGTCTCAATTAGTACGTTATTAATATTCAATCGTTATAATTTTTACTAATATATAATAAAAGATATTTAAGTTCAAAGATGTGCATTGGGAGACGCGCACAGGAAAGTGAGAAGGATAAAAAAAAAAACAGAGGGAGTACTTCGTAACTAATTAACATGAGTATTATTAAATTTGAATATATATAATTCTTAAAAAGAATCTCATTAATTAAAATGAGTTGTGTACTTTTAAACATTCACATTCACAAGTATTCCAATCTATCAAAAAAAAAAAACTAATATTATAGAAAAACTCCTATATTAAATGGAAAATAAATAACCAGCAAATTTATCTTTCAAATAATTGTATTCTTAATATAACTGTTCAACTGTGTCATGACATACTACAAAGTTCCTCTCTATAAAATTAAGTATTTTGAATTAGAAGCTTATGAGGTATTTACAAAACATATCTTGAGCAAATTAATAATTATGCATTCTATTAAAAATTAAATAATTTTTAAATTCATATTTGCCCTTTTGAAGATATACGGTTTATTTTGAACATATAATTATTTAGAATGGGATGTATAAAAAAATATCATCCATAAGCAAATGAGCAGAATATATAATCTATACAAATATATTAAAAAGCGTTCTTAAACAAGGAACTATGCCACGTGGCACTATCCCTTTGAGTGTTTATTTCATGTAAACACTCATACAATAAAAAAAAAAAAAATTAGAAAATACATGTTATAAGATTCGATCCCATGATCTCAAGTTTATATATTAAAGTCTTAACCACTAAACTAAGTAATGCTTGGTGTTATAATTTAAAAGTAAAATATCAATAAATGAAAATTATAATTACCTAGGGCATGGTCAAGGCCTAATTTAAGAACTAGTTGCTTATATTGAAAGTTGTCCAATGTATTATTAAAGCAAGGTATAGGAGCCTAGAATCACTCGAAAAGCCCAATATATCTTTGTGATATGCTGGTGTTTAATATAACATCCATAATTTATTGTTTGAAAATGTTAAACAAATTAACTTTTGTAAAAAGGTACATTTTGGAGTAACCTTTAACTACATTAGATTCACATAAAAAAGAATTATAGAATTACTTAATTTGATAAGTTGATCCCTACCAAATTAGTAATATACTTCTTTTGTGTTCTTTTATTATGTCACTTGGAATCTTGACCCTATTCACAATTAGATTTAATTTTCTAAATTCTTTTCAATATATAATAAAAAAGAAGAAGGGTTGAGGGATCTTGTTTAATTCGTCTCAATAAGTACTTTATTAATATATGATCGTATAAATTTTATTAATATGTAATAAGAAATATTTAATATTAAAGAAGTATATAGGCAAACGCAAAGATTGTATCCACATATATAGCAGATAGTGGATTTGTATGCATATTAACATTTTTTTTTTGAAGGGAAAAGCTCAAGCTAGATTAATCAGAGGACAAATTGTCCATGAGAATGAAGCGAGCCACCTCCGAAGGAGAGTACTGGTTCTCCCAAATTTGTTCGACACCAAATGGGACTAGCTTAGCTAAGCGATGCGCAACACAATTGCCATCTCTTTTCACATGAGACCAAACTAATGAATTAAAGCAAGTACAAGACGAGAAAATATTAGATAACACATTATCTAAATCCGATAGGTAGAAAGAAGTCTTCAGTAATCTGTTAATCACAGTTTGGCAATCAGATTCAATAACAACATTCTCCAAGCCAAATCTCCGTCCAAGTCTTACACCCATTTCCATAGCTTTGGCTTCGGCTATTTCTGGAGACCAATAAGCACGAACACGACGCGTTGCAGCAAATCGAACTCCCCCTAAATAATCTCGTGCAATAACACCAAGGCCTACCCATCCTTCAATCTCCAGAGTTGCATCCACATTAATCTTGTGGCTATCTTGCGGTGGGGGACTCCAAACACGAGGACTTGGCAACACAAAGAGCAGGGCGATGATAAATGCTCGTTGAATACTTGCCATACTCCTCTACCAATCTGTCAATGCGGTTCAGCAGCATTTGGTTGGGTGAGGATTTGTCATTGAAAATTTTATGATTTCTCTCCCCCCAAATGCACCACATAAGAAAAGTCCCTTTTATCCTTACCTTTGGATCATACTGCTTCCAATTGGCAAACACATCACACATTGTCTCACATTCACTATCATCGCGCAGCATTGAACATCCACTGGCTAGCCACACTTCATCAAACCGAGGGCGGTGAAAAATTGCGTGCTCGGCGTTTCTTGCTCTCCCACGGCCCCAAGGACAAACCTCCACATCAATGAGGTGTCGATGAAATAAGAGAGCACGAGTAGGCAATGTATGAGTACATAATCTCCATAAAAATTGCCGCACTTTGGGACTAACCTCAAGACTCCATAATTCGATCCAAGCATTGTGAAAGTTATCAAGGTTGCACCCTTTCCCAAGCATATAGGCAGTTTTGACAGAGTATTGCCCATCTTTTGTTAGGGCCCACGTTAATACATCATTCGGTGAGGACGAGCTTAAAGGTATGGCAAGAATACACTTCTTATCTCGTTCATTAAAAATATCATCAAGAACATCTAATCTCCACTCCATGCTATGCATATCAATGAGATGATTAACCATAGTGACATCATCTCGCCGAGGAGAGCTAATATATCTGCCATCTTCATCAACGATCCAAGGGGCCTCCCAAATATTAATATCTAGTCCATTCCCCACTCGCCAAACCAAGCCTTCTTTCACCAATGCTTTTGCACTCCATATGCTTTTCCAAGAGTAGCTACAAGAGTAGCCAAGAGAAGCATTAACAAAATCACAGGATGGGAAATACTTAGCCTTCATTACACGCCCAAGAAGAGAATGTGGAGCATGAATAAGGCGCCAGGCCTGACGACCTAGTAAGGCATCATTAAAGACAGTTAGATCTTTGAACCCCATTCCCCCAAGACATTTTAGAGTACACATTGTTTCCCAATTTTTCCAATGAATCTTCTTTTTTGCATCCGAACCGCCCACCAAAAACGTGCCATAGCGGTTTGAATTTTCGAATGACCATAGCGGGAGCTTATAAACTCCCATGAGATAGGTAGGAATTCCTTGAATGAATGCTTTCAACGTAACTTCTTTCAGGCTCTAGATAAAAGTTTTTCCTTCCAACCTTGGAGTTTCTTCCAAATTCTCGTCAAGAAGAGAATCAAAAATAACTTTTTTGGATCTTCCCGCAATGAAGGGATACCAAGATATTTCTCGTGCTTGTCAACCTGCCGCATCATCAAAATTCCCATAAGGACATCTTTTTGCTCCACACTTACCCCTTTGCTGAAAGAAACCTCCGACTTTTCATAATTAATTTTCTGCCCGGATGCCAACTCATAACGGTTGAGAATATCAACTATTTCTGTGCATTCCTGTCGTGTGACTCCTGCAAAAAGTAAACTGTCGTCTGCAAAAAGAAGATGAGAAATTTCCGGACCACTACGGCTGGCCCTAGCACCATGGATCAATTTCTCCTGAGCTTTTCTCTGTATCATCTTTGAAAATACGTCAGCAACTAAAATAAAGAGATAAGGAGAAAGGGGGTCACCTTGTCGGAGACCTCTAGCAGGAGCAACAGAACCACAAAAACCTCCATTGATAATGAAGGAATAAGAGACTGAAGAGATACAACACATGATCAGATTCACCCATCTACCATCAAATCCCATAGTAAGCAGCATCTTCCTAAGAAAGCCCCACTCAACTCTATCGTAGGCTTTACTCATGTCGAGCTTCATTGCAATTGTGCCCCTCTTACTTCGATTTCTGTGCTTCATCGAATGAAAGATTTCCATGGCAATGAGTGCATTATCTATAATTAGGCGACCCGGGACAAAAGCACTCTGATTCTCTGTGACAATGGACGGAAGATACTCTTTTAATCTCAAAACAATGGCCTTTGAGACCAATTTGTACAACACATTACAGAGAGCAATTGGTCTATACTCAGCAGCAGCTTTTGGATCCTTCACCTTCGAAATAAGAGCTAAATTAGTACAATTCAGATCCGCAGGAAAGTGGTGACCATGAAGAATATTACAGACGAAATCAGACACATCATCACCAACAATATGCCAGAAACGCTGATAAAAAATAGCATGCATGCCGTCAGGCCTAGGAGCCTTGCACGGATGCATCTGACTAAGAGCTGCATAAATTTCATCTTTGGTGCAAGGTTGTAAAAGAGCCTGATTACAGTCATCAGAAATAATGGGAGTAATATACTGTAAAACATGCTGCATATCCAAATCAGAAGGGTTAGAAGATTTAAAAATATTGCTAAAATAATTAGCAAATATGTTTTCAATTTCATCACCCTCCGTACACCAGACACCATCATCATTATTAAGACCTTTCACATAATTCCGTTTTTTCCTCTGAGAAGCCTTGTGATGAAAATATTGAGTATTCTTATCCCCATCTTTTACCTCCGCAACTCTGGATCGCAAATACCAGTAGGCTTCATGCTTTTCATGCAGATCATCAAGCTTTTTTTCGAGCTCCGAACACTCCTTACAACTAGCCTCTGTAATCTCCTGTTGCTGTGCTAAAGCAAGAGCTTTTTCCACTTTTTTAATTTGGTCATCCAACTTGCTGTAGTGCTTTGAACTCCATGAAGCAAGACTGTGCCCCACCACTGAAAGGCGCCTAGTAATTTCATCACCCCTAGAGCCTTCCCACGCAGTTTTGACTTCAATTTCACATCCCTCATCTAGTAACCAGCAGGTTTCAAAGCGGAAACCACGCCCTTTCCTACGTGGAGTGCTGCGCGTCTGGGAACGAGTGATAATAGGGGAGTGGTCTGATTTGTAACGTAAAAGGTTCTCCACACAATGGCTAAGAAAGAGATTCGCCCATTCCGTATTACACACATACCTGTCAAGTCTCTCGCGAATGCGTGTAGAGACCGTTAGTCCACGTTCCCAAGTATACCACACCCCTTCAAAACCCATGTCACGAAGCGCACATACATCTAACACTTCTCGAAAAGCACCCATCTCTCTCCTATGACGATCAACCCCTCCTTCTTTCTCCTCATAACTTAGAATCTCGTTAAAATCGCCTCCAATAAGTAAAGGGAGTGAGTTGTTCTCGCAAAGATGATGAATAAGATTCCAAGTGTTATGTTTCTCCTCCTCCTTAGCCCAACCATAGACCCCAACAAACCTCCACTTACTAACTCCCACTCCTATATCACCACAGATATGATGACTCGAGAAGGAAACCAAAGAGAAAGTAACCTCATCTTTCCAATAAACACAGAGACCACCTGCTCGACCACGACTCGTAACCCCAAAAGCATTTTTGTAACCAATTTTGTCCTTCAAAGCTTCCGCATCACTTTTACAAATCATAGTTTCAGATAGAAAAATGATATCGGGGGCATAAGCAATACTCCACCTCCGGAGTTGACGAACTGACCAAGGGTTGCTCATCCCTCGGCAGTTCCAGCACAAAGTACTCATGATGATTGGCGGGGTTGGAGTGAACCAACCTCGCCGGAACATTGGAAGATAGATCATGCACAGGGCTCAGCTTAAAACGCTTCGTAGCACCCAAATCATTCTCCACTCCCATAATTTCAGTTTCATGCACTCTTTTAGTAAAAACAACAACTTCATCTGTCTCCATCTGCGAAAATTCCCCTTTATCAACCATTTCATCACGTTGAATCCTCCTCCATTTATTATCACGAGGTTGAGTCACAGGAAAAGTTTGTGCAGCAGTAAAGACAAAGGCATTTATTGTTGTGGGGTCAGATTGCTTTTCAAAGCTCTCATGAGTTGTAGGAATAAAAGGAGCATTATCAGGAGGTGTAGAAACATAGGAACCATGTCTCTTTTTCATTAGCCTCCTGGGGACCAGCACACACAATTGTTAATGAATTTTCGACCCCTACATCTGAAGGAAAGGAGTTTTTTACATCATCCTCAACCATAAACAAAACTTTCTTAGCTGATCTCAGTCGCCTCTCTTCTTCGAGCTCCTTCGACCTCCCTTTACGGGGTGTTGCCTTCGCCCAAGACTCCATCCCAAACCCTCCTGTTTGTCATCTTCAGCCACCACCTGACAGTCCCTCTCAGAATGACCCATAATCCCACAGGCAAAGCAGAAAAAAGGAAGCCTCTCATATGCAAAATCCACCTGAAACTCTTTACCATTCTTATCCTTCATACGCCTGAACCGACGAAGGGGTTTCGTCACATCCATCAACACTCTAACTCTCCTATATCTTCCAATTCCCAAAACATCCTCTTCTAGTTCCAATATTTCCCCCATATTTCCAACCAAAGCACAGATTATTTCATCAGATCTGTAAGTAAAAGGAAGGTTTTTAATACGTACCCAGAATGGTGAATGGTTGATAACCACATGATCCGGTTGTTCTTCCCCTGCAGCCTCTTTCAGAAGCAGCAACATGTTATCGAAACACCATGGACGCCCATCCATGACCTTCTTGAGATCTTTCCAGTGAAAAAACTGGAAAGCATATAAGTTAGGGCTTAAAACCCTAATTGCAACACCATGAGAAGGGGCCCAGACATTCGTAATGGTGCGTTTGAATGCCTCGATGTTGTAGGATCTCTCAGTCAAGATTCGTCCAAGAAGAAGAAGTGAGAGTTTCTCCTCGTCACGATTAGGGTTCAGAATTTCAAGATCCAGAACTTTGTCCTCCTCATCATCAATACGTAATTTAGAGCATATTTTTGTGATCTCCTCAGCCATAGCTAAGGAGGGTAACCGTCGTGACGGAGGCGCACCGGCAAAGGTGAGAGTGCACTATCAACAGTAGAGAGCGAACCCTTTTTTCCAAGGGAGTTTCGACGCGTATAGCGTGTCTCAATATGCGTATGCATATTAACATGATGTGTTATAATCTTTAGTTTTCACCGAAAATCATAATTGTATGTATGTATATATATATATATATATATATATATATATATATATATATATATATATATATATATATATATATATATATATATATATTATTCCTTATTCATATCTTAATTAGACTCACTTATCGATTTGTTACAGTTTTTTTTTTATAATTTGCGGCTGTTTTATTAAACCGATGCTGAACAAACAGCTTAATACATAAGAGGCCCCAGCTTACTGATAAATCATATGGTTATACTAGTCATGAAATACAACAGAATCACTGATAGCAATTTAGCACCAAGCTAAAAATTCATCACTGCGTTGTAAACCTTGTTTAGCTAAAGCATCGGCGACGTGATTAGATTCACGTCCTTTGTGGATCACACTAAATTCATCTCCCCTTTGAATCGCATTACGAATGAAGTTTATGATGAAGTATAAATTCCATGGACCTCCATTCTTCGAATTACGCCATCTCACCGCATTTGAAGAGTCGAATTCAATGATAAATTCTCACTGTTCAGGGAGATTGAAATTGCTCGGTGAATAGCTAAGATTTCAGCTTGATTTATTTCCAAAGAGGGAACCGGTCTTGAGAATAAACAGATGAACTTGCCATTACAATCTCTAAGAACACCAATCAATGATTGCAAAATTGTAGGATTAAGTGAGGCGTCCACATTCCATTTACGATAATTTGGAGGGGGAGGCATCCATGGATTCTCGGAGATTGAGCGAGGGCATGACACGGTTGCAGACTGGCACTCAGACCATTGCAGACACAGAGAGTTTCTAAGGATTTCATCTGAACTGTAGGGGAATTTATCCCCCCAACCTTTGATCCACCAGCTCATCGTTAACAAAATAAGTTCTTGAATTTGTGATATCGGGCTGGAAATTCTTTCAAAGACTCGATAATTCATTTCCGTCCATACGGACCATAAGATTACAAAGAAAGATGTTGCCCAAATTTTTTTAAAGAATTTGCAGCGATTGGGAAATTGCCACTGCTGGAATGCCTCCTTTAAAGAGAGTGGGAAAGCCCAATGTAACCCACATAAGTTATTCCACCACATCCAGATCGGCCAGGTGAGCGAGTTGTAAATAAGAAGATGATTGTGGCATTCAAGTGAAGCAGCGTCCGAGGAATTGACTAAACCAATACGGGCCAATTTTTCCTTGGTATTCAATTTTCCCAAGAGGGAAAACCAAGTGAATAATTCGATCCGATGGGGAACAATCCCACGCCAAGTTCCAGTAATAATTTCCGAGTGACCAACACATGAGAATTTATCCATTTCACGGCTGAATGATTTAACGGAGAAAATCCCATTTTTATTGGGAGTCCAAATGAGTGAATAAGATCCATTAGGAGAGAGGACAACTCTATCCAGTATGAGCTGAAGGTTTTGGCGCTCAATGACATCTTGAGGCCTAAGTTCACGCTTCCAGAGTAAATTCCATTCCCATTTGTAGCCATCCCAGAAATGAAGAAACAGTACCATTCGGCATGAGACTAAGAAGAAATAGTCTTGGGCAGACGATTTTAAGTGCGTTCTCTCCCACCCACAAATCGTGCCAGAATCTGGATTGAGAACCACTGCCAATTTTCATTCTTACACAAGAGAAAGCGAGATTTTTTGCAGGAGTAGATTTCAGAATAGAGGATACTATCCCCCACCAAGGCCCACGACTTGGGGGTGTAGAAAGATCTACAATGGAAAAGGATGAGTCATACCCGTACTTTTGTTGAATTGTGAGCTTCCATAAGGGGGATGGTTCTGTTAGAAAACGCCATATCCACTTAAAGAGAAGCGCTAGATTTCGATGGTGCAATTTTTCAAAGCCCATTCCACCAGGAAATTTGGGGAGTTCTAAAGTATTCCATGCCACTAGGGGGATTGCTTTTTTTTCCGGATGTCCCACCCCAAAAGAAATTCCTCTAGATTCTATTGATTTTATCTATTACTCCATTTGGCAATGGAAAGAGAGACATATAGTATAGCGGCAAGCTTGAAAGAGAGGATTTTAGGAGAGTTGCGCGGGCTCCCGATGATAAAAGTCCACCTTTCCAAGTCGCTAGTTTTTTCTCTAATCGATCAATGATTGGGTCCCATTGGGTGATGCGAGAAGTATTTCCACAGATCGGAAGACCAAGGCATATAAACGAAATGGAGCCGATTTTGCAATGCAATAGATCGGCTGTGGATTGAAGCCAAGAATTATCCACATTAATGCCAATGATCGAACTCTTGTGGAAATTAACCTGCCAGAAGCAAGGGGAAACAAGATTAAAGCTTTCTTGATATTGAGCAAGTAATCAATGTTGGGGGGGAAACATGATTGTGTCGTCCGCATCTTGTAGATGAGATAGTTTGAGACCCCGGGCGGATCTCAACCCCTTCCCACAGAGCCAAGGAGGTTGCTTTCTGGATGACAAGATTGAGAGACTCTACAATAAGGTCAAATAGGAACGGCGAAAGTGGATCGCCTTGACGAAGACCACGTTGGAGCTTAAATAGAGATGAAGGTGATCCATTAATAAAGATTGATGCCGAGGCGGACATGACACATGCTTTGATCCATTCCCTCCATTTTAGAGGAAAATTCATCTGCTCAAGAATATAATCTAGGAAAGACCATGACACTGAGTCGAATGCTTTGTGGAAGTCGAGTTTCGGAATTGCCGCCTTTGTTTTGTGTTTTTTACAGGTTTCAATAAGCTCCCCCGCAATTAGAGCTCCATCAAGAATTTGTCGCCCCTTGATGAAAGAAGATTGATGTGGACTAATGAGAGAGTCCATAACATGCTGGAGTCTACGAGCAAGAAGTTTGGCGATGATCTTGTAAATACACCCCACCATGCTAATGGGTCGGTATTCTTTGAATGATTTTGGGTTATCAGACTTAGGGATCAAAGCTACAAAGGCCGTGTTGCAGCCACGGGGAAGCCTTGAAGATGCCCAAAACTCTTCGACAATTCCATATACATCCTGTTTTATGACATCCCAAGCTCCCGTGGTGAACTTAAAATTGAACCCATCGGGTCCGGGCGCCTTGGTGCCATCACAGGAGGCAATGGCAGCATCAATTTCATCACGGGTAAGAGGAGCAATAAGACTGGCAGCTTGCTCTTGGTTCAGTCTCTTAAAGTCGAGACCTTTGAAGTAAGGTCTATCGAAGTGATCTTCTTTGAAGAAATGGACAACTTCTTTTTTTATTTGAGAAGGCTCATCAATTATCTTGCCATCAACCATTATTTGATCAATGGAATTTTTCCGATTTCGAATAGAAGCTGCAACATGGAAGTATCGCGTATTAAGATCTCCCTCCTTCAACCATTTTGAGTGAGATTGCCGCACCCAATAGAGTTCTTTCCTCTTCAACCATTACCATAGTTGTAATTGAGCCTCTTTTCTATCACTTAGTTCATTGTTTTCTAACATTCGTCATTGGCAACTTTGTCCCATTCTTGTATTTTGTTCTCTAAGTTTGCGATCTGTACATCTATAACCCCGAATTCATTTGAGTTCCAAGCCTTCAGGTTGGATTTAAGGAGCTTGAACTTCTCATGAATCGACAAATCAGGGGCAGAGGACCATGTTTCACTGATTAACTTCAGACAGTTCGGGTGAGTTAACCAACAATTAAGGAATCTAAAGGGCTTGGGGCCCCAATTCCTCCTTCGGCTATGGATCAACAATGGACAATGATCTAACAAATTCCTCTTCAAAATAGAGACTTTTAATTGTGGAAAGTTGGATACCCAATTTGAATGCACAAAGACTCTGTCCAGCTTGCTTTTCGAGTTCCCCCAGAACCAAGTATACTTGTCGTTGGATAAAGGGATCTCTAGGAGATGCATAACCTGCAAAAAAGATCTAAAATCACACGAACTAGAGGTTAGTCGCTGGCTTCCCCTATCAGATTGATATAAGGTCTCATTGAAGTCGCCGATAAATATGCACGGTAGTTTGGAGGAATTCCAGAAGTGAATTATATCTTGCCAGACTTGAGCCCTTGATTCAGGTGAGCATGGGTTGTATATATTTATGAGAATGCATTTGAGATTAATGGATTGAATAATACCCAAAAGAGCAATCTAATGGCACTCACAAACCGAAGATTCCATTGAGAAAAAATCTGAACGCCATAGAGAAATTAAACCCCCCGAATTACCCAGGGACGGACTGGTAGCCAATTGAACATTGCAGTTCTTCCACACTGAATTGAGAATTCTGGAGTTGAAGGATTCCAGCTTCGATTCTTGAATAAAAACCACTAGAGGATCATGGTGATTAATAAGTTTCCTGAGTTCACTTCTCTTGATTTTGGCGCCCAGCCCCCTGATATTCCACAATATGATGATCATGATTTGAGAATATACTTCCTCCGATATGTTTTAAATGAAACATTAGGTGAAATGACACTATTCTACTCCAATGTATCGCTATTATATAAAGAAAAACATAGTCAAGTTGGATCTTGTTAGATTCGTCTCGATGCATACTATCGTGCACAACTAAAGATATTAGTGATTAAAGAAGCGCGTTGGGTTGCGTGAAAAAGCAAACGTTTCATTTAAAATAGAACGGAGGAAGTATAATGAATGATGGGGTGATCAGTTAACTCTTGTTCGTCTCCCAATTGGATTTTTGGCGAGCAATGATACTGTCTATTCTACTCTGGAGATTTGTAATTGGGCCATCATAATGAAAATCATGTTTTTTGGCTAGCTCAATGGTGGATTTGGCAGAGATTGGCATAGGGTCAGATTGGTTGATTGAGGGATGAGAGGTTAGCAGAAGAGGGGGAGAGGGGATAGGTGGAAGGCTGATCTTATTTTTCTTTTGGCTGATTTTTCTAGTTCTCTTTTTTTTCATGGATCAACTTCATTTGGATGGAAATGCTATTCTCAAATCCTGGGGGAAAGGTCGGCCCAAAGGAGAATGATGAATAAGATTTTAAAAGATTGGGCTTGAGTAAGAGCCCAAATCGGTTCGAGAGAGATAGTGGTTGGGAAAGAGATTGGTGAGGGGATGGGACTGACAAAGGGATGGGCCTCGAATTGGAGGAAGCAATTTGAGTTGGGCTTTTTGAAATGTGGGTAGGAGAGTTATCATTGGACTTGGATGTATTTAGGAGAATATTAGGAGTGGGGTATGAGATAGAGTTGGCCTGGATGGGAGAGATAGGCGGTGTCAGATTTAGTGGCTGGCCTTCAAGATGCAAGTGTAGACAATTTTCTTGGGAATTTGAAAGGACAGGGGAGGAAGGGGGCTCAAGGCAATTATTGAGTAGGTGATCGTTTAATGATCCGTTATTGGAATTCCCCACATCATTATGGGGAGAGGGAACATCTTTAGGCCTGACACCTTCCAGTTAGACGTCAGATTCCGAGCTGGACTGGGGTGACGGCGGCACCAGAGATTTTTGACCGGAGTCAATCAAACAAAATTTGATTGCTTCATTGATGCAGATTGGGTATTGCTGATCTTCAATTTCTATTAGCATCTTGCAGTTGATGGTGAATAGACAGTCCGTAAAGATTTGAACTCTTGCAAATTCAAAGTTTGAATCATCGACTGACAGGACTCTTTCGAACACACTGCCAATATTAAAAAAATTCTCATAACCCCAGCCATTGAGTGGGACTCCAAAAATTCTTATTCATGTCTCCTTCCATTGAGATGTATTGTTGCTTACATCTCTGATGTTTGAAAACCATCTCTCTAGCCATTTGCAATTGACTATTTCCTCCTTATCCTCGATTGTGTCAAAAGTAATGATATGTAGCATCCCACCCATCGGTTTTATTGTAAGGCAATTGACACCCTCAGCGAAAATATGATCATGGATATGGATTGAAGATATAGAAGAATTTGCAGTTACTATTACACTTCTTGCAAAGGTTTCCGCATATTTAGTACTAGTCTCACCTTTTATAGTGAGCATTTGCTCCCCTTCGAAATCTCCCAAAGTAAGATTGTCCCTTTGGTCTTCAGTGTTAACACCAAGGATTCTAGAGCTTGCTTTTCTTGCAGGGTTGGGTTCAAATTTGAAACACTCAGGTTGAGGGCTTGGCTCATAAATGGGTATATAGTGAGGCGGGTTAGAAGGCTTAGAAAGAGGGATAAGGATGGATTGAGTTTCAGTGTTAGGGGCTAACTGAGGTGAATGGTTATGGGATTTAGAGGTCTGGTTTGGTTGGGGAGGAAGATGAAGAATGGACATTTCTTTGTAGCTTCTATGGTCACGCATTGACGATGATGGTTTTGAATGAGAAGTTTGTTTTGGGGGACTTTTTGAGAGTGACGATTTGGTAAGGGATGGTTGATTCTATTAACTACCACCCTGTCTTTCTTAGGAATCTTGACATTTAACCTGTCATTGCCGAGTTGTCTACCATTTTCTCCTCTGATTGCTAGTGGTAAGGAGTGTTCTAATTTGAATTGAACAAAAGCATATTGATGTGATCGGTTTGGTCTTAGGATCTTGGGTATGAAAATGGCTGAAATGGTTCCATATGGGTTGAAAAAATTTTCAAGATCATACTCACATATGTTGGGGGGTCAAGAATCAACAAAGCACGTCCTAGCTGCTCCATGGTGATGAATTCTAGTCTTCCTCCTCCGTACTGTGGTCCATTTATTAGAAACTTTATCGCCTTCACGCTCAATCACTCTTCCTTCACGTTCACTTAGGCTATGTTTAGTTCACCAGAAATTTACTGATCTGAACTTATCTTATCTGATCTGACCTGAACTGATTTGATCTGAACTTATCTTTTACAAAACATATTATTACTAATATTATTATTACTTTGTATTTCATTACTAGTATTACTATTACTATGCACAACTTTCAATAATAATAATAATAATAATAATAATAATAATAATAATAATATAATATTAATAATAATAATAATTTTATAATAATAATTTTATAATAATAATAATATGAATAATGCTATAATAATAATAACAATCATAATTATAACAACAACACCACCACCACCACCACCACCACCACCAACAACAACAACAACAACAACAATAATAGCATAATTAGTTTTTTTTTTTTTTTGAAAAAGAACACATTAGTATATGAACATAGAATTAAAAATAAAAGACCAATGACTCTTGGGTCCAATGGTATGATTTTCTACCTCCCACGTGGGATACCAAGGTTCAAATCTTGGTGTAAGCATATATTTCAATATTGTTGTGGGTGGGGGAGGGAGGTTGGGGGTTGTTAGTCTCTAGGTGAGTGACCCTGTGCGAGGGCAGCCCAGAGGAAATTCATTTTATCAACATTTTAGGTAAAAAAAACATATTGTTCATGGTAAAGAGAACATGTTGTTCATGTTCAAGGTCTGTTAATAATAAGAATTTAGATAGTAATAAAAAGAGCATATAATGATATTAAAAAAAGAACATATACTAAAAGAGCATACATAATCTATTTAAAGAACGCATTTTAAAAATAAAAGATACATGTTATTTTTATATTGATGACATGTTTGGATTTAACTAACATGTATTTTGTTATATCAATAAATTATTCTTTTTTATTATAAATAAACTTATAAATATATATAATCATATGATCTTGAACAAAATGGTTAAATATATGGTTAAATATTCTTCTTATATCGTTGTCTTGTTCTATATAAACTTTGTTTTTAAAGATAAGTTGAAATCATTAGGTTATCCCATGCTACTCATGTTTTATATAAACTAATAACATATAATTTATATTATTCTACCAAAATTGTTTAACAAAAATAAACATCATATAATATTGTCATGTTCGTTACATGTACAACATCAAAAAAAAATCACATATCAAAATTATTAATTAGAACAAATATAAAAAAGAACTCGTACAAATACCAAAAGAACATTCTTCTTCTTGAACACGAATAGCTTCAAATAGTGATATCAATGACATTTATAATAATAGCAACGACATTAATAATAATTACCAATATTGATAATTAATAAGTACAGCAACGACAATAATAATTAATAATCTTTTTGAACAAATGTACTAGTAAATAGTAATATTAATAGTAATAGTAATCGTATAAAATAATATTAATAGTAATAGTAATAGTAATAGTAATAGTAATAGTAGTAATAATAATAATAATTATTATTATTATTATTTTTATAATTATTATTATTATTATTATTATTATTACAATAACAATAATAGCATTAGTAATACTAATAATCATAATAATCATAATAATAATAACAATAATAATAAGTTTTTAAATATAAGCATAATCTGAACTTATCTGACCTGATTCTGATCTGAACTTATTTTTTCTGATATGACCTTATCTGAAATAAGCAAAAATAAAGTGAACTGAACATAGCCTTACTCTTACTCTCTCTCTCTCTCTCTCTCTCTCTAACATTCGATTTGTTACAGATTATTGTACTCTAGATGCAGCCCTTGAATTATGCGTGTGATAACATGTGGCAAAAGTGTTGTAAGTTTTTTATTGGCTTATATTTTATGGGGTCGAAGTAATGAGAATATCTTTTTCATTTGAATTTCAAATTAAAATTTGCAATCAATTTAAGTTTAAATCTCAAACTTCATTTGAGAGTTCTGATGCAACATTAATTGAAGTCACCATTCCCCAACAAAATCACTAAGAAAGTAGTTTTAGTTTAATTTCTTTTTAGTGACTTAAACTTTCATTTGTAGACTTCTTCCTCTCTTACTCCAGCTTTTTAGAGAAAGTACAACATTTCTATCGTCGAAGAAACTCTGAGTCACTGAAGTTTTAGAAAATCTTTCCCGTCATCGAGAGATCTCTTCAAAAACTATATATTAAATGTTTAGGTGGTATCAATATTAATAATTTGTATCAAACAAACTTTTTAAATATATATCATAATCCTAAGTTGCCGAACTAATGAGCTATATTATCCTAAGTTGTCGAATTATTGAGCTATGAAATGCTAATTCTTTCTCTTATGGCAAGCTTGATCTTTATCCCGATATTCTGATTTTCTGTTTTTTGACATTTGTGCCTCATTATTTATTTCTTTCATATGTCTCACCGTACCTAATCTTCATTTCCCTATTATTATCCTTTTTTTCCTCACACATTGATCCAAAGTTCAACAAGTGTTTTTAATCTTGATTAATGATAATTTATGGGGCAAGAACATCTTGATAAGATGATGGAAGAAAAAGACGCATCAGTTAAGGGGGAACATGAAAAGGTTGGAATGAAACACAAATACGTGAAAGAATGAAAAGTACTAATTCACATTGTGCATGGCACGGTGCGATGAGATGCATCAAAAATAAAATGAGGTCCGAATTAACTTATTATCTTTGATCTCTTATTGATTGACTCTAGTATTATTATATGGTCTGACTCTCCTTTAAGGAAAAAAAAAAAAGGAGAAAGAAAGAAAAGAAAAAGAAAAGAAAAGAAAAGAAAAGAAGAAGACAAGGAGAGTAAGACACTTGTGTTAGATAAATCGTAGAGTTCAATTCACAGATGAAAAACATTATCAAAGTTTTGAAGATCATTATTTTGGATTCCTGTATATCCGAAGATCAGTTATATTTGGAAGGGAATAGATTGTTCTGTGGCACATAAACACACACAGTGCCACAGTGAAAAAGTCCTATGATGTTTATTTGCGAAAGTTGAAATCTGAAAAGAAAGGTTTAACCACTTGTTGAGCCAATTGTCAATTCAAATCTTCGAGCTTGCATTACCTTTATTTATCTTACTTTCTTAGCTATCAGCCATGATCCTTCATAATTATTTCTTGCTTCATAATTTCGAATTGTGAGTTGGATTATTTTTTGCTTAATGACTTCGTATTGTGAGTTGGATAATGACATAGCACCAGCATCCTTAGTATCTTTTGTTTGCGCTACTTGCATTATTTTGATGACTGTATCTCTGTTTTGTGTAGCTGAACATGTTGTTGCTCTCCTTTTTGATAATGTCAAAAGGGGGAAGTTGGGTATAATCCTTGTACCAATGAACGAAATTATCTCATGTGTAAGTATTTGGCTATTTGGTTATCTTGATTACCATGTTACTTGTGAATGTATGTCAATGATGTTGAGTTATTTTCCCTAATGTGATTAATGGTGCATTATTTGAGAAGGAAGTATTATGTGTTTGTCATCATCAAAAAGGGGGAATTTGTTGTGTTTTGAGCTTTAAATATTTTGATGATGATAAACACCCTATGCTATAACATGAATATTTGTAACAGTGATCGAGCTATCAAGATTGGATGATTTGAAGACAAGGAATCTTAGGTCTAGTTATATTAAATTCATGTGTATGCAATGTAATTAACATATTAGAACTTTGTGCTAAAATCACAAATATAAAATTAGGATGATTAACTGTTTTCTTAGAGTTAAGAAAATAGGTGATTATATTAATTTCATGTTTATATGGATTAAAGAAAAAGAAGGGAGAGTTTTGTTAAAACAAGGATTTCGAAAATCAATTTTAGAAAGAAAAAGATTTTTATTTTCGAAAATAAGTTTTGAAAAGAAAAAAGATTTTTATTTTCGAAAATCAGTTTTAAAAAGACAAAAGATTTTTTATTTTGGAAAAACATCATAAAAAACAGTCTTAAAGTTTTTCCGGAAAAAGAAAGAAAAACTGATTTTTAAAGAAAAGATTTTGATAAAGATTTTGGATTAAAACTTATATGATTAAAATTAGCATAAGATATGGAGGAATCCTTATCTTATAAGAAAAGAAAGAAATTCAGTTTTCATAAAAGATAAAGTTTGATTTTGAAAAGGAAAAGATTTTATCCCTTTATTTTAGGAATAAAAATTATTCAAAAAGATAATACATCTTGGAGAATAATTCTTATTTAGTTGATTGAATTATATAAGGGATAGAAATCATTATAACAAATCAAGTTTTCATATTTGGAGTGATAAAGATTTCGAGAGCTGAAAATGAACTATTGTAACGATCCTCTATTTGCTTGAATAAGAAGCACGCTTGTGAGGAATCCTTCTTTCTGTAATTCTCATATTATAGAGAGTAGCAACACTTATGGTTAAGTGTTGGGGAGCACTACTAGAGTTAGTAGTGGAGGAATCGTATTGTATCAAGAGTTTGGTATTTAAGATTCAAATAATAAAAGATTAGTTAGTGTGTGGACGTAGATCTCAGAGGTGAGATTATACCACGTTAAATTTCTGTATCTTATTATTTGATTTCATTGTTTTCTTGTTTGATACAATTTCGTTCGAGCAAAAACATCAAACGCGAGTTTACGAGTGAATAACATAGTGCCGTCCTTAGGAGTGTTTTTGCGAAAATCGATTAGTTTTTGTCACTAAATTCAACCCCCTCTTTCTTGATGTCACCTTGTACTCCAACACCACGTATTAATATTATGCTCCTTTAAAGTTTTTGTTAATCGAAACAATTTTTTTGGCGGCTTTTTTATATCTCTATATTAATGTAAATCTCGAAAATTTATGCTCAAAGTGATGACCATTCAAAGTTTTTGTTAAACTTCCTAATATCTTCCGTTAGAGGTCATTTTCAAGTTTTTTTTTTTTTTTAATGTATACAAATGTTTTTAAATGGTTAGAAAAAACCTGAAATTATCTAGAAGGAAAAAGTTGGATCTTAGGGTGAAAAAGTTAGGCTTTGTTCATTTGGACTAGACTGAACTGAACTTAATTTGTCTGAACTGAACTGAACTAGACTGAAGTGAATGAAAATTATAAGAGAGAAAGTAACTGAATTAAACTGAACTGAATTATCCTGAACTAAACTGAATTTATCTGAATTGAACTGAACATTCATTAATTCAGTCCAAAAGAATAGAGCATATGGGAGGAAGAGAGGAGAGTAGTGAGGAGGGGAGGAGTATAAAAGGGAACATTCGTTATATTTCATGGCCATATACGATAAATTAAGTGTTGCCATTCCGATCCAATTTAATTGTGGTGCCTATGGCAAACCAAGATTCAATCAACATTATAAGATCTCAAGGAGCAATTTAATTTCTTTATTTTTCAATCCAAACCATCATGCTTCGTACTCATATTTTCCTATCCGAGATTGCCAAAGGATGCAATTCACGTAAAATTGTACTCCCTCTGTCCCATTTCATTTTCGGCATAAGAATTAAGGAAAAATGATTGTGGTGTACTTGCACAGGGAGTTGTTTTTTTTTTTGGAATTATTGTTAATAAAAAATGAAAAAGAATGGGAACATTAAATTGGCATGCATATGAAAAGAGGAAATGAAGAGTAAAAAGTGTTTTTTTGTTATAATCAACTAATTAATGAGATTGAGGAAGCATTAATTGAGGAGATGAAAACCCATGTGAAAAGGAGGAGATAGAGAATAAAAAGTAATGTTCTAAAATGAAAACAAGAGAAATGGGAAGAACATTTTGGGACACCTAAAGAAATACTATAAATACTATTTCAAGAAGCCAAGCTATTCATCACAAATTGTGTGGAAGATTTGCGGGTTATTGACAATAATCATAAACGTAAAATAGTGATCACAATTTCACAGTTTGTCACATTATCAGCACCAAACAATTAAACAATCTGTCACATTAATGAATGTCTTGCCATTAACCATCTTTTCACGTTTCCAAAAAAACCACCTTCTATAAATTAAAGTGTCTTAAACCACTTTCCGAAAAAAATTACAAAATTTTAAAGATAAAAAAACCTTACCTCCAATAAGATTCTCCAGGAAACCGAAGAGTTCTGAGATTCACGAATTGCTCCAGCGGAACTGGCACTTCATCCCCGTCCCATGGAATTGATATGTCTAGCACTTGCAAAGTATTTGGCTCTGTAAAGACGATTTTACCTACACAGCCAACAAAGGAGGAACTTTTATTAGCAAATAGCAATCAATGTCATTTTAGAAATTAAATTTGATTGAAAGCTGGCAGACTTTTTATTTGAAGAGCTGACCTGGCCACTTTTCCAATGCAATATCCATGCGTAAAAATTTGAGTGTTGCTGGAAAACGAACCTCTTCCGGCTCCGATACATGGTCTTTCCAATAAAAAGGAGAAGTTACTGAAACAGCAAATGCATTTTCACTCATTTTCTTCTTCAACTGTTTAAAGGAGTTTACCGCAATAAAGGGGCCATATTCCTTTTTGGCTATCCATAATGCAACGTCGCGAACTACATCATGCATTTTGACACAGTGCTTCTCTAGGAAGGGACCAGGGTCGAGAGGTTTATGTAGAGACAACAAGGAAGCCTTTTCAAGTATTTCTACAGATTTAATTATCATCTGTCTTGCTTCATCAACTGATTCAACTTTTTCAAACAACCACAGTCCATAGGAATACCTTACCAATTCCTCCACCTTTATGTTGCTATCTTCTGGATATGAAGAACACAGCAATAAGCAGTTTTGGACATCTTTGTCTCTCAAATAATCGTAACTCAGTTTCAGACAAGCATAAACATCCTTATCGACATTTTCTATATCAACATAGCTAGAGTTGGAAAGTTTTCGAGCAGCATCTTCATACTCGTCCCAGCTTCTACCCCTTAGAGCTCTTCCTACAGTGACAATAGCAAGGAGTAAACCAGCACACTCCTTAACTATATCCTTTGCCTTGCTAATGATGAGTCTGTTGGACTTATGATCTAAGTCGGCACACTTTCTAAACAAAACCATTGCTTCATCTTCGCCGATCTTTTCCAACTGAACTATTAGACTGCAGCCCATATCGTCACATACTTTCTCACTACGTGTAGTGAGAATAATCTTGCATCCTTTGTGATTTGAATGTACAGGAACTCCAATGCTCTCCATGTTTATTTTTTCCCAAACATCATCCAGAATTACTAGGATCTTACTTTCTTTCTCCAATTTTTCTCGAAGCTCATCTGCTCTGCCGCTCTCACTATCTTTTTTAAACACTAGGTTCAACATATCAGCTAATGTCCCCTGGATATTTCTAATATCAACTTCTTGGGACACAGTTGCAATCACCACATGATCAAATAACTTTTCATGCTTCTTAGCCTTCATACCTATTTCTTCCACCAATTTAGTTTTCCCCATGCCTCCCATCCCGCAGATGCCAATTAAGCCAACTTTTTCATCTTTTAGTCCTTCCATAATTCTGTTGTATTCAGATCTCCTAGAGCTGAAATTAACAAAGCCTGCACGCCATACATGTTCGATTCCTATGGGATCGCCAGGGAAACAAGTGGTTAAAACACTCTTTCCTTCATCTAAAAGGGTTTTCATGTCCAGGATATCCTGACTGGAATTACTTTTTGACTGATTGTTACTCGGGAACCATTGTTTCATTTTATGAACTACCCTGTTTGTTTTCACTTTACCATCTATCTTATCCTTCATGTTACCACTTATCTTCTTGACTTTATCTAACCACTTAATAGCTTCTTGATCGAACTCATTGCCAGCTTCTTTAGCTTTCTTGATTTCTTCTTCCACTTCCCTTTGTATACGCCACAACTCTTTGGCGTTGCTTTTCAGCTCTTCCATTATTGATGATGTTTACCTTGTCGAGGCAGCTAGAACTCTAAGAGACATGAAATTAAGCATTGATGAGTTCATAAGTACATAAGAAATCTAGCATAATATTTCCTTTGATTCTTCCTACAACCACTCTTCTGCCAAACTATTATTCTTTTTTTTTTGTTGTTGGAACGTCATTCTTGCTTTACCTTTTCTCAATTGCTTTTTTTTCTTTTTTTTTTCTTGTGGAGAATTAAATAACTTAAAACTTTTTTTTTTGTTTTTGTTTTAAGAAGACTATTCAACATTTCAACTAGTTAAAAAACTTTTAATTTCAATTATGCACTTTCTAACTAAGTACAAAATTTGCTTTATTGCATCTATTGTTAAGTATCGCACATTAAATTAAGGAGGTGAGTATTTTAAGAGCTTGGCACATCCAATCTGATAAGTATCTTAATGTAATTTTAAGAACTAACATTATTGATTATTGTAACCAAGAATGAGACGAAAAAACAAGGAATTAGAGTTTGGCCCACCCAATGATTTTTTTCTACATCCGTTACTGAAGATGGAGATGGGATTCTAATATTAAACGAGCTAGTGACCCTAGTAATTGACTGGTGGCCTCAAGACTCAAGAGTGGTGAGTGGTCAAAAGTGAACCATATCCAAATCCACACACTGACACACTTGTTGGATCTAATGGATCTGAATCCAGATCTAAATCCAAGAATAAAACTATTGATCTGTATTTGGATCCAATGAGTCAGATCCAATCACAAAATAATTAAGTGGGAAAGTTGGTTACGACATTACTTATGAACCCAAGTAAATCTGCTAAGCATAGCGTACCTGAATAGGATGGCCGGTTGCTTCCTCCAAGGAACTAGTTGAGCAAGATAAGAGGAAGATCTCTCTTTAGCTCGGTTGGATGATAAAAAGTAAGTGAACAAGAAATGAAGTAGGAGATCACAGAGAGGCCAAATGAAGTTGGTGGAGAGTTGTATTACATCACTTTTTTGTTTAATAAAGCTGTAGTGCTCTACAACCTCTCTCATTCTCTTTCATTTCCTTACATAAGATAAGGAAGGGATAAAGAAACTATCATATCCTACCCACTTCTTTAGAAACAATATATATTCGTTCTATAATAATATTTCGCAGATTAAGTAATAGTATGCAATTATGAACTACAATGCTTTTAAATTCTCCTAGAATGCAACCTAAATGCACCTAAAATCACTATATATATATGACACATCAAACTCCCCCAAGCTAAACCATTGCTTGTCCTCAAGCAATTAGACATAGACATTGGAAAAGAAAGACAACCTACAATATGGGACTACGATAGGGCCAAGCACACAATCGAGAACACGAGAGATACAATTACTACACGAACCAAGCATCGAAACATTCTCAACCAAAGCCGCATAGCACGTCATGTAATGCAATCAACTCTCCTAGCATACCACATACCATCTCCCCCAAGCTAGACTTAACCAAACCTGAGAGACCTCACTTTAGTCATGTGCACTTATACTCTCATGTGTTTATGGTAAAATTATTGACTCTCAACCTAAATGTCGACTCAGATGAAACATTTACTCTTTAACTTTGACTATCGACTCACTATCCACTCGAAATTATAAAGCAAACAGATCATGAGGACTTTCAAGGGTTGTAATGGGGCTGAGGTTATGGGTAGGAAATGTATTTGAAAATGTGGTGCTAAAAGCCAACTAGCGGAGAAAACAACACTTAACATCTATGGCCATTAGATGCAAACGTCACAAAAACTTCTACTAGAAGTTCAACAACACATTACCATTAAATCAAGAGAGTACCCAGCTTTACCAACTCCAACCAATTTCATTCACCTTTTATTCAATCTTTTTTTTCATTTTTTTTTCTTTTCAGAATTGTTTGTCACAACTTTTTCACCATTCTTATCATTTTGCACTTTCACACTATTTCAAGTAACTTTCTTTCAACATATTTCCTTCCAATAATGACCACAAAACCACAAACAGAAGCTCAAAACATAAACTTCAACGCTACTCCACTTAGCAAGGCTTGGGTAGAGAAATCATAAAAGGCTAGAGGCTTGTAATGTAGGTATTAATTCAGAACAAAGTCAGGAAAGGCTCAGCGGGTTTTAGAGAATGGATAATATATATGAAAAGAAAATATTTCTGGAAGCTCATAACAATACAAAGAACGCCTCAATCATATCCAAATGCTTATAAAGTCAAGTGTCAAAGAGTACCAAGTCAAAGTCAAGATCCATGCAACAAATGAGGAACTAATCACACATGAAAGAACATAACTGACACAGATACATCAGTTTATAGGCACAAAAGCTCACGTGGGTTAAGATGTCTAAACAGTAAGGTTAAATCAAGCCAGAGAGAGATCAACCAATCTTACCACAAGCAATCAATTCCTATACAGTTATGCTATGAATAATCATGAATGAGATGGATTACGCTTAAGACCGTAGTAAGGATATCAACAAAGTTCTCAAATAGTGCTAGCAATAGTCCCATAGATGCAACTAAGATGAGATGGAATCTAATATGCTGATGCAACTAAGAAAGCAGTACAATTTTTTTTGGTTACACGTAAACTCCCACTCCTAATAAGTAGTACAAACCGTGCAACATCCTACGAAAGCAATAAAATCTATACTAGAAAGCAGTAAATGATAGAATATCCCTCCCCCAAGCTAAAAATGACAGTGTCCTCACTGCAATAAACAAGATTAGAGAAGAAACACTAATGAAATCCATCAATCACCGAATCACCAAATCATCGAGCACTCCTGCAAACACCACAATCCACCACTATCGAACCAAACACAAATCCCAATAATCCAATGAACTAATGATTCAATCAATGTGCAAGATTTTCAGCAAGATGGCAGCAAAACAAAAATCCAAGCAAGAATTCGAGATGAACATTAACAACAAGTATAAGTGAGAAAAGATGCTTACTACCCAATAATTGGGGAGAAGAGTCAAATATGCTCAAAAATCATGTCATAATGCTTCATGAACGCGAACTTGGGCCTAGGTGCCTACTGGAGAGAGTCCTATAATAACAATGATAAAAAGAATAACTAAAAATTCATTGGGAAAAAAAATATCAACAAAAGAAAAATCAATTAATACACAACAAAAAAAAAGGGAAAGGAATGAGAAGTACAGTCAACGGGAGAAAAGTAAAGAAGAAAAAAGAAAGGAAAGATAAAAGGAAAATAAAACTAAAATGAAAAACAAAAACCCCCAAATTTCCAAAACACATCAGACCCATTTCCTCTTTCTGGTTACTTCGTCTTCGCTGCTCCATTATTCTACCTGCATCATCACCATCATCAACGGTCCATCATCCATCATAAACGCATCATCATCAACGGTGGTCGTGCGATTCTTTTCCGAAATTGATTTCTTTTGCTTTTTTCCTTCACACTATCAGATCAAACTATGGAGATGCTGCGCAGATGGGGGCGACTTGACGGTGGTGCGGGTGCGCTGGTGGTGCGGATGTGGTCGGCAAGGTTGGTGCTGGGTTCAGGGGCGGTGTTGTATGGGATGTGGGGCTTCGGTTGTGGATGCAGGGGAGATGTAACTGCTTGATGTTTGTTCAGTTTCTGTTGAAATTTTTCATCCTCTAAAAACGCGGGTCGCGGTGGCTGCCGCGAGTCGCGGTTCTGGGCTCGAGATGCGGTGGCCGCCGCGAGTCGCGGTATGCTCTCGGCATTTGTCCGCGAGCTGGGCCATTATAACGCGACTCGTCTTTTTTTTTTTAAGATCGTCTTCCAGCCTCTTTTCTATGAACCTACAAACACACCAAAAACAAAACACAAAGACATCAATGTAACTAAAATCACACAAAAAGGAAAAATCAAATAAAATGAAAAAAATTGGGTGTAGACTCGGATTGCCTCCCGAAAAGCGCAAATTTAAGGTTTTGCATAACCGTTTAAGACTAGTATACCAATACAAAAGAGTTCAACGCTCTAAGAAGCTTATCATATGTTTCTGCAAACATCTCAAAGCATGTTATATAAGAGTGAAAAGGAAAGAGGAAATACACTAGTCCTAAGAAACTATTAAACCTAAAAAAAGGAAAATCAGAAGAAAAATTATATTTATAAGAGTAAGAAAAAAACAAATCGTTAGTCGTTTTACAAGACTCAAAAGGAGAGATAACCACTAACTGTACATCAATTATATGGTCATAAGAGTCATTCATTTTGGGAGAAATAGAGAATGATGGGGGTATAATATAAGGGAAGAAGGAATAAGGTCAAGTTTTCGAGAGAAAGCAACATGAGACTCAAAAACAGTTGGTGGAACCGACAAGGACTCGTGAATAACTCCACTCTCATCTATAGACTTCTCCAATGAAGGATTTTCAACCAAGGGTTGTTCCTCACTCAAAACGTCCTTCACATCAATCTTCCCAGTAATTTGATAATCATCCCCATAATTTTCAAGTTCTCTCCAACCCTCATCATCATAAATATATGGGTGGAACCTATAATTCTGAGTAGATTGACAATCATATCGGGGAGAGGGGTCAAAATCATTTACTAATGTCACATCACATAAAGGAATATCATGAAAAGTAGAGTGACAGTTAGAACTATATGGAGGTGTTGTAATGTCGCTTTGAGGTGAAAGAGTAGAGGAATTTTCCTGGACTGGTGTAGCAGATAATGACATATCCCACTCATAATTATTCTTAGCCAACCACTCGATTAGATCCCAACAATAACCAGGTGATTGGGATAGAAATTGTCCATTAGACATAGACCCAAACACCGCTCTACTTTCTTCATTTAAACCCTCATAAACCACTTGACACATATCCCATTGTTCATATCCGTGATTAGGACCAATAAAGTCTCCAAGTCTACGATAGTATTTCCAAAACAATTCATTCTCATATTGAGGAAAATAGAAAATTGCTCTAGAATTACTAGCATGTATATGGGGATCACAACACATATCATGTAATTGATTAGAACTCATGCAAAAATTGGAAGTATATTGACACGATGTATCAAAATAAGAAACATGAGAATCCAAAGAATTATAACCATTGGCCCTATCAATAGAATTGTCCCTATTATAGTGATAAAATGACTCCATGAATAGTGAAAAGGAAGATCAAATTTACAAAAGTAAAAAAAAAGAGTTATTTACAAAAGAAAATAAAAATATACACAATGTAGTCTATTAAATCTATAATCAGACTAATTCTAATCCGATACCTCACCGGCAACGGCGCCAAAAACTTGTTAGGGTTTTATTTTAATACCGCAAGTGAACGGTGTCGTAGCACATACGGGTCGAACTCAGGGAGGTGCAAAATTAAACACTAGTTGACTCAAGACTATGAAATAGCTACACATTCCAAATATCCAGAAGAATCTATAAACTAATAACAAAATATGACAATTAAAACACTAAGATTAAGTATCACCACTAATATGAATTGATCAAAATATAACTCACATCCCAGTAATTCAATTATAGCTTAGGCGAGATTGACATTCCCTTATGACTCAGTAATAAAGCACAGCTGCGAACCGAAACTAAATACTCGGTCATTCCTCAATACCTAGAGCTCACTTTCGTGATAGCAAAAGGCCTAACTAACATGTATGTCTCCTATTTTCATGGCTTACACACATAATTAGAAGCATTAAGAACCAATGTCAAATAATTCCCAATTCTAGTTCTCACCTATTTTCATGGGAGAATTCAAATCAATGACAAGATTATCTAAATTAAGACCCAACTTTCATTGATGAACTCAATTAATAAAATAACAATTTAACATCAAACAAATATTCCTAATCTCAACTCCAACTTTCGTTGATAATATAAATTAGGGCTAAATCAAGATGTAAATTTGACAATAAGAACAATCTCATCAAACCCTAAACATACAATCAAATTACATGGGAATTAGAGAATAATTTACATGATCAATCCATACTAGGGCTCAACTCAATCCTAGATAAAAAGACTACTCACTAATCATGGCAAAAAGAGCAATAAACATAATAGAGAACATAATTAAAATATAATAAAGAGAAGAGAAGAGAATAAAACTTGATTAATATTGAAGATGAATATGAAAGCTTGAATCTTGAAAGTAGCAAATAGAAACAAACTAGGGCACAAAACTAGAGAAACAAAATAACGTGATATTGAAAAGTGAGTAATAGATGTCCTCCTCTAATTAGAAAACCTATAATATATAGTTATAACTCCTAACACTAGTAGGAAACTAAATTACAAGATAAGGAAGCCAAATAAATCATTAAATGACCGAAATTGTCAAAACCGCGTGCGCGTAAGAAGTTCCTGGCAGACTGGGCCAACTTGCGAAGCCCATATCTCTCAGAATACAACTCTCCTTGGGCCGTGCAACCTATCGTTGGAAAGCTCTTCAAACCTACTTTCCAATGCCGCTGGAATTAATTAATTATCATAATCGAGTCAAAAGTTATGGACAAAAGAGTAGGCATGACTCAATTTCCACAATTCTTATATTAAATTCCAACTTCATTTTAGCTCTGAATTGCACTCAAAGATGTTCATAATGATCCTTATCAATGTAGCTTGCTTCCAATTGCTCCTAAGTACTCAAACTTGTCCAACAATACTCCAATTATGTTCTCAATACCTGAAATTCATCAAATAATACCAAAAACGCACAAGAGGAGTAATATTTCGCAGATTAAGTAATAGTATGCAATTATGAACTACAATGCATCTAAATTCTCCTAGAATGCAACTTAAATGCACCTAAAATCAATACAAAAATATGACACATCACTCCGTACTCCCATGACCTACGATATCGAGGAACCTTTTAAACAAAAATAGGACACTGTGATCAATCCGATCCCAAGAAAAGCCATGGGCTACCACCATGTACTCCAACTCATACAAGTCCAATACTTTGCATGTGCACAAGTCTAAAGCTATTGCTATTCATGTTTCACTTTACATGATTAATAATTTATTCACTTGTTATGACTCATAAGTATGACAAATAATATAATCATCAAGAATCATAAACTTTCATTTTTTATATCTTAGGATTAGATAAGGTGATCAACAACTTAACAACCCAAGATTAATTCCAATATTAAAACCATAACCTTCCTTTATTTGTTGAACCAAGTCAACAATCAAGCAACATTTCATTGGTGAATAACCAACTTACCAAATAAGGCCATCGGTCCTCATAAAGTAATTAAATAATCCAAAGGGATTTAATTCAAAGGGAACAACATGATTCAATCATGATCCAATACCAACATAAATATTAATCCCTCATGTGAATTAATAAAATAAAATTCTCAAATCTCATATGCTTGCATCAATCTTCCATACAAACATAATATCATCATCATAATCAACATGCTTCACACAACGGCATAAAACATGCAAATCCAATTGAATATAAATCACATAAGAACTAAAAATAGTTCCCTATACATGATACTACATAAATCTTATCCTTAGGACATGATACTAATCCAACCAATACATAGGTATGTACGTACCTTGTGTAGACAAAACGAGAGGCCACTTTCACAAGTTTAAAAGTTGCCTAAAGAGAATTCTCCGCCTAACAATAATCAACATATCCACAAATCAATACTCTAGAAATTTCCAGCAATATTAAAATACTTTAAACCCTCTTTAAAAGTGTTTAAAAACCTTTCTTATCATTAAAATTTAATTATTAAAGCCTCCTAGTATAGTATTACTATAGGAGTTGTTAAAAACCCTTAAAAACTCATATTTTGATCATAAAAACTCCATCATAAGCATCCTTACAAAATTTTCAGCAACTTATAATATACTAAAACCCTTTTTAAACATAATTAAAATCATAAGAATACTCAATTTCATAAACTATAATATACTACTATGATTTTCCAACTCATAAAACCCTAAAAATCCATGCTTCGATACTTAAAATCTTAATTTTAAGATAATCAAGAAATTTGAAATTTAATTACTTCATTATATAAACTAAATAATCTTAGATTTATATTTAAATCATCAAACTATAACTTTAAACATAAACATATTAAAACAATTTTTAAAAATATAAACTTTGCATTAAATAAAACTTGAGGAGGAAGAAAAATAACCAAAGCAAAGGAGGAGGAAAACCGGTAGCCAAGGGGGCGGCGGCGCCGATGTCGGCTGTTGGCTGTTGCACGGCTGGCGGTCGACGGCGGTAGTCGGCCGACTGTTGGCCGAGAGACACGAAGAGGAGGAGAAGAGAAGAAAAGAAAGAGAGAAAAAGAAGAAGAGGAGCCAAAAAAATAGGGGAGAGGAAGAGAGAGAAAAATAAATGTGTGGGAAAATTTTGGGGTTTTGGGGTTTTGGGGGTTTATATAGTTTCCCCCTTTTGGGCTTATGAAAAGGTGTTTGGGCTAAAATAATATTTAATGGTTGGGTAATTTGATTAGTTGGGTTCCCCTAACCCAATTTAAAATCTTTTTTGCTAAACCAAAAGGTATTTTAAGCTATTTAAATAATTTTAAAAGTATGACTAAATAAAATATTTGACTTCTTTTAATCATTAAATAATTCCTTTAATTTGACTTTCGAATAATCAACCTTTTAAGAAATAAATCATTTAAATACTAAAATATACTAATATATATATATAAATATACATTAAAATATATTTATAAAATTAAGGGGGATTACATGGTCTATTAGGGTAAAAAAAAATAAAAGATTGGATCTATAATATAAAACTTCCAATATTATAACACTATATATGTTTCTATATTTTAGGAAGGAATAAATAAAGATTATACCCCCTACGTTTTTTATCATTCTCTTTTTGTGCGCGTCTCCCAATACACCTCTTTGAACTTAAATATCTTTTATTATATATTAGTATAAATTATAATAATTAAATATTAATAAAGTACTAATTGAGACGAATCAAACAAGACCCACATGACTATATTTTTTTCTTAAAAATTGAGAAAAATTAAGAAGATTCTCTCTAAATATCAATAGTGTGAAGATTTCAAGTGAGAAAGAAAAAATAACAGAGGTAGTGTTTGCTAGACTTTAAGGACATGTCCTTTACGAGATACATGCTCGCCTCTAATATATACATACATGTACCCGACAATTTTCGAGACACATGCTCGCCTGCAAGTGTTGTTCATCACTGCAATGCAACTAATTTACCCCATCCTTTATCTCATCACACAAGGCACCTAATCATCTCTTATTCAAGTTCTTCATTGAAAAGTCATCTACCTCATTAGATAGTAGCTGGTTAAGTGAGACTCTTACTTAATACTACCTCCGTTTCATAATAATAGTTACACTTTCACTTTTGACACTATTCACAAATTTTTCTTTGACTATCATTTGTGAATTATGGTTAAGAGAAAATATAGTCATGTGGGGTCTTGTTTGATTCGTCTCGATATTTAGTTTTAGAATATCGACTTTTTACAAATACAAAATTAGAGATATAAAGGCTCAAAGTAGTGCATCGGCATGCGTGAAAAGTGTAAGTGTAACTATTAATATGAAACGGAGGTAGTATAAGTGAAGGGATAAGGAAGATGGTGTCTCCCTTACAAAAAAATCTAATATACCCTTAATGAATTCAAATTATCATATATATTAAATAATATTTTCTTCTTCCTACTTGTCATATATATATTGAACAAGTAGTTAATAATGGAATTGAATTTGAAATTTCAATTAAATATAAATTAAGGAGAATGATTTTCTCTTCTTACATATGTATGAAAATTAAACTCTAATCATAAATTAAATTGACAATATAACTTGATTGACATATTAGAAGAAAAAATAAAAACTTGAATTTCATATTAATAATTATACTGATAATATTTTAAAATGTAAATTTTGATTATTTCTCGGTAATCTCTATGACATAAATCAAACCCTTCCACTTTATTAATATTCAACGATTGAACATGATACAAAATTCTTTCACTTTATTTGAGCACAAGCTTAATTTCTCTGCTTTATATTTCTTTTTTTGAATACTTTATTTGAATAATGATGAAGAAATAACTAAAATAACCAACGAAATATTGATTTAAGAAAAATATATTAGAAAATTAATTATAAATGTCTATTTGAATCAAAAATTTTGTAACACTGATGAATAACTAATTGAAAAAAAAAACGTTAATATGACACATAGCGTGCAAAAAATGCTAATTTGATCATACATTATGATTAAGTCCAATGATTTTTTTTCCTTTTCACAAACATAAGAGGTATTTTATTGAAATTATAAAAAATTATCATTAACAGATAAATATTTGATCTTAAAAAGATGAGCAACTTTGTATGTGGAATTAAGAAATTGTTGGTTAACCAGAATCTTGTTTGATTGTGATTAAAAAAGAAATAGCAAATAAACAATTAAATGATTAATTAAAATATTATTATACATGGCAGGTCACATCTATAACCTTCCGTGTGGTCGACCCATATAACAGCTATAGACACGCAAAACTGGTGAAATAGAGTATCCCAGTCCTAGGGGTGTTCACAAAAAACCGAAACCGAAATACCGTACCGAAATACCGGAAAACCGGTCAAAATGGGCGGTTACCGAACCGGAAAATTTAGGATTAAACGGTACGGTTACCGAACCGGTAAAATTCACGGTTAAACGGTACGGTTACGGTTATGGTTTTTTATAAAACGGTTAACCGAAAAACCGGATAATTTATTATTATTATTATTATTTATTTTTTTATAATAATTATATTAATTAATTAATGATTTTTGTGTGAGAAAAGTAGAAAACGTTTGAGTGTTTGTTGGAGTGATACTGCTATTAGCCTATTACTGGACGTCTGGACCTGAATTAATACAACAGCAGCACACTAAGAAATGCCTCACTGTGAAGAAGCTGCTCATTGTGCTGTTGTTTTTTATGTGAACTTGCTGCTGTTTTTTATGTGCATTTGCTACTGTTTTTTATGTGCGCTTGCTACTCACTGTGAAACTGTCTCAATGTGAAGTTGTGAACTACCAACTTGTAATACTTTATATTTTTGTGCTTGTTTTTCTTAGAACTTTGAAATATGTATTCGTCATTTCGTTGTATTGTAATATTGTATGGTGTGGAATATTTTTTTAGAGATGATTGTCTTTTATAGAGAATCTTGGTAATAATGGTATATTATTTATGTTGAGAAAAATTTGAAATCTAGCTAATATATAAAAGTAGTAAAATAATTTGAGTAACGGTTAACGGTTAACCGAAAAACCGTACCGAAAAACCGGTTAACCGGTTATGCGGTAACCGGTTTGAACGGTTACGGTTCGCAAATATGGCGAACCGATACTTCCGGTTACCGTCCCGAAATTTTATTTCGGGACGGTTAACCACCCATGAACACCCCTACCCAGTCCAACTTCCAAAAAGGCGCACATGAAATTTCGAGAATCCAAGGCAGTCCGTGCGTGTCCGCCAAGATAGGCCACGTGACTTTGTAGATTTGCTTTTGTACTATAGTTTGGCGGTGAGACCCAAAGTCTCATCACTTTCAAATTTTTTGTATAGAAAAAGACAAATGTTCAATATTTATAAATAGCTAGAATCTCTGCTTTCAAAAAAGAATAGTAGTATCATTCTTCCCTCAAAAAACAATTCCAGTCTATATATGAAAATAAAAAATTCCAAACTTCATCCAGTCTGCATCTCATTTTAACCAACCTTCACATCTCTCTATTCATTCTTAAGAATATTATATGAGTAACCAAATTAATTTTTCGGAGTAAACTCGTTTATTCATGTGAGTAACTTTGTTTAATCATCATACAAGTAACTTTGTTTATTAATCATATGAGTTATCTTCTTTAATAATAAAATAAACAAGTAACCCCCATTGTTCATAAAGTAACCGCAATTATTTAAAAGAGTGTTAACTTCATTCATTCATAAAGAGTAAATTAATTAGTTTATCGTTTTCTCTTTTAGGGTCCGTTTGATTCAACTTATTTTATCTTATCTTATCTTATCTTTTCTTATCTTATCTTATATTATTTGATCTGATCTGATCTGATCTTATTTTATTTTATCTGATTAAATTTTATCTTATCTTATCTTATCTAATAAGATCTTATATAAGTTAAAATAAGTTGAACAGAACGGATCCTTAGTCATACAAGTAATGTCATTTAATCTATGAGTAACCTCGTTTATCTTATGATTAACCTTGTTTAATCTTATGAGTAATCTCGTTTAATTTTATGAGTAAACCCATTTATTCATACCAGTAATGTCATTTAAGCATATGAGTAACTCCAATTGTTTACAAAAGAAATTGCATTTATTCAACTGAGTAACATCATTCATCCGTAAGAGTAAATTAATTAGTTTCTCATTTTTTGGTTTAGTCATACAAGTAATGTTGCTTGATCTATGAGTAACCTCGTTTAATTTTATGGGTAACCTTATTTATCCGTAGTAACCTCATTTATTTATACGAGTAAGCTCATTTAATCATACGGGTAACCCCAATTGTTTACATAAGTAATTGTATTTATTCAAACGAGTAACCCCATTATTCATAAGAGAAAATTGATTAGTTTCTCATTTTCTCGTTTAGTCATACAAGTAATGTCATTTAATCTATGAATAATCTCGTTTATTCTTATAAGTAACCTCATTTAATCTTATGAGTAACCCCCATTTATTCATACTAGTAACCTCATTTATTTATATGAATAACCTCATTAGATTATATGAGTAACCCCAAAGGTTCACAAAAGTAATTACATTTATTCAAACGAGTAACTCCATTAATTTATAAGAGTAAATTGATTAGTAACCCCATTTATTCAAAAGAGTGACCCTATTCATTCATAGGAGTAAACCTATTAATTCATACAGGTAACCTAATTCATTCATAAGAGTATCCTCCTTTAATCATGCGAAGACCCTATTTAATCATACAAGTAACCCTAATTGTTTACAAAAATAACCCCTATTTATTCATACGAGTAATGCCATTCGTTCATAAAAGTATCGTCATCTAATTATACGATGACGCTATTTAATCATGCTAGTAACTCCAATTGCCTGCAAAAGTAACCCTATTTACTCAAACAAGTAATCTCATTCATTCATAAGAGTAATCTTATCTATTTAATAATACGAGTAACCCAATTATTCATAAAACTAACCCCATTTCTTCATAAGAGTAACCTCACCTATTTAATCATACAAATAATCTCCAATTGTTCACAAAAGTAACCCCATTTTTTTATATGAGTAACCTCATTCGTTCATAAGAGTAAACTGGTCAGTATTCCCTTTTGTTATAAAAGTAACTACATTAATTTATAGGAGTGACACCCTTTTATTGTTAGGAGTAACTACATATCCATACAAGTAACTTCATTTGTTTATAAACGTTTGTGCACAAGGTTCAACTTCAAAAGGCTATATCTCACAGCACACTCAATATCTTTGGAAAATTCAAGTTGGAGATGAAAATTTGGCTCGATATCTTTCCAACCTCTAGTCAAAAGTTCGATTTCGATGAGAAACGAGTGAGATATGACCTTTTAAAAATGAGCTGACTGACTGACAAACGCGCGCGCAGGGCTATACTTGTATTTATAGGTGCGGCCAGCCACACAAGACGTGCTGAATAAGTGAATCTCAAAGTACATGCATATGGAATTAATTTAGCTCTCAAACTTTATTGAATAAAGCCTATATTTCACTTAGTTTAAATAAAAAATTAATCTCGATAAACATGAAGCAACCCAAGAAATCGCCCAAGCCAATCTAGGGATTTAAAAAAAACTATAAGTACAATATTGTGTTGGTTTCCTTAAGAAATATAATTTTTCATTCGATTAATTTTGTACATACAAATCAAAACTGAGTGAAATACAAATTGAAAAAAATGATCAATTAACTTGCAGTTCAGAGAAAGAATCGAAACCATACCAACAATGTATATATTCTCATTCTCAGAACTGACAAAATAAATTTACATGATGCTCCCCTCAAAAAAAAAAAAAAAAAAAAAAAAAGAAAGAAAGAAGTTTACATGATGCAAGATTGAAAGCTTTAGTCTTCATCATAAATGAAATCCGATATTGGGTTATGTGGGGGATTAAGACCTTCAACTCTTTCACATAACTGGGCTAATACCGGTTTGAAGCCTGCCAGGGCTTTGCAGGCAGATAGGTCAAGAAATTTTAATTCGGACAATTCCACTAATTCCTTAGGTAGTTCATCAAGGACACTTCCTGCAAAGCTTAAAATTTCAAGGCTTCTTAAACTTCCGATTATTGAGATGTTTCCTGTTAATCTCCATCTTCTAAGATATAGAGTTCGAAGATTGCTAAGAAGTTGAAGAGAAGATGGCAACACTAATTCAAGAAGAGGTGATGCTATTGCTGTCATATCCAAAACTCGAAGGGTTGTCATCGTGTCAAAGCAAGTGTCTCTGACATTTTGCAGAGGTATGCGCTGAGCCAACAATAGCATTTTAAGTTTTGAACATTCTGTTGGGCTTGGAAGATGTTGATTCTTTGGACAAGCAAGTAGGGAGATTGCCATTGCTTTCGCTAATTTAGGATCCCTTGTCCAGTTTTTCTGTGAGGGTATTGGTACAAGAAATACCTCTTCACCTTTAGAAGTAATCCATATTGCAGCATCACGGACCATGTCATGCATTTTGATGCGTTCGGACATACTGTCTGGTTTTAATAATAAACTGCAAGCTAAAAGATGGCTTATAATTATTTTCACTTGCGTCTTTGCTGTATGGTAGGAATCGATTGTAGTATCTTGCTTAAACAAACCATATCCCAACGCGTATCTGGTTAGCACTTCTACACTGATCTCGTAGTCCTCTGGAAATAGAGAGCACATTAGGAAGCATTTTTTTGTGGTTTCTGATCTCAGAAAGTCATAACTTAGCTCGATCCGCTGATACACAGGTTCAATATCTTGAATCTCCTCAAGTCTCGAACTTTGAAGTTTCTTCAGTGCAAATTCCCATTCTTCTAGACTCTTATCTCGCAGAGCACTTGCTACCACAACGAGTGCAAGTGGCAAACTGTCGCATTCTTGAGTTACTTTCTTGGCAACCGCTTCAAGTTGGGGAGAAGGAGCACTTAGCGTAGTACAAGCATGTCTTTTGAACAGATCCCACGAATCTTCATCATCTAAAGGATGAAGCTTAATTGTTTCTTCACATCCCATTTTTGAACAAACACTCTCAACACGCGTGGTAATAAGAACTTTACAACCTTTGTAAGCATCTCCGTATGGAATCCCAATAGTTGTTAGATCAATATGTTTCCAAACATCATCTAAAACAACTAAGATTGTCTCTTCATGTTTAATCCGACTCATAAGTTGTGTTGCTCTACCAAGTTCTGTTTCCCTAGAATACCTTAAACACAACTGTTCACCTAAATCGGCTTGAATCTTCTGATAATTTGGTGCTTGGGAAACCACCGACACAATCACCTTACTAAACAATTGCGAGTCCTCAGCTGCTGCACTAGCTTTTGTCACCAATGACGTTTTTCCCACACCTCCCATTCCATAAACTCCAATCATGCTTTTGTCCGTCCTAAGTGCTCGCATGATATCATCATAAGCCGATTTAACTGATTTAAAAACAATGTAATCAGTACGCGAAAGAAGTTGTATTCCACGGGAAGGAGCAAGGCGGGATATATTTGATAATTTTTTGCCCTGTTCGAAAATTTCACAAAGTTCGAGTTTCTTTTGTACTGCATTCTTGCGCTGCTTATGCGCCCATACCCATTTACTAGTACAAATTCTAGTACATCTACTGGATGTGTTTGTCTCATATGAAACTGATTCTTGCAGCCATTTCTCAACCTCTGTTAAAACGGTTTCAGCAGCCATTAACCATTGGTTGACATTATCTATGATCTCTTCACCATTTGATCTAGCTAAGTCACGGCGATCTGTGACTTCTTTGTGCAACTCTTGTAATTGGTTGTACTTCTTGCCAGTCTCCTGGATAACAGATTGAGGATTGCAAATAATGTTTGCACGACTCTTGATTGGACCCACCGTGTATTCAGCGGCTTTTGCAGCTACACCTATTAGTATCTCCATCTCTTGACAATGCACCTAGTACCTAAATTTATAGAGTAGTCTGCAAGAGTTCACCATCATTAGATTAGAAAAATCATGCATTTCCTTCCGAAAGGTAAATTAGTCGAGAACTTTGGAGGACATATCATGCATCTTTCATCAATGGGCAGAATACAAGTTTCACTAGCTTGCTTGCCGATTTATGTCCTAGTTTCTTTTTTGCTATAATTGTGAAATTGAGAATCGAGATGATCAATATAATATGGGTTACATAATGATTTCCAGACCCATGATACCACCATCTTAATTAATGATCAGGAGGAAAATGGCATGGTTATTGCATAATTTTATATAACAGGAACGTATAACAGGAGTCAGGAACAAAGGGATCTATTGTCTGTTAGTATCAAGAAATGGCTAAATGCACAAACTCTGGAATTAATAAATAAAGACTACATTATTTCACAGGTTAGATTTTGGATTGTGAAAGTTAGTAAATTAGTATAGGAAAAAAAAAAGAGGAGTATAAATTATAAAATTACAACTCATTTAAATCTCAATCTTTTTAGTATCATGACTGAGTGCTTTTGCCCTCATTGCTCTCCAATATTGAACCATAATTTATTTAGGATACAATTTTAGTACTAAGCAATTAAACTAGAAGCATTGATATAATGGACGAACAATAATAAAAAAATCACAAAATCACAAAATTTTCAAGAACATTATGCATCCAAGCAGATCTGCAGGGCACAGTGTACCTGAATAGGATGACAGGTTGCTTTCTTCTGGGAACTAGTTGAGCAAGTTGAGAGGAAGATGTCTCTTTAGCTCGATTAAAAGAAAATTTCCGACCGGGAAAATGAGGGAAGAAACTACAGTCTGTTCAATATGTTACTACAAACAGAATTCTGAGTGTTTTGCGTAGAATCGTAAAGGATAGTGATCAAATTTGGTTGGATAAGTTTGGTTGTGTTTTGTTTTTGCAAGTGTATCGGAATATAGAAATGTATGAGAAAAGAAAAAAAAAATGCCTAGAACAATTCTAAACATTCTTTTCTTGGTTTTACAAAAAGTAAGATGTAAATATCCAACATATGCCCTGATTATAGGTAGATTATCACAGTGATGTTCATTTTTTTTAAAAAAAAGAGTGATGTTTTTAGTTTTAAAATACTTCCTCCCGACTTTTATTGGAGTACTATATTAACTTTTGACACTAATCATCTAATGTACTTTGATCATTTTTGGTTAATTTTTTTCAGAAAAAACATAGTCAAATGAGATTTTTGTTATATTTGTCTCAAAATATATACATTCTAAATATCAATTTTTTTATAATTTTTATTCATGTACAATTGGAGATATTAAGTGTTCAAGTTGTGTGTTGACAAACGTATAAATGAGGAATGAAACCACTAAAAAAAGTGGAGGAAGTACTACCTTGGAGCACAACCAATGGTTGCCTATAGTTTGTGGTCATTAATTATTTTATTACTTCCTTTCTCCTCCAATTCCTTCCTTGCTCCACTTTTTCTTGGTCCATCATAAAGAGTTGGACATCAGTTTTTTAGCCAAATTTTTTCTCTCTCTTAATAAACTAATACTTCCTCCGTTCCATAATAAGTGAAACACTTACTATTTTAGAACATTTCAAAATAAGTGAAACATACCTTAAATGGAAAAAAAAAAAAATAACAAAATAGCAAAGTCCATCACAAACTTGTGTGGTTTGCTTTTTCTCTCTCCTCCTTTTGATAATGAAAAGAGGGTATTTTATGACTTTTTGGTTTTTAAAAGTGATTTTTTTTAAATCTTATGCCCAATCCCTATGTTTCACTTATTATGAAACGGAGGAAGTATTACTTTTATACTCTCTCCTCATAACCCACAAGGAGGGCAGTTGATGGGGTTGCTCTTAGTCTAAGTCATACATTTAATGTCATTTCATCAATTATTGTCCATTCTCTCACCTAAAATAAGCATTTTTCCTATAAAATTTATTTAAATAAATAAAAACTTTTTACCTTTCTTAGATTCTACTTAGCTTAATTCTTGTGAAAAATTAGAATCAAACATTATATTTTTGGGATGAAGGAAATATTATCATATAATAATTTTATGATTCTAAGAGAAATGTATAGAATTGTTCTAAATTGGTAAAAAAATGATAGCCTTAAGGCCATGATTGTTCAACCATACTTTTAACGAAAGGGACTTTCTCAGAAATTTCGTTTTCCAGATTAAAGATGGTTTTAGTATGTAAATTATTTGAATTGAACTTTGATATAAATATATACTTACAAATAAAAACAAAATTACCCCAAAAATTATAAAGTAGGGAACAGAGTTTGGCCACGAAATGGAAAAGGACTTGAAAATTCAACTCAAATATGAAATGTGGGGCCATTAAGTACTACAGAAAATGAAATAGAGTGAATTATTGCAAAAAAAAAAAAAAAAAAAAAAAAAAAGAGATAGAGTGAATGATTAATGTCTTTTTCTTCTATTCTCTTTTCTGTGGAGTCCAGCTATATGAAATGACTGAACGAAACTGAGTACCAACGATAAAACCAAGTGACTTTAGTGTTTTTTTTCCACATGTAAATAGAAATGAAACCTCAGATCCAGATGAGAGAGCAATGAGTTTTGGTAAAAAGAAGTGCAGTTCAGTAAAAAAGTTTAATTTAGTAAAAATAAAATGTAATTTAATTATAATCACTTTTAATAAGTTGTAATATTTTCAGTTTAATATAAATCAAATTTATTTAGTGATAATCAATTTTAATTACTACAGAAAATGACAGGCAATGTTTAATAAAAATCAAATTTATTTAGTGATAATCAATTTTAATTACTACAGTAGTAAAAATCAGCTAAAGTTGTTTACAATGACTGAATGACAGGCAATGTTTATGCCTTGCTCGTGCTAGAGACTAGATAGAGAGTAGAGAGTAGAGGAATAGACCTCCTATAGTCCTATGAGCTGAGGGTGAGGGATGACTTTAATATTGAAGACCAAAACGTCATTATCATTTTTTTTTTATTTTTTGATAATTTTTGGGGATTGTTCATTAAAGACAATGAAATTACATCCTAAGGCATTTGCCCAGCAAGCGATGAACTAGCATTACAGTATCTTCAGCCTCAACTAATACACCATTACTACCAAAATTACAGCCATGCCGCAAAATCCGTCGAGCCTTAGGAGACTTTGTTTAGCAAGGAGTCTGCCACCACATTCATCATATTTAATTACCATAAACTGATAATTCCACCCTGCAAGAATAATATAGAATTATTAGCAGTAACAATATGATAACAAGTATCAGTATTAAACATGACATAGCAGCATCACAACAGTAGTAATAATACATTAGAAGAAGACATCAATATGCATATTTACCTAATATTTGACTAGAAAGATAGGATCACCAGGTGCAGCAGGTTTGCTCTTTTTCTTCGGTGCACCATTTGAATCAGAGGCATTCTCTTTATCCAGCCAGCAATTGTTTGCATAATGTCCAGCTTTCTTACACTTAGAACAATGCCTCGTCGTTTGCTTTGTCAATTCTTTCCCACCTTGTTGTCGTTTATTCTTTGGTCGTCCTTTGGGTTTTGACTTTGGAGGACACAATATATCATCGCCATATTTTTTTTTTTGACTTAAAACGGCGATGGATAAATTAATTTATGGGCATAGCCCTGTTAGGAATTACAGCTTCACTGTTTGTGCCATTTAAGTTAGGGAAGTTTTGGCCCAAACATCTATCTAGCATAATAAGTTTAGTACAAGCCGGGGAAGGGGATAAAATACATTCAATCCCAAAATAGCTACGTAGGTCTTCTCTTGCACGCTTTGCCATCTCATCAGCGGGGGTATTAGCTTCTCTTTTTTCATGCACGAGCTGACCTCCATCATGCTCTAGGAACATCCTGCACATTTTGACTAGTCTGGTTAGTTCATCTCTTCTTTCCTCTTTGGACTTAATCTCGGGCCACTGCCCGGTCCGCACCCGAGGCGATGGTATAGTTACTCCAAGCTTCCTTTCGCGCTCATTGAAGGCCGAGAAGGATAGCTTGAACCTCCGCTGCCTTACTATTTCTGCAGAAACTCTTTGCAACAAAACCTTTGAGCCAACAACCATTTTGATCTCTACAAAGACCTCCAATACCTGTTTCAAGATTAGCGGGCAAAAAAGCAGCATCCACATTGATTTTTAAAGTGTCACACGGAGGGGGTTGCCAACTTGGGGTGGTTAGAAATGTTGTTTTGGTTTTAGGGTTAATGGGGTTGGGTTGGGCAAAGTACCATTCTTGAGCAAACCAAGTCAAATTTTTAATAAAAACATCCTCATTTTCATTCTTTTTCATAAAAATCCAATTGTTTCTTCTTTTCCAAATTTCCCATAAAGTAAAAGAAAACAAGACATTCCAAGGGATTTTTCCGTGACGGACTTTATTGAGAGTGAGATTTTCTTCCATCCACTTTTGAAGAGTTTGGTTCGTCGCCCAATTTGATTTGTCAATCTTTTCCCAAATGGATCGGGCTCTCGGGCAATCTCTAAGCACGTGCAACATATTTTCCTTTGGGTGGAAACAAGTATTACATTCCGGGGAGGTCGCACATTTTCTTAAGAAAAGGTTTTCATTTGTGGGGTTTCTCTCCCACCATGTTTGCCACAAGAAGAATTTTATTTTTGGGTGACCTGGTGCATTCCAAATGATGCTCCAGTCGAGATGGGAAGATTTTGGGTGATTTGATCTAGTGTTCTGAATGTGAGAGGTGGCCTCTTTATTGTTAAAATTACCTTCATTTGTCCAAGAAGAAAAGAGAAAGTCAGGTTCTTCATTGAGTGTGATCGTTTTTGCGAGATTGAGGAGATTTTGTGGAAGATTGGAAGGGAGTTTTTCATTACTTATTAAGTTATTAGTGGACATCTCTGCGAGACTTTTACCCTCCTCTCCTTCTTTGAGAGGACCAATTAAGTACTTTCTTAGTGGAGTGGTTCCGATCCAATTGTCTAACCAAAAATTTATCGATTCTCCCGAACCCGGGTTCCAACAAAGGCTTTCCTTATAGATTTCCCAACCTTTTCCTATGTTCTTCCATATGTAGGAACCTTTTTTAAAAGATGGGGGTTCTTTGTCTTTTCTGAGGTATTTTTCAGCCAAGAACTTAGCCGCCCAATTTTTCTGATTATCCAAATTCCAACATTGTTTAGCGAGTCCTAGTTTGTTAAGATCATCGTTAGTTCTGAAACCTAGGCCCCCTAAATTTTTTGGTTTGCACACATTTTCCCATGCTATCCAATTTATCCCTTTTTTATTTTTTCCGTTCCCCCACAGGAAATTGGCTGAGATGCTGTCAATTTTTTTTGTCATAGCTTTGGGGAATAGGATGCCTTGCATGAAATATCGAGGAATTGACTGGAGGGTGGTGCCCTAAATTTTTTGGTTTGCACACATTGTCCCATGCTATCCAATTTATCCCTTTTTTTATTTTTTCCGTTCCCCCACAGGAAATTGGCTGAGATGCTGTCCATTTTTTTTGTCATAGCTTTGGGGAATAGGATGCCTTGCATGAAGTATCGAGGAATTGACTGGAGAGTGGTGGAAATTAGAAGGGCCCTACCCGCTTTAGAGAGACAATTGGTCTTCCAAAGTGACAATGTTTTTGATAGTTTTTCCACTACAGTAAGGAGTTGGCGTTTTGCAGGTCTTTTATTAGACAGGGGAAAGCCTAGGTAGGTGCCTAGATCTTTGGCTGAGAGAACGTCCAAGTCTTATTCGAAATCATCTATAATGTCCTGGGAGGTGTTAGGAGAAAAATAGATTTTGCTTTTTGAGGTATTCATCTTTTGACCCGAGACTCTAAAGAATTCATTCAAAGTAGAGATGACAGCAGAAAGAGTTTGAGGGGTAGCTTCTCCAAACAAGATTAAGTCATCAGCGAACATGAGGTGTGAAATGTTTGTGGATCCCCCTCTTAAGATGAATGGTTTCCATTTTTTTTCTTCACAACTTTTGTGAATTAGCCTGGAGAGCATCTCCATACAAATGATGAAAATGTAGGGTAAGAGAGGGTCTCCTTGTCTAATTCCCCTGGAGGGTGTAAATTCTTTTGAAGGTCTACCATTAACCAGGATAGAAGTAGAGGTTGTAGTCACACATTCCATGCAAAGATTTATTGTTTTTTCATCAAAGCCTAGGGAACGGAGGCTAGTTTTGATAAAGTCCCACTCCAGTCTGTCGTAGGCCTTTTCTAGATCAATTTTCATGGCAAATGTCCCTTTTTTCCTTTTTTCTTACCCATTGAGTGAAGGATTTCGGAGGCTATAATGAAGTTTACATCTGTACCTCTCCCTGAAATGAAAGTATTTTGGTTGGGAGAGATAATTTTTGAAAGGATTGGTCTCATTCTCTTCACTATTATTTTTGAGATGATTTTAAAGTTAGTGTTAACTAGGCTAATTGGTCTGAATTGAGTGATCCTTTCCGGGTTTTCAGATTTGGGGATCAGGGCGACAATGGTTCTATTAAGATCAAGAGGTATCTTTCCGACACGAAAAATTTTCTGAATCATCGAAATACAATCCTCACTAATTGTGTCCCAAAAATTTTGAAAAAAAATGGCGTGAATGCCATCTCTACCCGGGGCTTTTGTGCCCCCTATGCTAAAGAGAGCTTCTTTGATTTCCATAGCATTAGGTGTTTCAGCACACTTATAAACCCTCTCTTGATTACCTAGATTGGGATTTGGCTCTAAATTGGAGAAGGATTTTTCTGTAGTAAAAAGATTTTGAAAAAAGTCAGTGATGAGATTTTCAATCTCCTGCTCATCCCAAATCTCTCTTCCACAGTCAGTTTTAAGGAACTCTATTTTGTTTCTTTTTCTACGGATTAGGGTGGATGTGTGAAAGAAGTTAGTATTTCTGTCTCCCGCCACTAACTAGTTCGACCTCGCTCTAAGAGCCCAAAAGTTTTCCTCTTGGTCAAGGATTAAGTCAAGCTCTTTATTTAGGTTGCGTTCAAGTTCTATTAGATAAGCTTTCTTTGGGTCATGGTCAATGGCCCTTTGGATGCCTTGGATTCTTGCTAACAAGTTTTTCTTTTTTTTGAAAATACTTCCATGGGTTTGTTTAGCCCAATCCGTCATTAAGCTCGACATTTTTGCAATTTTGACGTGGTACTCGTAATGATCATTAGGCCAATTCTGGTTTATTAGAGTTTCGAAGCCCGGATCAAGGAGCCACATTGTTTCGAATTTGAAGGTTTTTGTGTTTTTCTTTTTGTGGTGGAGGGCGGGTTTTGTGTTTAGGATTATCGGGTTGTGGTCTGAACTTATGTAACACCCCCGACCAAGCCGAACCCTTTTTCATTTAATAAAACTCGAGATGGGGGAAAATCCACGAAGGTTCGACTCAACGGGCGTGTTACCGCCGCACTTATCTCCTTGGAAATAAATGCAAGGCTACATTAATCATTAACTTACATGGACATTACTTTGATTAGTCACTTTTGAAAGAAACATTTTAATAATAAATTAATATTTTCTGAAAATTTCGGCAGAGTTTCCTTTGTAAATTGGACAACCCAAAATGGAAAAATGTTTGAAAAACCTGTTACAAATAAAATATACCAAATCCCAAAACTCAACGCTTTCGCGGAGTACCAGCTAAAGAGAATCAGGAGCACTATTGCTCAACCGAAACCGGAAATGAAACTAAATCAATTAATTATTTAACTATTACAAAGTGGAACGTCTTCGCTTCAAAGGAAACATAAAACAATCATAGTTGTACCCTTAGCACGTAATCGCTTCTATCTTGGAACGGATGCTCCAGAACTTCAACCTCGAAACTATTGTAACACCTGCCACCCACCAAGTGACAGGCCACAGTAGTGACAAAACAAAACATTGACATACACATCAGCACAACGCTGAGTACTAACCCATAAAATATTCTTAAAACATGCTTTGGTGTCTACGACTCTCACATATTCCATACCAGCACATGTACATATATATACAATGAACAATTACATAATTAATCTTAATTAATCCAATTATTTAAGAAGAGGAAAGAGAACGCCAGTAAGCCGGGGTCAATCCCCTGTAACCACTTACTTCAACATTGTAGGCCGGGTCAATCCCCTGTAACCACCTACGGATAACACAATGGCCATAATAACAGAGTCCCTAGTGTGCACACCCCTTCTACTTGGATCACAACAAGATAGAAGGAAGACAAGAATACAGAATAATCAGCATAGTAACCGGAGAACCCGTAGGGCCGCTGAACCACTCATACGGGGCAACCTGTTCATCATTTCCCTCCGATATTTCACTTTACGTGATTAACATCTTTTAATTCACGTCATCACATAAATCACGTATACAATTACATCATCGTTGTTCAATCCAGGTGAACATATTTCATCCATCATAATCTCAATCCCTTCATAGTGGTTGCATTAACTCATTTCATAAATACAACCATCACTTGAGTTCATTTATCACTTCGATTCATAATCATTTCATAGCATCGTATCATCATAATCATCATAAAACATTTCATTTCCCGCAATCCATATGCAAAACATATCATTAATCATGGAAAGTAATCATAAGCATGTCTCATAACTTAAAGTACTTTTAAGAATAACAACAGAAACATAGCAGTATTTTCGTATCTATTCATACTTTCAGATAGTTTCAGAGTTAAAAGGTATATTTTGGCATACTCGGAATACATAAACATATATCGTAGTATAAATCTCATAACTCGTCCATCATAAGAACAAAGGTAATCTTTCACACTTTTCGATCACCTAAGAAACAGAAAGCATACTTATTTCATACTACATCCATATAATAAGCTTATTAGTGATATAATTCCCAAAATCGACTATCGTCGTTAAACATAACTCGACTCTAGACAATTCTCACAATAGTTCTTAATACATCTTTCTTAGCTTTCCAACTTACTAAAATATAATGGTAAACCTGATATAGTTAACAAATATACTTTGAATGTCATATAATACTAAGATTGTCTGAAAATCAATAATTCATCTCAATTCATTCATACTAACCAATTCATTTATTTTATAACCGAGACTCCTTATTTCCATTTTAATTATATCCATAAATTTGCTATGCATTTTAGTTTAGCTTATCCTTCTTAAAACCAACTCTTGCACCAACTAACGGACATCATTTAGAAACTAATCAAACTCGGATCTCTCAAAGTTAACTCTAATTAACTCGGGTGTTAGCTACATAATATAGACTAATCACTTAATAAATAAATGATTATGATATGCTTTAGACATGTAACTCACATCTGATTTCATTGATCTTGCAATTTACTTAAACTAACTTATAAAATCATTTTAGAATTCCTTTCTAAAATCAATAAAAATAACAACTAAGATTATCAAGTAACTCAATCTACTCCAAAGATCTGATTTCAACCAACTAGCCGACTAACCGACTAACCAATAAAACATCATACTTAGTCCATCTTCCAACACAACTGTTTAATTTGTGATTTTAATTCATGATTATCAACCAATTCAACATCATCAACAATAACTCATGAATTCAAAGTATCAACAAGTTAATAACCAATTGTCGGAATTCATAATCGAAATTCATAATTCATCAAAGCATCAATAGTATTTCGGATTCGGATTTCAAATTAAAAATGACTTTTAATTTGAGGGAAACAAGAGGAGGGGAAGAGAGGGGTGTAGTACCTCTGCTCTACCGGAAGGTGGACGAACACGTGGGGAGGGGACGGAGCTCGGCGGCAGCGGAGGAACACCGGCAGCAGAACAAAGAGCGCAGCAACGACGACAACAACAAACAACAACAAACAACGACAAACAACAACAACAATGGCAAGCAAGACGAGCGGCCAGCGCGACCGGGGAACCAAACGCCACTCCGGCGAGCTTCGGGTTCGATGAGAAGGCAGGCGAACAGAGAGAAGAGGGAGGAAGGAGGAGGGTGGGTCGGTTGAACTCCGGTGAGCTCGGGGAGAGCACCAGAGTGAGGGAAGGGGTTCACGGGGAGGAGAGAGAAAATAAGAGGGGTTGGGTTTTGGGGTTCTCACGGTTGAGAGGAAGAAAGAAATATAAAGGGGGTTTGGGGTATCAATGCCCACGAGGGACACGAGGAAGGAGAGAGAAATGGGTTGTTGAACTTGTGAGATTTCAAAGCTCCATTTTTACTGAGCATTTATAGAAAGATTTTTGGAGACATTAATGGAGGTAGTAGATGATGGATGGTGGTTCAAATAGGGGAGCTTAGAGTAGGGAACAAAGAGGGAGTAGAGGGAGATGGTGGTTGGTTGGTTGACCGTGAGTTTGGAGAAGCTGAACATTAGTCTTCTTCATTCCTATTCCTTTCTTATTTTCTTTGAATGTCAAAATGTCAAACTTTGCTATTTTCAAGTGTTTTAGCTTTGATTTTTATCTAACTACTAAAGTCATAAACTATATTGTAAATAAAATTATTTATCATAATAAATATCATTTTTGTATAACTAAAGTAAATATACTTATTTAAGAAAATTACCTTCATCGGAATAATTTCGAAAAGTTTTAGGATGTAATTATACTAATAAGCATAATTAGTAGCTAATAAAACTATCTTAAAATTCGGGGTATTACAACTTAGTCTTTGTAGGTGATGTACGGTCGACTCCGGAAAGGTGGTGATCCAAAGGTTGTTGACCCAAGCCCTGTCTAGTCTTTCGAAAATCGGTTTTCTCCTTTTGTTAAACCATGTAAATCTCGGACCTTTGAACCCAAGGTCTATTAAATTACATCTACCCATCGCCTCACTGTAGGCCATCACCATTCATCAATTCATTACAATGAGTAATTTGTTCACTTGAAACTTGAGTTGGAATGGAACCGCTATCAACACGCCATCGAATTGGCAGGTACATAGAAGGAACTGCATGACAATCCATTTGAACAAATGTTCTCAATATGTGTCGACATATAATACCCAAAAGTGATTTAATTTGTGTACATATAATGTATTGCTGATCTTTCTGTGATATATATTCTGTTCGATGTCTTCTTGACGCAGTCGGAATTATCAAAGGAAAAGCAAGCGCAATTCCTAGAATAAACTGACAGATTTATAAGCGATAAATCTGTAAAAACTCCGGAATCCACCAGAAAAGAGTTAAAAATCTGAAATATTATTACTAGAAGAAAAGCTCACTTTTAATGACGACTAATAATGTTTAAATAGTCTAAACAAAACCCTAGTACGAAAATTAGGAAATAATAAAATTCGGAAATAATTAAAATGTTGTTTTCGGACCTTACACGAACTCAGATGTCTTAAAAATCATGTCGGTCACGACATAGCGGTGAGTTTGACTCGTTGGCCCGTTTCCCTTTTCGGAAAGGTATTTTATTAAGCATTCTGACTCCGGAAGCTTGACTAGTAGAAATCATTTCAGGCTTTTTCGACGAACTTTTCCGCTAACCTTCCTATGTCATGAAAAGTACTGGTATATTCTGAAACTTAATCAGAGTGATGGTTCAATGTTTTATGTGCAGAATTTGTACTTGAATAATGATTTGAAATTTGAATAAATATTATCTACTTCTTTTTGGTGACAAGTTATGGTGCTCTGATTCTTAGTCATTTACTTGACACTCCAAATAGGCAGGTTTGTACTTGGGCGCTTCAGTATTAGCCAACATGTGGAGAATATATATTTTCTCACTTATACATACATACATACATGAAAAATAAAAGTATCATTGTCGGTCTTGTCCCTCAAATCCATGTCGCATTTTTGGACAATCATAACTGTACCCGCTTAGGCTTAGTCTTCAGGTTAGGAATTTTTCGTGTCACTTCTGGATACATAACTGAGTCTGACACTTGTATCATACTATACTTGATTCCAAGTCGGAGCATCATCATATGCGAGATCCTTGCTATGTTAGTTAAAGAAAACTGGAAGCTATAACAATTAGCAAAATGCCTATTTCAAATTCATGTGAACTTTGTAAAATCATGGGAGGTGACTGTTTCGGTGATGAAACGATGGCGGACACTGAGATGTCCGTCAGTAATTGAATGGGCGTCCGGGACTGGAAGTCTGCAAGGAAGACAAACGTAAACTACCCTCGGGGGGGATGCGAGGAAACCCCCTCCGACGCTCAAGTCAGTATATGCCCGATAAGGATTTTAGAGAGAGAGAAAGAGAGAAAAAGTAGTGTTTAGAATGTGAGAGAATGTACCTGCAGAATAGTACCATTTGGCTATTTATAGTAGTACTATTCATCTGACAGGATGCGTAATCCTTTGACACGTGTACGACTGTGAGGAGTCTGACTGGAGGGAAGATTCCTTAATTTGCTCTTTATTGTGGCCGGGATAACCATCTCGGCCTTGATGTTAGGAATGACTCGGATTCTCTCGGTGACGTCGCGTCTTAAGTTATTAATGTCGGTCCCAAGTAATGTGTCCGAGAACGGACTTGGGAGTACTCGTACAACTAGCCCCCTCAGCATCAATGGGGGTCGCGACCGGCATTGATGTTGTAATGAGGACGTGAAGGAACTTGTACCTGTTGGAGAACTTTTCTGTGCTGCCACGTGTTGGCCTGGGGAGAAATGTAAGTTTCGAAAAAGTGTAATCATTACTTTTTCCTAGAATCCCGCCCATTTCTCTTTTGTTTTATTTAGGGTTCGTTTAAGGATCGACACTTGGCATGCATCCAGCAGGGTAGTTGATGAGTCTTCTAATCCTGGCTGTTGAATTCCACCTTTATAAAGCCATTGTTTTTATTTTTCCCATTTTTTTGTTTACTCTTCATCTTCAACCTTAAATTCTCCGGTTTGCACAGTTTTTTCCGAAACTTCGACCCTTTTCTCTTGGCCAAGTTCTTAACTTTTCACAACCAAATTACCTCAAAAGTATATCGGGTGGTTGCTCGTTCGATTTTTTCGAAGAATTTTGGCGTTTTCGGTCTTTTTCATCTGGGTTTAGCCAAGGGTTTTTCTCGAAGTTTTCAACTTTTCCGGTGAACTTGCTTCCTCCGGCGTTGTTTGGTTATGGGAATTTTTCTGTTCGTGATTTTGGTGTATTTTCCTGCGCTTTTTTGGGAATCTGCTAGATTTTCCGTCGACTTTTTCTCAGGAACCTTTTTCCATCCTCCCTTCAACTGCTCTTTTTGTTTCTTTCTTGCTTTTGGACTATGTCGGACCATTCAGATAGCCAAAAGACCTTGAGTGATAATTTTTTGTCTGAAAGTGACCCCTAATCTCCCTCTTCCCCTTATACCGGACATAGTTCAGCTACTTCAAGTCCTACGGAAGGAAGAACTCGCTTGTTAGCCAACTTGCCCTTAACTGCTGACCGGGATAGGGAACTTAGATCCAAATTCCTGAATGACCATTCTACTCCTGAACAAGAGAATTTGACCTCTCAATATTTGTCCGCGAGGATGAGCGGCGATAGGCAAACTCTCATAGAATTACGGCATCAGATCTTAGCTCGTCGGACCGTTAGGAATCCTTCCCCAGACGTTGTTCCCGGACTTGATATTCAGCCGTTAAGGGAACTTGCTTGGTTAGACAGCCTAAAAGATGCTGGGTTTGTAGTGGCGGACGATTTTTTCGACCGCCTTACTCATGATGTCGGTCCTTCTCATCCCCCTATGGTTGATCTAGGTTCAGACAACGATTCTCTTGCTACAATGGACGAGACTGATGTTGGCCCTTCTACTTCTGGGCGGGATGAACGTATTTGTCAAACTGAGGTCGCTTTAGGGGAAAGTTCCAGTATGCCCCCCTGACTCACGGCCCGAAACAATTCCTGACCGTGTTGATGTTGAGCACTCCTGGATCTGGTTACCGGTGGATTATAGTATTGGTCCAAAATCAACGATCATTTGCAAAACTTGGCGGCTGTGCGCCATAGATCTCAAGTACTGCGAGGTTCCGGAACGTGAGTCTGTCCCCGGCCACCCCAGAATTTCTCCTCTGAATGCGGCCATTGATAGCATTGGAACGGCATTAGGGTCCGGATCTTCCATGCGCCAGAAGATCTACGACGTTTTGAGAGGTTCAAGCTTCTTGTCAAATCTGGGTCCGGGAATATATTCGCGGATTCACGAGTGGATAGAACAGAAGGAAGTAATTCTGAGTACTGCTGTGAAGGCTGCTTTCTCTCGTTCCCCCACTGTTCCCGGAAAGGTTTACCAACCCAATTGGGACGTGAGGGAAGATGAGTCTTTGTAAGCTGACATTCCAGCTAATGGCGGTACTCTTGGGTATCGGCTTTTGAAGGGGCTTCAGTTACCCATAGGCTGCTCGGCCGACAAGCTGGTGGCTCCGGCAGCCCAACTCGCTCATGATATGGCCGTGGTAAGGATCGTCTTATCTCTCTCTTTTTTTTTTTTCATCTTTTTGATCGCAGACCAACAATTCCGCCGTTGAGTTGATTGAGCAGTGCCTTCACTATCAATCGCTGGCCGACAATCAACAGCAAGCCTTGGCTGAGTTGCGGACCAAACTTGAGGCTGCTTAGACTCATGCTGCTGAAGTACAACAAGAACTTGATGCCGAGAAAGCCTCAAGGGCTGTGATTGATGCTGACTGACTTGCGCACTAAGGCGACTAAGTTGGAGGCGGCCGAGAAGAAATCTACTGAGTTAGAGGCGGCCCTAGATTCTGCCAAGAGCGAGATGGCCGCTGCTGTTGAAAAAGCCAAGTCTGATGCCGACCATCAAGCTGTGGCGGCCTTCAAGAGGTATGAGGAGTTTGTCGGCCTGCTGGGGGAGAGATATGATGGCGGTTGGGTGGCCGCTAAAAGATGTGTGTGCCATTCTCACCCTACCTTCAACTGGGAAGAAATGGAAGCCGCCTTTGCAGAAGGTGTTCACACTCGTCCTCTTGAGGGTGAACCCTTCATATGCGAAGAACACGTGATTGCTAAAGTTCTCCTAGTTGCCGAGGATGAAGGAGCGCCCCTCCCTTGATGTTTTGGCGGTCATCTCCAGGCTCTTCTGTTGGTTCTAATAGTTAATTTTCTTGTAATGTGAATATTATTATCTAACTCTGAATTCGGCCCATTTCGGCATGTAAATTGAATACGCTTCTAACTACAATTACTGTTATCAGTTTCTGATGCCTTTTTGATGGCTGCCCACTTTTTTTTTTTTGCTTGTAGTTGGCCGCCATGCCAGTAATTAGTAATGAAGCTTGTTTACGCCAATATATATATATATATATATATATATATATATATATATATATATATATATATATATATATATATATATATATATATATATATTTGAGATAATTTATCTATAACGTCACTTTTCGGTCACTGATGAATTTTAGACATCGTATGTCGCATCTCGAACATTAATGGCCGCTATGAAATACAACCGAACGTATATTGTGCCCGTTATTTGGCTTAGTAGGGCTTATTACATAGTCGTTTTTGCACGGTCTATTGACTGACCCTTGATGCCTGTCATATGGACTATCTGCAAGCTTTGCCTGTTATATGGCAGCTTTTTAAGCTTGGTCTGTTATGTGGTCGTTTAAGAGCTTTGCCTGTTATGTGGCTATTTGCAAGCGTTTATGCTCAGACCTGTTATATGGTCGTTTTCATACTTGACCTGTTATATGGTCGTTTTCATACTTGACTTGTTATGTGGTCGTCAAGGATATCAATGGCATACAGTTCAATTTTATTGTACTTATCTAGGCACGACAAGGGATAATTGATCGGAATATTGACATTCATTTGTATTATTCAGACAAGAAAATAACGGCTCTATGCCTATTATTACACAAGATTAAACATAATATTTCCTTAAAACACTTGCATTCCAGCAGTTCTTAAGTTCAGTGCCATCCATTGTCTTAAGCGCAAAAGAGCCGGGACCAATTTCTTTAGCTATCTGATATGGTCCTTCCCAGTTAGCTGTTAGCTTTCCGTCTGTATGAGCTTTTCCTGTGGCTGACGTCCTTCGCAATACTAGATCTCCCAGCGCTAGCGGCCTTTTCAGAACTCTCTTGTTGTAGGCCTTGCTGATGCGATCCTTGTATGCTGCAGCTTTGAGTTCCGCTATTAACCTTATCTCTGGCAGAAAGTCTAGATTCTCTCTTAGGGCCTGATCATTGTTTTCTAGATCCTTGTGCTTGATCCGGTAGGACGGTAAACCAACTTCTACTGGCAAGACCGCTTCCGTCCCAAAGGGTAGCTTGAATGGGCTTTCTCCCGTTGCCTCCTTTTCCGTTGTCCTATTGGCCCACAACACTACTGGGACCATACCGGCCCATGCATGCCCCCTTGAACTCATCCAACTTCTTCTTGAGAGCCGCTAGAATTTGTTTGTTCGCGGCCTCAGCTTGCCCATTGCTCTGCGGGTGACACACTGCTGAAAATGCAAACTTTACTATGAATTCAGACATGAAATTCTTGACTGGTCGACAATCAAATTGTGCGCCGTGATCAAAGACTATCGCAGCTGGTATACCAAATCTTGTCATTATGCTTTGCCAAATGAACTTTTTGACCTGGTTTGACTTTATCTTTGCTGTCGGCTCTGCTTCGATCCATTTTGTAAAGTAATCGATACCAACCATCAAGAATTTTCGTCCGCCCGTAGCTGTTGTAAATGGTCCGAGGATATCCAGACCCCACTGTGCAAATGGTATCGGACACAGTATGGGTTGAAGGTCATTCCCGGGCCTATTGATAATGGGGGCGAACTTTTGGCACTTATCACATTTCTTGACATAACTTTGTGCGTCCGCCAACATACTCGGCCAGTAATACCCAGCTCTCAAGGCTTTCAATGCCAATGCTTTTCCTCCAATGTGATTCCCACAGATCCCTTCGTGGATCTCCTCCAATATCTTGCTGGATTCCCATGCCGTGGCACACTTCAGTAGTGGCAGGCTAAAGGACTTCTTATAAAGCTCGTTCTGGTAGATGATATACCAACCAGCTTGCCGCTTCAATTTCCTGGCTTCCATAGCATTTGAAGGGAGTGAGCACGTAAGCTTGTAAGCCACTAATTCACTGAACCATTCACCTTGCTGATTGACTGTATTCACAATCACAATTTTTTCGTTGATGCTTTTTTCTTTCAAAACTTCCACCATAACAGATCTTTCTATGCTCAAAGTGTCGGAGCTTGCCAGTTTGGAGAGTGCGTCCGCTTTGGTATTGTCGGCCCTAGGAATGGCTTGAACTTCAAAGTGATGAGCCAGCTGGGCTATCAATTCCTGGGCCCTCTCCACACATTTTTGCATATTGGCTTCTCGGACCTCGAACTCTCCTTTCAGCTGACCATTGACGAGTTGCGAATCCGTTTTCAGAGATACGTTCTTAGCCCCAGCAGCTATGCACATCCTCAATCCAGCGATTGCGGCCTCATACTCCTCCTCATTGTTTGAAGCCGGAAAGGTGAACTTGATGCCGTATTAAAAAACGTTTCCCTCCGGGCTAGTCGCTACAATGCCAGCCCCTGAACCACTCACGGCTGATGAGCCGTCCACTTCTAACATCCAAGTACTCTTTTCAGCTTGCTCTTCTTCTTCGTAGGATGCCTCTACGATAAACTCCGCCAATGCTTGGGCCTTTATCGTAATTCTAGGTTTGTATTGGATGTCGTACTCGGATAGCTCAACTGCCCATTTCAAAAGACGCCCTGAACTATCCATTTTTTGTAATGCTTTCTCCAGTGGTTGATTTGTTATAACTTGAATGGGGTGACAGTCAAAGTATGGCCTGAGCTTTCTGGTGGCAATTATCACGGCTAAAGCCATTTTCTCGATCAGCTGATAACGACTCTCTGGTCCATTAAGGATGTGGCTGACGAAGTATATTGGCTGTTGCCTCTTTTCTTTCTCTACCAATAACACGGTCGCGACTGTTTTCAGCGAGGCCGAGATATATAACTGCAATACGTCCCCAGTCTCAGGCCTTGTGATAGTGGGTAAGCTCTTCAAATGCTCTCTTACTGCCAGGAACGCTTTGCTTTGCTCCTCTCCCCACTCGAATTTCCTTATTCCCCCTTAGCAGTGCAAAGAAGGGCAAAGCCTTGTCTGCTGACTTTGAGATGAATCGAGTGAGGGCTGCCATTCTTCCTGTCAGCCTCTGAATATCTTTGATGCTCTTTGGCTCAGGTAGGTCGACAATGGCCTGAACCTTGTCTGGATTCGCGTCAATCCCCCTTTTGCTTACCAAAAAGCCCAAAAATTTCCCTGCTCTCACCCCAAAGACACATTTCTTTGGGTTGAGTTTCATCTTATATTTCCTCGAAGTTCTGAAAGTTTCTTCCAAATCGCCTAGGTGTTCGCGGTCAGTTTTACTTTTGACGATGGAGTCGTCAACATATGCCTCTATGTTTCTCCCCCTTTGATCTGCAAATACCTTATCGACCAGTTTTTGGTAAGTTGCTCCAGCATTACGGAGTCCAAACGGCATTGCCTTATAGTTGTATACGCCACAATCTGTGATGAATGCTGCCTTCTTTCTATCGGCCTCGAGCAAGCTAATCTGATGATAGCCCGAGAACGCATCCATAAAGCTGAGCAGTGCGTGACCGCTTGTAGAATCCACTAGCTGGTCAATTCTTGGTAACGGATAGCAATCCTTTGGGCAGGCTCTGTTGAGGTCCGTGAAATCTACGCACATCCTCCATTGGCCGTTAGCTTTTTTAACCATGACCACATTGGCCAACCATTCTGGGTAATCACACGGCTCAATGAAGTCCGCAGCGAGCAGCTTATCAACTTCTTCTTTGATGGCCTTGTTCTTTTCGGCCGAAAAATGTCGTTTCTTTTGCTTTATCGGGCGGACAGTGCTGTCAACATTTAGACGATGTACCATCACGGTCGGGTCTATTCCCGATATCTCATCCGCCGAGAACGCGAAGACATTCGCGTTTTCACTTAGGAGAGTCACCAGGTTGATCCTGACCTTTGGGTCCATGTCCGTTCCAACAGCCACTGTCCTTAGCAGATCATCCGCCAGCATCTCCTGCTTTGCTTCTCCATCCGGTTTGGGCCTTGGCGCATCGTCTGGTCTGGATTCCAACTCTTCCATTGAGACTTTCATCATCTCTTCATCCCCTTTCTCGGATTTTCCCTCATTTGCTAGAGCTTTCCTCTGAGCTCGCCTTTGCTTTCGAGTTGGTGGATTGAGATCTTCTACCAGAATTCTCCTTGCCGGCTGCTTCAAAGCCGTTAAATAACATGACTTTGCTGTCTCCTGATTTCCTCTAATCTTCGCTGTCGTACCCGAGTTGGATACATACAGCATGGTCAAATGATAGGTGGATACCACTCCCTGAACGTCATGAATTAAAGGTCTTCCTATTATTGCATTGTATGGTCCCCGAACATCTACTACCAGGAACTCAGCCATCACATCCCTGGCTTCGCTGTTCTCGCCAACTCTAACCGGTAGCTTTATAATTCCTTCTGGTATTGCGGAAGCTCCAGTGAATCCTATCACTGGGTATGGACTGGTTGTAAATGCTCCCGGCCAATCATTAGTTTCTCAAAAGTTGATAGGAATAGAATATTAGAAGAACTCCCCCCATTTACTAGAATTCGGTGAATCAAGCAGTTGGCGACTTTCAGAGTGACCACCAGTGGGTTATCATGAGGATATACCACATGCTTTGCGTCTTCTAACGAAAATGACATGGCTGGCATAGCTGGTGGCTTTCTCCACTGGCAACTCTCATTAAAGTTTACTTGATGCCGGAATTCCTTCAGGCTAGCCTTCGCCCCGCTAATACTTCCGCCATGGATTGGACCTCCACTAATCACATTTATTTCTTTTATTCGAGATTGAACCTTCTGATCCCTATATTTCACCAAATCACCTTCGTTGGTCTGAACTTTATACTGAGTGAAGTATCCTCTGCGGATAAGATCTTCCAGGTTATCCTTCAGGTGCCGGCAGTCTTCAGTCACATGGCCATGATCTTCGTGAAAATCACACCACTTAGTCTTATCACAATTCTTGTGAAACATCTTTCTTGGTCTCTGCCATTTGTCACTTTCTTTGTTCATGGTGAATATTTGTGCCTGGGAAGTAGTGAGCTGGGTGTATGCGTCAAATCTATCTTTGCGCTCGCTTTTCTCCAGTCCATCTCGTTCTCGGTCATTTCCTTTCTTGACCATATTAGATTCTTTCCTTTCATCCCGGCCACGATCAGCTTCGCGACCCTTATCCTTCCGTGATTTATCCTCTTTCTTCTTGTCCGACTCACGATGCTGGCTGCTGGCTGCCTTGTCTAATTCTTCTCCTCTTATGAAATCATTTACTTTGCCAAGCACTGGCCCTAATGACGTGAAAGTCTTCCGGCCAAGATAGCTTTTGAATGCGGATCCTTCTGTCAGTCCAGTCATCAGGGTTAGGACTGCCACATCCTGCTGCAGCCTAGGAATAGATACGGCCTCAACATTGAAGCGTCCAATGTAATCTCGGAGATATTCTGTTTCTCCCTGTTTAATTGACTACAGTTCGCCAGTGGTGCGCTCGCGACGCCTATTGCTTACGAAATGAGTACTGAACATAGACGAGAGCTGAGGAAAACTGGATACATTACCAGGTTTAAGACTTTTAAACCAAGTCTGAGCGATGCCAGTGAGAGTGGACGGGAATATTTTACACTAGATTGCATCCACTTGCGTGTACAAGTACATGTGCCCTTCACAGGCCGCGACATGATCGTCTGGGTCTGAACTACCATCGTATTTACATGATGGCATTTTGATTCTCGGCATCGGGTGATTTAGAATCTCTGGTATGAATGGAGAGAATTTGGGCCTGATCAACAGGTGTCCGCCAACCGAATAGTGACTAGCACCATTGGTGTTGTACTCTCGGTACGAGCGACTTTGAGTTTCGTCCTCGGAATGCTCAAGCTCTTCAGTTTCTATTAACGTTTCTTCATATTCAGGATCCTCCAGCTGTCTTTCCAACTGTCGGCCTTCTTGAGTGAAGGAACGCATTCTCCTCAGTGGCGTACCATCAGCATTTCTTCCCACTAACGGTGGCAACCGTTTACGGGGTTGCGCTCTAGTGCTGGGAGTTGGAATATTACCATTAGGTTGAGGTGTGCCTGTTAGCATCTGGATAAAAGATGCCACTGTCTGCAGCTGCTCCGGAGAACATTGACTCAGTTGAGCCAAACTGATTGGAGCTCCATTTGGATTTACCTGAGATACGTTGTTCTTAGGAGTTTGCTGCTCATCGCTGTTCTCGGACACCCTTGGATTAAACTGAGGTGCACCCAATGTTCCGGTAATAACTGGTTGAGTAGATCCCTGCCCGATCTCAAACTCTGGTGGAGCACGACTTGTGTTACCTGTCTTATCCATGACTGCTTCACAAAGATGGGAGGCCCGCCCCTCCTTCTAGCGCCAAGTTGTTTCGGTGATGAAACGATGGCGGACACTGAGATGTCCGTCAATAATTGAATGGGCGTCCGGGACTGGAAGTATGCAAGGAAGACAAACGTAAACTACCCTCGGGGGGGATGCGAGGAAACCCCCTCCGACGCTCAAGTCAGTATATGCCCGATAAGGATTTTAGAGAGAGAGAGAAAGAGAGAGAAAGTAGTGTTTAGAATGTGAGAGAATGTACCTGCAGAATAGTACCATTTGGCTATTTGTAGTAGTACTATTCATCTGACAGGATGCGTAATCCTTTGACACGTGTACGACTGTGAGGAGTCTGACTGGAGGGAAGATTCCTTAATTTGCTCTTTATTGTGGCCGGGATAACCATCTCGGTCTTGATGTTAGAATGACTCGGATTCTCTCGGTGACGTCGCGTCTTAAGTTATTAATGTCGGTCCCAAGTAATGTGTCCGAGAACGGACTTGTGAGTACCCGTACAGTGATTTAATCAAGGAAAACGAGCAGGCTTAAATTATGAGCAATATGCCTTAATGAGTTTACTGAAGGATAACCCTCAGATAATTTCTTGTTATCTATGATGCGAATTATTTCATCTTAAGTCGTATGGAAGTTTGAAACACCGTATTTCTCCATCCTTTGCATTAATCAATGGACTCTTGTATTTTTTTGAAACCTATCTCACTTGCTCCATATTCTTTTCCTAGTAAAGGCTTCTATAACATTCAATAAGTTAGGTTCTATGCCCTGTATTTCTTCTAATGTACATTAACTGTCCTCCTTCGTTTTTTTTATGGTTATGTGCATTCACTTTCCTTGAGCATTAGAAAGAATCGCTTCACTCTTTTCATAGTGCGAAATACTCTAACAAGGAGTCTTTAAGGTGTATATGTTCTGATATAAACTAGAATCTGCAAATTGACTTGCGTTCCCCATAAGATTATAGTCGTGACTCATGAGCTGTCATTCTGTGTGAATGTGTAAGTGCCTAAGTGGGCATAAATGTTCAGATAATGTAGTGGTTATAGAAGTCTACTTTGTACAAGGTAATGGGTGAATATTGACATATTTTTATAGGTCATCAACTTATAACAGACTAGTTGATATCTGCTCCTTCTGTGATAGAGAAAGAAGCATAGAAGAACCTTCTAAAAGTAGTTTATGATTGAATGTGCATGAACTTGCATTTCTTTGTTGTTCGATGCCAACACGCGGATATGACAATGATGGCATTACCCAAATCTCAAAACATTATCTGTTTGGTGATGTAAAAAATGTCTCAGCCTTTGGGATATCACTGCTCAGATAACTGATAGAACTCCAGTGCTGATTCTTGCTGTTAAAGTTCATAATTTCCTTTTTTTTTCCCATTAGAGAAATTCTGATCCTGTAAATTTGTCAACTTCCTGCAACACTCTGCATGTTATTTTTTCTTCTTCTTTGGACTATGAAATTCTCTATGATTAAGTGAAATCAAGATTACAGACTTACAGTTGCTATCAAAAACACAAAATGAATCAGGTTTGTGACGTTAATCAATCGTGTAGCAGTTAAGTTTCATGCTATTAATTGTCAGAAGTAATTTCTGATAATATCCTGACATTTCAGCAAGAGTGACTTGGCGCAGACGATTATTGGTTTAAGAAATGGTAAAAATGCGAAGAAGTCTTCACTTAGTCAAGTAGTATGGTTGTCACAACTCCCTTATATGGATCATGTCTTCTTATTCTCAAGTTTATGTTGCCTTTGCTATTTGGTTTCAGACTTATAATAAGGTAGATTAGAATCTTGCCAGCTTTTTCTCATTTACTGAGTCGATAGGTACATAGTTTATACAACAAAAGCAGACACTTCTAGAAACGCAATTTATGATGGGCCTCCTAACCCATCCGACTTGGACTAGTTTCTAAATTTTAAGTGCAGGAGATGAGATAGGCCCAATGGAAAAACCATCAACGGGCTACAAGCTTCTGCTATTCTTATGGCTTGGGGATTTGACTCATGCTGCATCGTTCTTTTCCCCTGCAATGCTGTAAACACAACATAGTTAAGTACACAAGACACTTCAGAATTGGAAAGGCATAATTTTTATAAAGTTGTCCAAAAAGACTATTCTACAAACAAAGAAAATAAGTATTCGTGGACAGTGGCGGAGCCCGGATTTCAAAATCGGGGGGTCACAAAAAAAGACAAAAGATATTCAATATTAAAAATTTTACAACGCAAAGAAACATTGTCTAATATCGTGTTGTTTTTCCATTGTCTTTGATTTTTTTGATCTAAGTACATCACTCATCGTTTCCTATATTCATTATTTAATACAAATTAACACATATAAACTAACTATATGAAAATCAATCAACAAATTACCATCATACAAGTACGTAAGAAACATGGCATGGCTTAAGATTCATACGTTATCTATTTTACCAGGAAGTAAATTGACATTCAGCAAATAATAACATTATTAAGAGTTCAAAACGGACAAAAATTTGACACTTTTAAATTACTAACATTGTAGCATAAAAGCATGCTTCCTTAATTGCCATTGACTTCATCTGATAATAGACAATTTTAATGGAGTTGCTTTTGCAGTAAAAACATAAATAAAGAAGTTTCGCTTAGCGATAAATTGAACATGAGTTATCATACAAAATAACAAAAACAAACATATATTGAATCAAATCATGCAAAACACATCACAGTGAACATAATATAATTTCTACCAACAACATTAAAATTCCCACATTCAAATTTCAAAGATAGGGGGCAAACTTCAAAACCCCCAATTTGCAAACCCTAGATTCGAGTTCTAAACTAAAAAATTCAAAATTCTATAATTTAATGATTCAGATTGTAAGCCTTACATAGACCACCGGAGAAGCGAGTCGATTATGTCGAATTCGAAACCTGCCGTGAATTCACCAAACGCGCCGGAAAACGCTCACAACCGCCGTGAAAAGTCGTGCAAACTCGAGAGAAGAGGAGGGAGGAACGGGAGCTTGTGATGGTGACGCAGAGCCTCGAGAGAGAGAAGAGGGAGATCGGGTTTCATGGGGTTGGGGTTTGGGGTTTCTCCGGGAGTGAGAAATTACAAGAGAGAGAAAGAGAATAAGGGGGGGTTTGTTTTGGGAGATACTGAGGTGAGAAAGGAAGGAGGGAGAAAGTGATTGAATTAAAAATCTGATGGGAATTGGGAGTTGGGACCACTGCCATTAATAAAATTACACTAAGTCTCCAAGTGGGCCAAAGCGGCAGACAACTAGACAAGAATACAGGGCGCTAGAACCCATTTCTCCTTAATAGCGCTGAACTGAGAAATCCTTAAATTTTTTTTTTTCAATTCGAGGGGTCACGTGACCCCACGTGACCCATTCTAGCTCCGCCACTGTTCGTGGACAACCATTACCATAAAGATCAGGATTAAACTTTATTTTCTAATTTACCTATAATACAATTACCATTACCACTATTTATTACTTATTACCGTGTATCAAATAGGTCGTGAACAATTTAAGACTTTAACTTTGAGATACCTCTATATACATGACATTAAGAGCAGATGCAGTCTGCATCCGTACTTCTTGTCTATATACCCCATGTTTCAGTTTTATATATTCCTCAATGATAAGTGAAACCACATCTTTTTCTTATCCTTATCTGTTTTAATGTTCTTGTCATAGCAGCTGGTTGTCTTCATCTAATCAACATGAAGTTGGAATATAGTATTGACCTTTCACTTTCTGTAGAGTCATTTATTTTAATATAAGGAACCATTCTTCAAACCACAGGCTCCTATACAAAGAGCTGTTTATTACAGATAAAATACCTCCATGTGCTTGCAGTATGGGCTTGTTCCTTTTTATGTTTGTCACCTTAGATGGCTGACCACTTTTCAGCAGCATATCAGATGAATGCAATGAACCAAAATCTTGTTTGATAACTAAAAATTACACTGGCTGCTAGAGTTCAGTTTCATTACACACTACTTGAAGAAATTCATGAAATGAATTTCATATTTTGCGGAAAATGAAGAACAGAAGAAAAGAATGTAGAGAGAAGAAAGAAGAGAGAAGATTTTTTATTGATGTGTTTAAGAGAAGAAAATGAATTAATGATCTGTACACATTGACTTTAGCTTATATACAACTAGCTGAATTACTAAGCGAAAGAATGAACTAAAAGCTTATACAACAAGTTACAAATTAGTTATAACTAACTATGAGCTGGCAGTTAGTTACAAACTGATAACCAACTAACTAAAAACTATCTTCAACAGCCCCCCTCAAGCTAGGGAGGATATGCAAGCAAACCTAGCTTGGAGCTTAATTTGAGATGCTGTGGAGAAGAAAGGGCTTTATTGAACAAGTCAGCAATTTGATCTTGTGTAGGAATGTAAGAGAGCTCTAACAATCCTTCCATCACTTTTTCTCGAGTGACATGACAATCTAGTTCTATGTGTTTTGTTCTTTCATGCATAACTGGATTCTTGCCAATATGGATGGCAGATTGATTATCACATAAAAGCTTCACAGGTTGCAAGTTGTCAACACCAAACTCTTGCAAAAGTCTAACCAACCAAGTTATCTCTGCTGCAAAAGCTGCCATAGCTCTATATTCAGCTTCTGAGCTGGATTTAGAAACTGTGGCTTGCTTTTTAGACTTCCATGAGACTGGAGAACTACCTAGTAACATGACATAACCAGTTACTGATCTTCTTGTGTTGGGACAAGAAGCCCAATCTGAGTCTGAATAAGCCTTCAGAGTTAACTGATTGCTAGCACTTAATAAGATTCCTTGACCAACTGTCCCAGCTAGGTATCTAAGAACATGTTTCAATGCATCAAAATGATGAGTTCTAGGTTGATGCATATACTGGCTAAGTGTTTGCACTGCATATGACATATCTGATCTAGTATGAGTTAGGAAATTTAAGTTCCCTACTAGACTCCTATATAGAGCTGGATCACAATAATAATCTCCTGAGTCTGCTGTAAGTTTAAGGTTGGCTGGAAGAGGAGCCTTAGCAACCTTCGACAAATCTAATTCACTGGATAGCAACAACTCTTTGGTGAATTTCTTTTGTGTCATAATGATCCCTTGCTGAACATGACTGATTTCCATGCCTAGGAAATAATGTAATCTCCCTAAGTCTTTAATACTAAAGACTTTATGAAGATGAGCTTTAAGAACTTCAATAGCAGAATCATCATTGCCTGTCAAGATGATGTCATCTACATATATGGCTGCAATCAAAACAGTTGTGTCACTCTTTTTAAGAAACAAAGAGTAATCATTCAAGGATTGAACAAACCCTTGCTGTAATAACTCAGATGTGAGCTTTGCAAACCAATGCCTTGAAGCTTGCTTCAGGCCATAAAGTGATTTTTTTAATTTGCATACAAGATTCTGTGGATTTGGAATCCCTTCTGGCATCTTCATATATATTTCCTCTGTCAAATCCCCATGCAAAAATGCATTATTGATGTCCAACTGAAATAAATTCCACTTCTTACTTACTGCAAGAGCTAAAAGACATCTCACAGTTGACATTTTTACAACTGGTGAAAAAGTCTCTTCAAAATCTATCCCATATTGCTGTGTGTATCCCTTAGCAACCAGCCTTGCTTTCAGTCTCTCCAAACTGCCATCAGCCTTTAGCTTCACTTTAAACACCCATTTACAGCCTATGCCCTTTTTATTAGGAGGAAGAGCAGTGAGTTCCCATGTGCCATTTGATTCCAAAGCATCAACTTCTTTTTTCATTGCTGTAATCCACCCTTCATTTTGAGAAGCTTCTAAGTAATTGTTGGGTTCAGTAATGGTGAATGTTTGTGCTATTAAGGTTTGAAGAGAAGAAGGAAGATCTTGAAATTGAACTAGGTTGCACCAGTGAGAGTAAGTACTGGTAGGAGCAACATAGTCAGTGAGCCAATTGCAGGTGGTTTATGAGTTCTAGAAGAATATCTGGTGGGTGGTATAGGTGGTGGTAGAGGTGAAGAAATGGGAGAAGAAGCAGGAGAATGAATACCATTTGAAGTGGAAGAAGTAGAAGGAGAAGAAGTATGTATAGAACTTGATGTAGTAGGTGTATCAAGCCAAAAAGGTTCAAGGATGTCATATGAAAAATCTAGATCAGGAATGGTATTTATTGGTAGAAAAATAGGTGAAGGGTGAGGGTTAGAATAGTGGTAAGGAAGATGCTTTTCATGAAACTGAATATCTCTTGTGATGAAGACCCTTTTTGTTGTAAGATCCATAACCTTGTAAGCCTTTTGATCAGGAGGATAACCAACAGAATACAAGAAGTAGCTCTAGGATCAAATTTGCTTCTATTCACTTTCAATGTTGAAACAAAACACAAGCATCCAAATACCCTTAAGTAATTTAGATCAGGTTTGTGTCCATAGACAGTTTCATAAGGGGAGGAAAAATTAATAGGACTCAGAGGCATCCTATTAATCAAGTGTGTTGCTGTTAACAAACATTATCCCTAAAGATTAGCATGAACATGTGATTGAAAATAAAGAGCTCTTCCTGTTTCCAAAATATGTCTGTGTTTCCTCTCCACAACACCATTCTGTTGTGGAGTATCAGGACAAGATCTTTGGTGTTGAATACCATGTTGATGATAGACACCCATAATAGCTCCTTCGGTAAACTCTTTTGCATTATCAGATCTTATGCATTTGATATGAGCATGAAATTGTGTTTGAAGAAAGACAATAAAATGCTCAAGTATCTTAACTGCATCAGATTTATGTTTCATGAGAAATATACATGTAAAGCGTGAAATCATCCACAATAGTAAGAAATTGATTGAATCCATCATGTGTACAAACCTTATAAGGCCCCAATGTATCTATATGAAGCATTTCAAAACAAGCAAATGTGTGAGTAAGACTAGTAGGAAAAGAATTAATAGTCTGTTTTGCCTTAGGACAAACTTGGCAAATAGACTCACAAAACTCTTTACAAGACAGTCCTTCAACAACATGAAGTATTTTATTGTAGGGTAAATGTCCTAATCTAAGATGCCAAAGCTTCATGGCTTCATTATCAGCAATACAAGCTGTTCTACTAGTATTTGATGATTTCTTCAGAATCACAAATCCATCACTCGCAACATATAATCCAGAGTCCAGCTTACCAAGAACCAGGGAATTGCTCTGAGAATGTTCCTGAAGAATGCACTTATCACTTGTAAACACTATATCACAATTAAGATCTTGACATAATTCGTGAGTGCTTATCAAATTGAAAGTAAAACCAGGAACATGAAGGACATTTTTAAGCTTAATATCATTCTGAAACTTCACAGTACCAATATTTTGCACCATAGCATGTTTTCCATCAGCAATTGTAATAGTGTTCTGTGTTTTAGTGAATTGTTCATATGAGTCACATAGATCTATATTTGAACAAATATGATCAGTTGCTCCACTATCAATTATCCACTTTTTATTAAGAGAGGATATTAAGCAAGTACCTGCTACATAAGCAGAGGTTGAGTTAGAATGCATAAGATTCTGTGCATTCTGAGAAGTGGAAGCAGTGACATTATTGTGTGAAGGATTTTGTACCAGCTGTACAAGTTTATGATATTGTTCAGTAGTAAGTTCAGCAGGTGCAGCATCTGAGCAACCATCATCATCATCATCTCCATATACAATGGCTGCAATTCTTTTGCCTTTGCCTTTGAATGCTGAAGGATGACCATGGAGCTTGTAGCATCTATCAATAGTGTGTCCAGTCATCTTGCAATGTTAACAAAAAAAATTCCTTCTTGAACCATTATAACCTCCATTATAGCCTCCTCTATTACCATTACCAGAATTCCTGTTCCAAGAAATAAGAGGTTTATAGACAGCAACCTTTGAGTCAAACTTCTTGTCTTCAGCTGCAAATGCCATAACATGTGTCTCACCAGAAGTAACAATACTTCTTTGTTTTTCTTCTTGAATTAACAACCTATATGCCATTAAGACATTAGGCAGAGGATGCATCATTAAGATGTTAAACCTCACATTGGCATACTTTGTATCCAGTTTCATCAACAACTGAACCAAACGCTCTTCTTGCTGCTGTTTAACAATCCTTTGAGTGAGATTACAAGTACATCCAGTACACGTACATACATGAATTGGATTTATGCCACTTAATTGATCCCAGAGTGCTTTAATTTCTGTGAAAAATTCTGCAACAACATTATTTCCTTGAGACAACTCATGTAGAGTTTGTTGTATATAGTACAACTGTGCTCCTGAATTATGAGAATATCTTTCTTCAAGGTCCTTCCATATATCTCTAGCACTAGTGAAATAGATCACACTTCTAGCTATAGTAGTATCCAAAGAATGAAGAATGTAGGATGTAACCATAGCATTGCATCTCTCCCAAGCAGCACAAGCAGCATCAGTAGATGCAGGTTTAGGAAGAGATCCATTAATGAATGAAAGCTTATTCTTACAGGATAAAGCAATCATAATACCTCTTTGCCATTCAGAGAAATTATCTCCATTGAATTTTACAGAAACAAGAGAATTTGCTGGATTTTCAGAAGGATGAATGAAGTAAACACTAGAAGGATTTTGTGTGAGAGGAATATTAGAAGAGATTTCAGATGATTCAGTCATTTTGACAATGAAATTAAGATGAAATCATAGCAAGAAATTCCACAGGATCAAAAAAAAAATCGCACAAATCAATTTTAACTTTCAATTTGAAAGAAGAAATGCAGAAAAACAGAAACAAAATGAATCAATTCAGAAAAATTCAAGTAACTTTCAATCAATCACAGAATCACAAACAATCAAATGATGATTCTGAAAAGAAATTCAGATCTAACCTCAAGAAATTCAAATTAAACCTCAAGAAGTTTCAGCTCAAACCTCAAATTTTCAATCGATGAACTGAACAATTCTTCAAAGAAAACTTCAAATCAATGTAGTAAAAGAGAAATGAAAAAAAATCAGCGAGAATGAGCTTTCCTAAGCTCTGATACCATGAAGAAATTCATGAAATGAATTTCATATTTTGCGGAAAATGAAGAACAGAAGATAAGAATGTAGAGAGAAGAAAGAAGAGAGAAGATTTTTTATTGATGTGTTTAAGAGAAGAAAATGAATTAATGATCTTTGCACATTGACTTCAGCTTATATACAACTAGCTGAATTACTAAGCTAAAGAATGAACTAAAAGCTTATACAACAAGTTACAAATTAGTTATAACTAACTATGAGCTGGCAGTTAGTTACAAACTGATAACTAACTAACTAACTACTATCTTCAACACTACTTATCAGTAATCGAATAATTAGTTACCGTATTAGGGTTAGCTTAAATTCTTAGTAAATGTGCCATGAACGGTATATAACCTTCATTGTGTAGTTCATTCTTATAATTTTCATGTTATGAATAGTTACTTGAAGCTGCTTAGTGCTTTCATAATCAAATCTGACTTCTCAGAAAGAAGCATCCATCAATTAACAAAAAAGATTCATGACCTCCTGTATATATCACCTTTGAGTTCCTCTATTTCTTACAACATTCTTCTTTCAAACATCAGTTTTTAGTTGTAATAAAATTTAATGAAAAGTTTTCTGTATAAGAAAACTAAAACACAAATTCACTTATTTATCTGTTGTATTAGAAGTTTGAAGCTTTATCAGTAAGAGTAAATCCTCCGAGTATGTTTTGTAAGGCGAAGTGATGACAAACAGAACATAATAAGGTATGCTGACTATTGAGGCTGTCAAATTAGGTTTAATGATTTGTCTGCCTTTTCCATTCCACTGTAAAATGTTAATATACAAACTAAGCTAACTATACGTAGGCCTTGAGCCCAACAAGTTTAATACACTAATTACAATCATTAAATACTATATGGGCCAATACCCCCCCTCAAGTGGGAGAATGGAGATCCGAAATGCCCAACTTGCTCAATAAATGAAGAAATTGACGTTTGCCAAGGGCCTTAGTAAAAATATCAGCGAGCTGAGCATTAGTGAGAACATGATGAGTAGTAATAAGACCATCTCGAATCGCATCGCGGACGTAGTGACAATCAACCTCGATATGCTTTGTGCGTTCATGAAACACGGGATTCTGAGCAATGTTTAGAGCAGACATACTATCACAATAGAGAGACATAGGACGAGGCTGGTGAACACCAAAGCTCTCGAGAAGAGCTTTCAACCACTTCAATTCAGAAGTGACGTCTGCCATGGATCTGTACTCAGCCTCCGCTGAGGAGCGAGAGACCGTATGCTGCTTCTTGGTCTTCCAAGAGATAGGAGAGAGACCAAGAAACACAATCCACCCAGTCAATGCGCGGTGGGTAACCGGACAACTCGCCCAATCAGAATCACACCATCCCGATAAGGAGAGATCACACTGTGCACTGAGAAGAATACCCTGGCCAGGAGACCCTTTAAGGTAACGGACCACACGAAGTGCAGCCTCCTAATGCTAAATAAAGATAGATGAGACGACCCACAAGGCGACGATAAGACTCCGGATCAGAGAGTAAATCCCCAGTAGCAAGAGCAAGGGAATGATTCTGTTCGATCGGAAATGTAGCTGGTTTCGCACCCATAAGACCAGTCTCAGAAATGATGTTCAAAGTATATTTTCGTTGACACAGAAACAAACCTTCAGGATTGCGAGAAACCTCGATGCCAAGAAAGTACTTCAGAACACCGAGATCCTTCATATGAAAGCAATCACCCAAATACTGCTTAAAAGAGAGAATAGCAGCAGAATCATTACCAGAGATAATGAGATCGTCGACATAGACAAGCACAGAGAGCTGAACCCGACCGTGACTGAGTGTGAACAAAGAGTAGTCCGAGTAACACTGGACAAAACCATAATGCAACAAAGAGGCCGCAAGTTTAGCGAACCAATAGCGGGGGGCCTGACACAATCCATATAAAGATTTCCGCAGACAACATACCGTACCGGGCCGCGAAGGAGTAAACCCTGGTGGAGGTTTCATAAACACAACCTCCTCTAAATCACCGTGAAGGAATGCATTATGAACATTCATCTGATGCAGTTCCCAGTTCTTGGCAGCAGCAACAACAAGAAAAGCCCGAACAGTGACCATCTTCACAACTGGAGCTAAGGTCTCTTTGTAATCAAGACCTTCAACCTGATGATTGCCAAACACAACCAAACGAGCCTCAAGGCGCTCAACCGAACCATCAGAGTGATATTTAATTTTATAAACCCACTTGCACCCGAGAGCTTTATGACCAGAAGGAAGTTCTTCCATATCCCAAGTAGCATTATCCTCCAAGGCACCAATTTCCTTCTATGTGGCTTCACGCCATCCAGGATCCCGCATGGCCTCACCAAAAGACCGAGGCTCAACCCCGGAAGTAACAGCTGCAAGAAAAAAACGGTGGCGCAGAGAAAATTTATCACAATTCACAAAATGCGCTAAAGGATAAGGCGTACTTGAGGAACCTGAAGAAGAGGGAACGGACGAAGATGGACTCTTTTTCCGTACTGTATCAGTGACGAAATCACGTAGCAACACTGAGGAGAGCTTGTCATGTAAACCACGCCCAAGAGAGGCCTCATCCGGATGTGAAGTAGAAGGGAGCTGGCCCACCTGAGATGCCTCATCCGGATGAGAAGGAGAAGGGAGCTGGCCCACCTGGGCATCGAGGATAGTAGAGGAAGTGGGCTGGCCCACTGTGGCAGCGCTGTCCGGAAGGGAAGGGGGCTGACCCACTGAGGCAGTGCGCTCCGCGAGAGGGGTAGGCTGACCCACTGGGCTGGGCACACCCACTGCCGAAGACTGGCCCACAAGAGCAGACCCAGCAGCAGCAGGTGAAGGGCTGCTAGCGGGCGGCTCACGCGTTGGGCTTGGAGCAGTAACAACCTCCAAGGCCGGCCCAACTGGAGCGGTGAAAGCTTCATGGTCCAAGTCCGAGTCTAATGGAGCCAAATTAAGAGGAGTAGGGGCAAAATCCTCCATGGAACTTAAGTCATCAACTGAACTAACACCCTCCAACTCAAAAGGAAATTCTGTTTCATGAAATTGAACATCCCGAGAAACAAAATATTGACCGGTCTCAAGGTCATATAATTCCCACCCTTTCTTGCCATTGGGGTAACCCACAAACACACAACGACGACTCCGAGGAGCAAATTTGTCACCTTTAGCACGTTGATTATGAGCAAAACATAAGCACCCAAAGACTTTCATTGGCATCAAGAGAGGGAGACTTTCCTGTAAGAACCTCATAAGGAGTAAGACCATGCAAAAGACCTGATGGAGTACGGTTAATTAAGTAAACAGCATCGATGACACATTCCCCCCAAAAACTAGCAGGAAGGGAAGCTTGAAACATGAGAGCCCGACTAACATTTAAGATGTGCTGATGTTTTCGCTCAACTCGACCATATTGCTGAGGGGTGCCCACACAAGAAGTTTGAAATAGAATACCATGAGTGTCCAGATACTCAGATAAGCAATTAAATTCAGTTCCATTATCGGTTCTAACAATCTTAACATGGGAATCAAATTGTCTATGAATCATGGCAAAGAATGACAGAAAAGCACTTTCAACCTCCTTCTTATTGCGCAACAAATAGACCCATACCGCACGGGAATAATCATCCACCAAAGTCAGGAAATAAACAGCATCACAGGAGGAGGGGGTGGTATAAGGCCCCCACAAGTCACAATGAATAAGCTCAAAAATACAAGAGGCTTTATCATCACTAACGGGAAAACAATCACGTGTTTGTTTAGCTTGTGGACACACAATACAAGCCTTATTTAATTTTTTCCTAGAAGTACTAGAACTAATAGCAGGAACTAACTTGACAACGCGATCCGAAGGATGACCCAGACGTCGATGCCATAACTCAAACTACGGAAAAAATAGAGTCCATCACGCCGCTCACCTGCTCCAATCAGGGTCCCCGAACGTTGGTCCTGTATAGCACATAAAGAAGTAGTGAATTTAACATGACAATTAGATTCATCAATCATTTGCGACACCGAAATTTAATTGCAATTCAAACGAGGAACATATAAAACATGATGAAGAGTTAGACCATGGGTAAGAGGCACACGACCCTCCATAGTGGCAATCGCACAAGTGCCATCCGGTAAACCAACAGGGCATTCGGCAATAGAAGTAACATGAGTGAGAGACGTAAGATCACAAGTAACATGATGGGACGCTCCCGTGTCAATAATCCAGTGGCTAGAAAAAGACATACCCGTCATCCGATCACCTTTTGTAGTTTCATGATTAATCAATTGCATTAATGCTTGAACTTGGGCTGGACTTAAGTCAACGAGAGGGGCCACTAGGGAAGCAGCGTGGCTGCTGGGCTCTGGCAGAACAGTGTGGGCCTTGACAGACCCGTTACGACCACGAGCATCAGCCTGGGCTGCAGTGGGCTTACGAGCATCAAAGGAAGGGAGGGGCAGGGTACTTGACGAAGTCGACAAGGCAGGACCACTCGACTGGGCAGCAGTGGGCGAAGGACCCTTCGAACGCCCACCAAACTTTTCTTCCCACCACGCAGGGCGACCATGTAATTGGAAACACGTAGATATGTCGTGTCCCGTCTTCCGGCAATGTGAACAAACAAGCTTCGCCCGATCAGCCTTGTCGAGTCGCGAACGCCCACGGTCAACCTGAACAGCGAAGGCATGAACGTCTTCTTTCACGGCTTTGCCCCGAGCAATATCCCGCGAATGCTCTTCCTGAATTAATGTTTGATAAATTCGGTCCATATGTGCTGGGGGAGATTGAGACAAAAGGTTGCTGCGTGTGGTGGTATACAAATCATCATCCAAGCCAATGAGGAATTGATGGATTTTTTCCTCTTCACGATCCGCGGCAAATTTGTCGGCAACCCCACACGAACAGTGGTTACAAACGCAACCGTGGAGGGGATTGAGACGGGTCAATTCATCATATAACCCCATGAGGCGTGTGAAATACTCTTCAATGGACATAGCCCGTTGTTGTTTGCAGTCAACAATGGAGGCGCGAATTTGTTGAAGCCTCGGGCCATTAGCAACACAAAACCTCTTTTCTAAATACTCCCATAACCGCTGTGCTTCATCATGAAACGGGATTGAAGCAACGAGTTTTGGATCCATACTACGCAAAATCCATGAAACAAGCATGGAGTTCACGGTTTCCCAGTCAAGAAGTTTCTTCTTCTCAGTAGGTCTGGTAATGGAACCATCCGCGAAGACGAATTTACGGCGAGCCTTAAGTGAGAGAGTAATGGCTCTCGCCCAAGCCACATAGTTTTCGCCGGTGAGAACTACGTACGTGAGTTATTAAATTGCCAGGTTGATCTCCAGAGCCAAGGTAGAAAGGAGAAGAAGGGTTTATTTTTTCGTCATCCATGGAAGCAACAGCCAACGCTGGTGGCGCTGCTTATGACCGACGAGGATAGAGAAAAAAAATAGGATTGTGAGGCTATGTGGTATCTTGCTCCGATACCATGTCAAATTAGGTTTAATGATTTGTCTGCCTTTTCCATTCCACTGTAAAATGTTAATATACAAACTAAGCTAACTATACGTAGGCCTTGAGCCCAACAAGTTTAATACACTAATTACATTCATTAAATACTATATGGGCCAATAGAGGCATGTCTTAAAATATGAACAACTAAACAAGTTTGCACATTCACTGCATGAATCTGATCTAGATAACAATGTAAAAGAGACACTTTGCTTCGTTTGATACAAAGAAAGAAAAGAAAGCAAGTGTCGAATCTGAGTGTATGTCAATGTTCCTGATTTCAGGTTTCAGAGCCGTGATCTCCTTTCCTACATTGAAGCTTACATCAAACAAGACTCAAGGCTGATAGTTCGACTATACTTCAACTCACATGATGTTTTTTCCTCTGACAGGGCGTATGTCCTTGCTTTCTGAGTTCATTGACAAGAACTTGACCCAGACAGGATAGATCCCAATAGAATTGGCTATTGACTTCTCGTAAGGCTGTCTTTCGAAACTAAGGACTAAATCACTTCTGGTGTGTGCTTGTCAAAAACAAATATGAGAGTTTAAAAGCTACCATAACTAGTCAATATGTACCAAAGTACAATTTTTGTGCACAAGCAGCACCAGATCATCATACTTTAGAAGTAAATTCCAGAAGAACCTAATCTGACACATATATGTGCTGGGAAGAATCATGCTTGTATTTTATACTTTCTTTTCCATAGCAACCCCTCCCCCTTTGTGCCTATTTCTGCATGACCTAGAATATCGCAGTGAATGACCAAAGTTGATATTCATTTGCAATACCTGCTCATTTTAAGTTGCATATGATGAGAGCTTTTAATGTAAGACTTAGAGAATACTCCCTAAGGAGGCTTAGGTTTGTTATTAACCTTATATACTAATAGTACAGTATAACCTACTTAACATAATTACAATGCTAACATAAATATATACATGGCTCCAAATATGGACACTAAATATATTACATATATTTACTCTAATACACCCCCACAGTTGGAGCGAGAGGAGGACGGATGCTCAAACTGGAACGAAAATCCGTAAACAAGGGCTGAGGAAGACCCTTGGTGAAGATATCGGCAAACTGAGACGAAGAAGGCACATGAAGAACACGTATATGACCAAGAGCAACCTTTTCACGAACAAAGTGGATGTCCATCTCCACATGTTTAGTGCGTTGATGTTGCACGGGGTTATGAGACATGTAGACAGCACTAATATTATCATAATATACCACGGTAGCCCGCTGCAGGGGACAATGAAGCTCAAGTAGAAGATTACGTATCGAGGCGGTTTCAGCAACAACATTCGCAACCCCACGATATTCAGCCTCGGCACTGGAACGAGAAAGAGTAGCCTGGCGCTTAGAAGACCATGAAATAAGATTATCACCAAGAAACACACAATAGCCTGAAGTAGAGCGACGGGTATCGGGACACCCTCCCCAATCAGCATCAGTGTAAGAAACAAGGCCCGTAGCAGGAGTGGATGAGAGATGCATGCCATAATCAAGAGTGCCCTTAAGATATCGGAGAATACGCTTAAGGGCATAAAAATGAGACTTACGGGGAGCGTGCATAAATAAACAAACCTGCTGAACCGCATAAGAGAGATCGGGGCGAGTAAATGTTAGATACTGAAGGGCACCCGTAAGCTGACGATAAAGAGTAGGATCATCAAAAAGCTTCCCACTAGTGGCACTCAGCTTAGACTTAACAGAAGTAGCAGCAGACTTACATGAAGTCATATCAGCACGAGCAAGAATCTCCATAACATATTTCGCTGGCACAGAAACATGCTATCTGGTGTACGAGAAACCGAAACACCAAGAAAATAAGACAAAGGACCGAGATCCTTCATGGCGAACTCAGAACTGAGAAGAGCAATAATCCGAGTCTGAAGAGCATCAGAGGAACAAGTGAGAATGATGTCATCCACATAGAGGAGAAGATAAGCAACATCCGAACCTCGTTTGAAGATAAACAACGATGTATCACACTTGCTATTCGCAAAACCCAAAGAAAGAATGTAAGTCGCAAACCGTTGATACCAAGCACGGGGGGCTTGTTTCAAACCATAAAGAGACTTACGAAGAAGACAAGCATGCTGAGGCTTGTCAGGATGAACAAACCCGGGAGGCTGATGCATGTAAACAGTCTCCTGAAGATCATCATGAACAAAACCATTCTTCACATCCAACTGATGAATAGACCATTTCCGAGACACAGCCAAACTCAACATAGTACGAATAGTAGTGGGTCGTACTACGGGGCTAAAAGTATCACCACAATCTACACCCACCTCTTGACTCTCACCATTAGCCACCAACCGAGCCTTATACCGTTCAAAAGCACCATCAGATTTCTCTTTGTGAGTGAAAACCCATAAGCAACGAACAACATTGGCATCCGGAGGACGAGGAACCAAATCCCAAGTATGAGTGTCAATTAGAGCATTATATTCATCACACATGGCGGAATACCAGTTAGGATCAGCTAAGGCACGCAAATGAGAGCGAGGAAGAGGAGAGATGGAAGAGGAAGAAGAGGTAACAAGAGCAAGACTGGCATATTTCGGATTGGGCTTGTACACACCAGATTGGGCCCGAGTTTTCATTGAATGACTCGGCTGGGAGGGCTGTGAAGAAAGAATAGAAGGGCCATGATGAAGTGAGCCTGCAGAAGACAAAGGAGAGGACACGGGAGGGAGAAGCTGACCAGGCCCACGCGGATCAAGAGGCCCACTATCCCCACCTGGCGCAGACGGAAATAATGAAGAGGGAGAGGGAAGCTGCTGGGCCCGTGGCTCTGGCCCATTATGAGGGGAGATTGAACGGGGGCTGTGAGGAGGAATAGTGGGCTGGACTAGGGGCGCAGGGGAGGGTGTAATTAAGAGAGGAGCGTGGCTCCACATCATTTACAAGAAAGTCAAAATCAGAATTTTTGGGATTATAATGGGAAGAATTAGGAAAAGAAAACTCATCAAAAATGACATGACGAGAAATGATGACCTTATTTGTGGCAAGATCAAGACACCTATATCCACGATGAGAGGGGGGGTAACCAAGAAAAATGCAAGGAGTAGAACGAGCACTCATTTTATGTGGAGAAGTGGAAGAAAGATTAGGATAACAAAGGCAACCAAAAGTACGAATATGATCATAAGAATGAGCCTTGTTAAAAAGAATGTGCACAGGTGTAAGGTTACCAAGAAGACGAGTAGGACGGATATTCAATAAATAAACCGCCATATTGAGAGACTCAACCCAATAAGAAGGAGGAAGAGAAGCATGAAATAAGAGAGAACGACAAATGTCATTAATAGTCCGAATCATACGTTCCGCCTTCCCATTTTGAGGAGACGTATTAGGACACGAATGTCGCCAAATCATGCCATTAGTGAGAGAAAATAGAGTAAAAGGAGCATTATCATATTCACAGCCATTATCACATTGCAAAGACTTAATAGATATGCCAAACTGAGTCTTGACATAAGCATGAAAACGCACAAAGGTAGAAAAGACATCCGATTTATTTTTGAGAGGAAACACCCATAAATAATGAGAATAGTCATCAAGAAAAAGTAAATAATAACGAAAACCTGTATGACTATTAAGAGGATAAGTATATAAATCGGTATGAATAATGTCAAAAGGAGCATAAGTCTTAGTTACTGAAATGGAAAACGGAAGCCGACAATGTTTGCCTAATTGACACCCATGACAAACAGAGAGAGGTGTCTTATTATTACATTGAATTAAATTATGACTCCTAAGAAAACTAAGAACTTGATCTCCAGGATGACCCAAGCGGTTGTGCCAAACTTCAGAAGAGAGAGCAGCAAAAGTAGATGCGGAAGATGATGAAGATGAGGAAGTAGACTATTGCACCTGGTCAGAATTTTCCCCGTCTGAAGGTCCTTCACAGAAAAACCAAATGGGTCAAATTCAACAGATACAGAATTATCAGTAGTGAATTGACGAACAGAGACAAGATTTTTAATGATTTTAGGAGCATAAAGAATTTTTTTGAGAGTAAGTGGAGAGGATGAAGATGTTAGAAAATACGTGCCCGAACCTTTAACTGGTATATTAGAACCATCACCAACCATAATGTGAGAATTTAAATTACGCCAATTGACAATAGAAGAATTAATACCTGAATTATTCATAAGATGGGAGGTAGCACCTGTGTCCATATACCAATTCGAGTCCGGGGGTTGAAGAGACAAGGCATTAAAAAATGTAGGCAACTCTGTGGGCTGGAAGCTGCCAGGAGCCAAAAGGGCTTGCTGCTGGGCCGGTTGGGCCTGCTGTGAAGGCAAAGGAGCGGGGCCTAGGACCCTTTGCTGCTGGGAAGGAAGTGGACGCCACTGGGCCTGCTGTGAGGGATAAGGATAAGGGGGGAAATATTGTGGGGCCCACGGAGCAGGCCATGAAGGGAAATACATGGGCTGGGCAGCATGAATATAATTCTCACGGCCTTGAGAATTATGATGAGTCCCATGATTATTTTGTTTCCCCTTGTACTTACCTTTATATTTTCCATTCCCATGAGTTTTACCATTGCCAGTATGAGATTTGTGTTGATGATCACCACCATGAACCACCGTGGAGGACTAAGTGGTAGATGGATCCCCGGCCAAAAGTACGGTGGTGGGGGAATTGTTGACGGCCTCGGTTTTCTCACGACTCACCTTATCTAATTCAAGCATAGAGCACGCTTTTTCGAAAGAAGGTAACGGAGTGGATTGCTGAATAAGAGTAGCAACCATTCGGTAATCGGAATTCAACTTTCCAACCAGTTGAAGAACTAAACGTTCTTCAGAAATAGGGTGATCAATAGCAGCAAGTTGTGTAGATATAGTTTTCAGTGCTTGACAATAATCACCAAGAGAATTAAATTGAGAAAGGTGAATATTACCAAACTGATTTTCGAGATGAACCACGCGAGTACCTTTGTTGTCTTGGAAAATGTTACGCAAACGTTCCCAAGTGATCATGGCAGTGGACTTGTCATCCAAGATTTTGAGAAGAAGGTCGGTTGAGATTGTTCCAAACATCCATTGACAAACAATCGCATCCAACCGAGCCCATAAACCATCATCAACATCCGTAGGTTTCTTGATGGTCGGATCGATATGGTCCAAAACATTATATACCTTGGCGGTATTGCGGAAGAAAGTGGCCCATGGAGTATATTGAACCTTGTCCACATCAAGAACCAATGGAATGAGAGCTTTAACATTAGTGACGCTTAACGCGGGATGGTAAGCGTGAGTGACTGGTGGAGGGGGAGTAACATCCCCAGTCATGGTGAAAAGAAGAAAAGAAGAGGAAGAAAAGAAAAAGAATGCCGATGTCGAGCCGAGGTTGAAGATGCACGACAAAGATGGTCTGATACCATGTAAGACTTAGAGAATACTCCCTAAGGAGGCTTAGGTTTGTTATTAACCTTATATACCAATAGTACAGTATAACCTACTTAACATAATTACAATGCTAACATAAATACATGGCTCCAAATAAGGACACTAAATATATTACATATATTTACTCTAATATTTAACATGTTCTTGAGTGTTTAATTATTTTTTAATAAATTACCTTAAAAAGAAGATATGTACTTAACGCAGTACTATGTCCTGCAACTAAAGAGATGTATATATATACTTCTTGAAATGTATGAAATGACCACAAAATTATATTAGGAAATGACCACAAAATGATGATGAAGTACCTAATCCAGTCGTAGCAGTTTACTCTATGACAATCTTTCAATGAAGCTCTTAGTTGTCGTGCAACTTATCAAAGTTCATAGTACTTTGAATTTGGATTATATGCTGAACATTTGACTCTTTCCTCCATGAGCAACTCCTCCTAGTGCTTCCATAACAGTAAGAAAACACTCTTAAGTTAATCTGTAATAAAAAGATCCCTTTCTCCTTAAAAATGGGTGTAGATCCTCTACTGATAAATTTTGTAAAACTCTATACTATGTATCAACAGAATGTTAAGACTGAAAGAGGAGGTATTGTGTAATACTTCGTCCGTTCTGAAATAAGTGAAACACTTCTCTCAAAAAGCTCTCACATAAGAGAGAAGTGTTTCACTTATTTCAGAACGGAGGAAGTACAAAAATTCATATTGAGCATTGTTCTTACACTACTTTTGAGTAAAATATCGGAGCAGTGAAATGATTCACCAACTTACTTATACTATAGATAGATGGCATGATAGCTCACATATATATACTCATAGCTGAGGCAAGAAGTTCATCAGCAAAATTTAAGGTCAACATACACTACATAAGATCCTACTCTGCCAGCTGCTTCTATTCTGTATTTAGCAGGAGCTTCAAGAAGAAAAAGAAAAAAAGAAACTCTGCAACTCTCAAAAACTAAAAGAAAAAAAGTTTCAGCTGATTCAAGCAATGGGTAGCGTGAACCAATTAGTAGAAGAAAAGCCTTTGGTAATCTTCAGCAGGAGTTCTTGTTGGATAAGCCACTCCGTGATGCAACTCATAAGCAGCTATGGAACAAATGCAACAGTTTATCAGCTGGATGAGATGTACGATAGGAAGGAAGTAGACAGAGCACTTCAAAGACTAAGACTTAGACCGAGTGTTCCTTCTGTTTTCATAGCCCAAAAGTTAGTTGGTGGGGCTAAAAAGATTATTAGTTTGCAGATTCGAGGAAGACTTGTGCATGTTGAAGGAGGCAGGAGCTTTATGGTTTAGAATAAAATTAAACTATATAGCAAGAAAAGTATGCTATAATTTTCAAATTTGCAACGTAAAAGGATCAAATTTCTTCTTCTGATTCGTTACATCCGTTTTTCTAAGAGTAGGATGGAAAGGTGTTAACATGCAATGTAAGTATATAAGTCCCCTAGTGTAGGAACTAGGCAGCAATGAACTTTGTGTGTGTTTATATCTTGTTGGAGATTTAGAGTATAAAGTTAGTTTAGTTCATGATATATAGTTTGAGTCACTTGGTAATGGTGTCGTTACTCAAACAATATATGTAATATAACATGCGAGTAGGGGACAGCATCATGCTTGTGACCAGTGGGCTTGGCTTGCTCGCACCCCGTCGCGGTGGCAGTAGGCATAGCTTGCTCGAACCCAGCAGCAGCAAGCTGGACTGGGAAGGAAGGCTGGTCGCGACTCGCGACCACTGTCGCGCCTCGCGACAGGCTGGAGCTCGCGACTCGCGATGCTCGTCGCGACTCGCGACGATGTCTCTGTCTTTCGTTGCTCTTTGCGTGATTTCGCGTGTTTTGACGGTTTGTCAATGTAATGTTTCGGATTTTCTGAAGCGTTGTAGCATTGTTATATATATATGAGGTCTCTCATATGATGAAGGGGTTGAGAAAATAACTTCTCTCTTTGAATACAAACTCTAAAGATTAAAAATCAGAAATTCTTCATCTCTACAAAATCTCATAAACTCATTTTCATTGAATAGTGTTCATAGTAAGCGTGACCACTATTGTCTCTTCTTTGTATCTCGAAGGTGAATTCCGTGAACCCGTGCTTTACGATTAGGGTCGGAATATTACTTTTGGGAAAGTGATCCACGCCTAGAAGATTGTTATCTTGTGACTCTTGTTATTTTCTATTTATTCTAACAATCCAAAAGTAATATCCATAGCAAGATGACTTCAATTCGTGAAATGTCTGCAAATTTTCACAAACTTGACAAGTTCGAAGGTGTTGGATTTCGAAGATGGCAGAAGAAGATGCATTTCCTTCTCACTTCGTTAAGTGTGGCGTATGTTTTAAGCACTCCCAAACCCGAGGAAGTGGAAAATGAAACTGTTGAAGAAATTCGGAGGAGGAGCAAATGGGAGAATGATGATTATATATGTCGTGGCCACATCCTTAACGGTATGTCCGATGCTTTGTTTGATATTTATCAATTTGTTGAATCCGCTAAGATTCTTTGGGAAGAACTAGAAAGTAAATACATGGCCGAAGATGCTTCTAGTAAGAAATTTCTTGTTAGTAATTTCAATGCATTTAAAATGGTAGACTCTAGGTCGGTAATGGAGCAATTCCATGAAATTCAAAGAATCTTAAGGAGTTTTAAGCAACACAACATTGTGATGGATGAAACCTTTGTTGTTTCCTCTATAATTGATAAATTACCACCCGGTTGGAAGGATGTTAGGAATTCCCTTAAGCATAAGAAAGACGATATGAATGTTGAACAATTGGGTGCTCATCTTCGGATTCAAGAGGGCATTCGGGTCCAAGATGGACAAAAGGATGTCAATCCTAATTCTTCCACCATTAACATGGTGGAGGATGGTAAATCAAAGGAGTCTTCTAATCCTAAGAAGAGGGCTAACAATTTCACCAAAGGCAACTACGGCAAGAAGCCTAAGTTTGGTGGAGGTGCTCAACGAGGTTGTTGGGAATGTGGAAAGCCCGGTCATTTCAAGAAGGATTGCACCATTTGGAAGAAGAAGATGAACAAAAAGAATGGTGGGAATGGCGAGTCTAGCCAAACCCATACCAAGCAAGGTATGTGTACACAAGTTTCACTTAATTCAAATCTGAATTTTGTGTGTATGATTTCTGAAATCTTTTGTGTACAGGATGATTGTTCATGGTGGATCGATTCGGGAGCATCAAGACATGTATGCAAGGAGCGGTCTCTATTCAAGACTTTCAAAGAGGTTGAGAATGGAGAAGTTCTTTACATGGGCAATGATTCTACGGCTAAAGTTCTAGGTGTAGGACAAGTAGAATTAGTGTTTAGTTCCGGAAAGCCTCTTATTTTAAGAGATGTATTGTATGCTCCGGAACTTAGGAGAAATTTAGTCTCCGGTGCTACTTTGAATCGGTTAGGTTTTAAGATGGTGTTTGAAGCTGATAAATTCATATTGTCTAAGGGTGGTACATTTGTAGGACTTGGTTATCTTTGTAATAGTATGTTCAAACTAAGTATTTTGAATGCTTTGAAAGATACTTGCTTTGTTGTTAATGACAATTCTTCTCTATGGCATAATAGGCTTGGTCATGTTAACTATAAAAAGTTGTATTCCATGTCTAAGCATGATTTGATTCCCTCTTTTGATCCAAGTATAGAGAAGTGTAGAACATGCATGTTAACAAAGATAACTAGAAATTCTTTTCCAAACAATGTGGAAAAAGATACTTCATTGCTTGATTTGGTGCATAGTGATTTATGTGATTTTCATAGCACTCCTTCCTTGGGGAACAAGAAATACATGATAACTTTTATTGATGATTATTCTCGGTTTTGTTATGTATACTTGTTATTTACTAAGGATGAAGCCCTTGATAAATTTAAGATCTATAAAAATGAAGTTGAATTGCAACTAAGTGACAAAGTTAAACGGTTTAGAACCGATAGGGGTGGTGAATTCTATGACCCGAGTTATTTTCAATCTATTGGCATTATACATGAAACCACAGCGGCTTATACACCACAACAAAATGGTATAGCTGAAAGAAAGAATAGAACTTTGCAAGAAATGGTAAATTCAATGTTATCCTATTCGGGTTTAAGTGATGGTTTTTGGGGTGAAGCTATGTTAACAGCTTGTCATATTTTAAACCGAGTTCCAATGAAAAAGAACGAGGTTACCCCATATGAACTTTGGTATAAAAGAAAACCAAACTTGAGTTATCTCAAAGTTTGGGGATGTCGGGCAATTGTAAAAGTGCCGGAACCCAAACGTAAAAAGTTGGGTGAAAGGGGAGTTGAGTGCATCTTTATAGGGTATGCTCTTCATAGCAAATCCTATAGGTTCTATGTTATAGAACAAAATGACTTTTGGTCAATTCACACTATTGTGGAGTCAAGAGATGCAATTTTTGATGAAAATCGTTATTCATCAATTCCTAGACCAAAGGATATCACTCCTAATACCAATATTCAAGCAATTGATCAAATTAATATTGATCAAGGAATTGGTATTGATCAAACTAACATTGATCAAGAAGTTGATGAACAAACTCTTGATGAGAATGTTGCATCAACATCATCACAACCTAGGAGAAGTAAAAGGGCGAGAAAAGAGAAATCTTTCGGCCCGGACTTTCATGTATATTTGGTTGAAGGATCAAGGAGTTCCATAGTGACTAAGTTTCCATATATATTTAATGTGGAAGAGGATCCTTTAACGTTTAATGAGGCTATGAGGTCTCAAGATGCCGCATTTTGGAAAGAGGCAATTGATGATGAGATGGATTCCATCATGGGAAATAACACTTGGGTTTTAGCTGATTTACCTCCTAAGTGTAAACCAATTGGGTGTAAATGGATTTTCAAAAAGAAAATGAAGGTAGATGGAACTATTGATAAGTTCAAAGCCCGTTTAGTGGCTCAAGGTTTCTCACAAAAACCGGGTATTGATTATTTCGATACATATGCACCCGTTGCTAGAATCTCCACTATAAGGTTATTAATAGCTCTTGCGGCTATTCATAAGCTTGTGATCCATCAAATGGATGTCAAGACGGCGTTCTTGAATGGAGAACTAGAGGAAGAGGTTTACATGCGACAACCGGAAGGGTTTGTCGTGAAAGGTCAAGAGCATAAGGTATGCAAGTTGATTAGATCTTTGTATGGGCTAAAACAAGCACCTAAGCAATGACATCAAAAGTTTGATGAGGTTGTGTTGTCTAATGGTTTCAAATTGAATAATTCAGACAAGTGTGTTTATAGCAAATTTGATGACAACGGTAATGGTGTCATGATTTGTCTATATGTAGATGACATGTTGATATTTGGAACGGATTTGTCACAAGTTGAGTGGACAAAATCTTTTCTATCTTCACAATTCTCCATGAAAGATTTGGGGGAGGCGGATGTCATCTTAGGTATAAGAATTAAGAGAGACAATGGAAAATTGATCTTGTCACAATCTCATTATATCGAGAAAGTGCTCAAGAAGTTTAATGTTAGTGATTGCTCTCTTGTTTCAACTCCTATGGACCCAAGTGAAAAATTATTGCCAAATGATGGCAATGCCGTGTCTCAACTTGAGTATGCGAGGGTTATAGGTTGTTTGATGTATGCTATGACGAGTACTAGGCCGGATATCGCATTTGCGGTAGGGAAATTGAGTAGGTATACTAGTAATCCTAGTATGGAACATTGGCAAGCTATTCGTCGAGTGTTAAAGTACTTGAGGAAAACCATGGACTATAGTTTGTCCTATAGTGGATATCCTTCGGTTTTAGAAGGGTATTCGGATGCAAGTTGGATCTCTAATAGAGAAGATCATTCCTCCACGAGTGGATGGACATTCCTCCTTGGGGGAGGTGCGATATCTTGGGCTTCCAAGAAACAAACTTGCATTGCAGATTCTTCAATGACATAAGAGTTTATAGCTCTGTCATCGGCAAGCAAAGAAGCCGAGTGGTTAAGGAATCTCATGTTTGAGATACCTTTGTTGCCAAAACCAATATCACCTATTGCTATACATTGTGATAGTGATGCAAGCATTGGCGAGAGCTTATAGTCAAGTGTATAATGGTAAGTCAAGACACATTGGTGTGAGACATAGTTATGTCCAAGGACTTATCAAAGATAGTGCTATCACTGTTGACTATGTAAGGACTACGTATAATCTAGCGGATTGTTTCACTAAGGCGCTAGCTAGAGATACGGTAAAGAGGATGGCAATCGGTTTAGGATTGGTGCCTTTTGGAAATCACGAGTAAGGGAATCTTAACTTAACGCCCAATAAGACGTTGGGTCTTGAGTTCAATAAGATTAATTTCCTTATTTGTTGATTGAAAGAACTTGTATAATCATCCAAGGTAAAGTTCTTTAAATCTGTGATGATTTAAGAGGTTGTTTAATCTTAATAGGTCTCTTGACATTGTGCTTTGTCACGGGAGCATGCTTTTCTAAGAGATCTACCTATGTAAGTGCGAAGTTTGCCCGCTTCAAGGAGCTAGTGAGGCATAGCTTTGATGCACTTATGAATTGATATGGACACATGGCTAATTAGTGTCAAGTATATATTGAAAATGAGTAGTTAATCTTGTGTGTGTAATATCTTCAAGTTTTCATTATGTGTTGCTAATGGTTCAATCGTTTATCGACACCATTTGGATACGAATGCTTGGAATGTGTATTATACTAAGTGGAAGTTCAAGTCTTTGTACACTTTCATTTATGCATGAGGTTGTTTTGTTATGATGATGTTTGTGCAATAACTATTTATGTATACTCTAAATGGGGGAGGATTGTTGGAGATTTAGAGTATAAAGTTAGTTTAGTTCATGATATATAGTTTGAGTCACTTGGTAATGGTGTCGTTACTCAAACAATATATGTAATATAACATGCGAGTAGGGGACAACATCATGCTTGTGACCAGTGGGCTTGGCTTGCTCGCACCCCGTCGCGGTGGCAGTAGGCATAGCTTGCTCGAACCCAGCAGCAGCAAGCTGGACTGGGAAGGAAGGCCGGTCGCGACTCGCGACCACTTGTCGCGCCCGCGACAAGCCGGAGCTCGCGACTCGCGATGCTCGTCGCGACTCGCGACGATGTCTCTGTCTTTCGTTGCTCTTTGCGTGATTTCGCGTGTTTTGACGGTTTGTCAATGTAATGTTTCGGATTTTCTAAAGCGTTGTAGCATTGTTATATATATATGAGGTCTCTCATATGATGAAGGGGTTGAGAAAATAACTTCTCTCTTTGAATACAAACTCTAAAGATTAAAAATCAGAAATTCTTCATCTCTACAAAATCTCATAAACTCATTTTCATTGAATAGTGTTCATAGTAAGCGTGACCACTATTGTCTCTTCTTTGTATCTCGAAGGTGAATTCCGTGAACCCGTGCTTTACGATTAGGGTCGGAATATTACTTTTGGGAAAGTGATCCACGCCTAGAAGATTGTTATCTTGTGACTCTTGTTATTTTCTATTTATTCTAACATATCTCAAGGTGAATGTAGTCTCTTTCATTAAACTACGGTAAACCTGCTTTAGTGATGTATTGTTTCATCTTGTTACAAATAAAGCATCAAATTTGGATCACCGAGAGTGACAGCATAAATATAGTTGCAATAATAGATGATAGCAATCAGCTGAACACCAAGTAGCAAATTTATAGCTTTGGAGATCACCACTAAAACTTGAAAGCACCAGAAGAGAAATAAAGAAAAAGAAAATACAAGATTTCATGTCCGTCAACCATCATTAGAGGCTGACCAAATAAAAAATATCCCTATTCAAGGCCTCCCAGAAACATCAAAACAAAATAACCATGAACACCAACCAGAAGGAGATCGAGCCATCATCCCCACCACCACTATCTCCATCGTTAAGCCCCTTAACAATATCACCAGAATCCCCCCCTCGCATCCACAAAATCAAACCCTCAGCCCCTATCCTATTCTCGAGACCGGCCCTGCCGCTGAAACCCGAAACATCCCCCCTATTTGTGGAGTACATCCTAGCGGAGGAGCACGGGGAGATCATAGAAATATCCCTATTCGAAGTGAAACAAATGATCTTGGACCCAACGAATGTGGACCCTCGGTTCAAAGAGCTCTTAATGTACATCCCCGACGTCGGGTTTCATTCGGCTCACCTCCCCCAATTACAAAACATCTCCCACCTGCCTGTGGTAGCCCTGCTGTTCCTGAAATGGTTTTTGAAGAGAGAGGTAGAACACGACAACGAGGAAAGAGAGCTTCTTCACAACCTAGGCCCATGGTTGGACCCACGCAGCCTTTTACCTCACCACAGACAGAAAGTGACAATAAGAATGGAACCAATCACGGTCAAATCCATGAGCAACTCCAATGCTCTACTCCTTGCGGATATCTTGCCAATGCTCAAGCAAGTGAAGATAATGGCAAGATGGGAAGAGGTTGTAGGAGTAAATGGGCTACGGGAAGCCGAAGTAACTCTAAAACCAATTAGAGACTCGTGGATTTACCCCGAAACGGGGGAACTACTGCTCCCATGGAGGGAGGAAGCAAGGGCCGAAGTGCAAGCAATGGAAACAAGACCCTACCTTCCCCCTAACATGTCAATTGTCATGTGGAATGTTAGGGGGTTAAGCCGTCCCTCCTTTAAACCAAATATGCGGCATATTCTACAAAGTCATGAGCCCGACATTCTCATCCTTGTTGAAACACAAGTTTCGCGCCAAAATACCGGTTGCCTCATCACTTATTTGGGTTTTGATGCTTCACATCTTGTTGAACCGAATGGTCGAGCGGGTGGGATTCTTCTCCTGTGGAAGACTCACAAAGTCAACATCCACATCCTTGGAGAGAATCATCAAGGAATCTATGCGTTGGTGGAGGTATGTAACTCTAATATTTCATTCATTCTTACTTCGATTTACGCTAGCCCAAAGCATGAGATTAGGAAAAATTTATGGAATGATTTATGCAATTTTGCGGAAAGTGTTAATAGTCCTTGGTTAGTGATTGGCGATTTCAATGAAGTTACATGTCAAGCCGAGAAATTTGGAGGGAGAAGGGTTAATTTTCGCAAGGTTAATATGTTTCTTGATGCCATGAATTATTGCAAGCTAATTGATTTAGGGTATAATGGCTCGAAATTCACTTGGACCAATAAAAGACGGCACAACCCAATTCTCGAAAGGCTAGACCGGGGGTGGGGAAATGATGCTTGGTTGACCTCCTTTCCCAATTCAAGCCTTTGGCACCTTCCTCGTATAACCTCGGACCACTGTCCCCTCCTTCTTAGATTAGACAATCCAATCCCAAAAGATGGCCCGAAGCCCTTTAGGTTCGAACCTATGTGGCTTAATGACCCGACTTTTGACCAAACGGTGGTGGAGGCTTGGAATCATGAAAAAACCAACACTTGTGCTAGACTTAATAACGTAAAAGAATCTCTTATTGTGTGGAATAAAGAAACCTTCGGAAATATATACCTTAGGAAGAGTCGAGTCTTGAAAAGGTTAAAAGGCACTCAAGTTGCTCTTCACTGTAACCCGACTTCCCCATTCCTTCAAGCTCTAGAAGACAATCTTGAATCAGAAATGCGCGAAATCTTGGACCAAGAAGAGTGGCTTTGGCTTATGAAAAGTAGGGTAAACTGGGTCTCTGAAGGGGAGAGGAATACTTCATTCTTCCATAAAAGTGTCACCATTCGTCGAACTACTAATCGTATTCTCACCATTAGAAATGAAGTGGGGGACAACCTAGAGATCATAGCAGACATCAAAGCTCATATTAGGCAAGCATTTAAAAACTTGTACCAAACGGAACACGAGTTGAGCCCTAGTTGGCATTCGGTTTCCAATAACTCCATCTCTATTTCACATCCCCCCGCTCAAGAAGAAATCAGACTAGCCTTATTTTCAATGAAACCATTAAAAGCCCCGGGACCCGACGGGTTTCACCCAATCTTCTTTCAAAGGAAATGGGACATTGTTCAGAAGGAAATGTGTAATGAGATTCAAACTTGGTTTGAGGAGGGTAAAATTCCTAACAACTTGACCCAAGCGTTGATCTGTCTTATCCCTAAACAACCATGCCCGGAAACGGTTAAGCATTTAAGACCTATCAGTTTATGCAACACGTTGTATAAGCTTGTCACTAAAATAGTTGTGAATAGACTGAAACCATTCATTCCAAATTGGATCTCCCCAAACCAAAATAGTTTCATTAAAGGTAGAGGTCCGGAAGTGAATTTGATTGTTGCTTCTGAAATCCTTCACTCCATGCAAAAGAAGAAAGGGAAATGGGGTTGGTTCGCCCTGAAAATTGATCTTGAAAAAGCTTATGATAGAATGGAGTGGAGTTTTGTTAAAAAATGTCTTGATGCCCATCACCTTGACTCCAAATCTGTTGATCTTATTATGAACTGCATTTCCTCAACTTCATCTTCAGTTCTAATTAATGGCCAAAAAACCGAAACTTTTGAAAACTCTAGAGGCCTTCCTCAAGGTGATCATATGTCCCCCTACTTATTCAATATTTGCCTTGAATACCTCACGTCCCTGATAAACAGCGCTTGTGAATCTAAAGAGTGGACTCCTTTTTGGGTAGGTAGAAAGAGAGTTCTTGTATCTCATCTAATGTTTGCGGATGACCTGTTATTATTTGGGAGAGTGGATGAAAACACAGCTTTTGCGGTTAGAGACATAATTCGGACCTTTAGCAAAGAATCAGGGCAGAAAATAAATGAAGATAAAAGTCGTCTATCATTCTCTCCTAATACCCCGCAGGGTCTTCAAGATCTTTTTCAAGACACCATTAGAGTCCAAACCTCTGAAAAACTAGGACTCTACCTTGGCCTTCCTCTTTCTCACAAACGCCCTAAAAAGCATGATGTCCAGTTTGTTGTTGAGAAAGTGAGGAAGAAGCTGGCTAATTGGAAAACTAACTTTCTTTCTAGGGCAGGGAGACTAGTTCTCATCAAATCAACCCTCAATACTATCCCTAGCTACTACATGCAAACTAGCTTCCTTCCTATATCCATCCTTAACGACCTAGATAGAGTATGCAACAACTTCTTGTGGGGTGAAAAAGGGGGGAAAAATCGCATGCACCTTGTGTCAAGATAGGCTACCTTCATGCCTAAAAGCTTAGGGGGTCTGGGTATTTGAAAACACAAAACGGTAAACCAAGCTTTAATGGCCAAACTAGGATAGAAGATGTGTCATGGAAATTCAAATCTAGCCCAAAAATGCATTCACTCAAAATATGTCCACAAGTCGGGGATAACAAACTTGAAAAGAGGCTCACATATTTGGCAAAGTATAGGAAAAGGTTGGTTTCTTTTAGAGGCTAGTTGTCAATGGAAACTGGGGAATGGGAATATGGTGTCTTTTTGGGAAGAGAATTGGCTTGGCCTGGGGGCCATTAGAGGTCAAGTAATAGGACCCTTAAATGAACATGAAATAAATGTAAGTGTTAGAGATGTTTGGAACTCGGGAGAGTGGGATGGTGTCCAATTTTCCATTGACCTACCCCACCATATTCTTAACCACCTATATAGCTTCCAGTGGTCCCCCAATGAAAACACTGACTTCCCTTTTTCATCATTTGCCCAAAATGAAACCTTCTCTGTCAAAAAAGCTCTTTCATGGGAAACCGATCGTCTCCAAAAACCAACTAGGGATATTTCGTGGGTTTGGGGGGGGGCAGCCATCCTCCGAAAATCAAAATCTTTCTTTGGCTTCTTTGGCATGGAAGAATTCCTACCCAAAAACTGTTATATGATAGGAAAATGATCCCCAACCCAACGTGCAACGTTTGCGATACTTTTGAGGAAAATATTCTCCATGTATTGAGAGACTGTGACCCTGCTCAGGAGTTATGGGACGCCATACCCATAGTTAGCATGCTATCCCTGTCAGATAAAGATGAATGGTTTAGAGAGAACCTTAGAAATAAGACCGCGTTTATGGGCCTCCCATGGCAGGCTCTATTTCCCTTTCTTTGCTACCAACTGTGGCTTAACCGTAACAAATTTATTTTTGAAGGGACTCCCCACCCAAACCCTCAACAATCGATTAAAAGGGCCACCTTTGCGTGCTGGGAAATTGTGTCCTCGTCCCCAATCCTTCCTCAACATGTCCAAAATGATACCTATGTCTCCCCCATCACTGATTTGTCTAACCTCTGGACCTTTATTCACACTGACGCATCTTTCACCTCCGCTGTGATGCCTTCGGGAATTGGCGGGTGCCTGAGGCTTAGAAATGGTTCGTGGGTTTCGGGTTTTCAAAAGAAAACATACGCCATCGATGTTAAAATGGCTGAAATGCTGGCAATAATTCATGGCTTGCGTATGGCTCTGCTTCACTCCCAGCAGTACGTGGTTGTGTGCTCCGATTGCAAAGAAGCCCTCAAAATCATTAATGCGGTAAACGAGGAAAATTCTATTTACTCTTATGTTTGGAGTGTTTGTAGGGAACTCAGCAAGGGATTCAGGGACATCCAATTCAGGTTCGTGAGGCGTGAGGAAAACAAGGTTGCAGATAGCTTAGCCAAGGATGTTTGAACAAACGATTTAGAGCTCAATGTAACGAGGCAATTAAGCCTCCCCCCTAGTTTCTGTAACGATTGGATAATTTCAGATTGTAATGGGGTTTTTAAAACCCTAACTTGAACTTTCTTTTCAATGCATGCCTTGTTAACCCAAAAAAAAAAACCCATCATTAGAGGAGGTTAGCAATAGAAACATTCATGTTGTGACCCTTACGATTGAGTGAGTAAAAATTATATGAAAAAAAAGGTTGATATATTGAGAAAATACATCGAGATCATGAGTTTAACAATAACACAGAAAGAGTATACAGTTATTTGAACCTCGATACGACTTCTTACAATAAGAATATACATTAAGATGTAGCTTGTGCCTAAGGCTTTTATAGCTAATAACCTTTTTTTTTTTTTGAGGGGTTATAGCTAATAACCTAAATTAATGAGAAATTGAGAACAACGAATTTATCAAGAAGTAAATTAACATTAAGTCGTAGCTTTTGTATCATACTAGTTGTATAACTAGTTGCTCAAAATAATCCGAACAATGAAAAAGACCATTACACACATAATTATATATAGCATCATACTTATATAGAGTGACAATGTGGCATCATCAAGCCACATGAATATAGTATATTATTTGCAAAACATGCATGGAAGTATTTTCTGGATAGATATCTTCCAAATTCATTGATTACAAAGTTTTTACCAACAGCTCCAAACTATGCACAACAGAAGTAAACACCCAATAAAATAAAATGAGTACCCATTGATCATAATGTTCTTTAGCACCTCTCAAGCTATTTCTGCTTTTTCGGTGGACTGAGGTTAATTCATCCCCTGATTGGTGTTCCACTAAATAGCACATTGCATAACATTTGCGCTGTATATTGGGGAGAAGCATTTATCAGCGTCCATTAAAAGGCATTCACTTATCAACAAATCTTTAGGAGGATTTGGACAGCATAAAGCATAACCTGCTGGACACATGCGGGACAGGCGAGGCAGATGGCTAAAATGGAGAGTCGTCAATTCCGGGAGCTTGATCAATTTATTACGTCCTGATACATATTCTTCATTGAGATCGTCAGTAAATATTTCTTCCAGTTCACGCGCCCTAGACAAGATAATGTCCTTAAGTTTTGGAAGACTTTGAGCAACAGAGAGCGGAAACACGGTTTTCAATTTGTCACATTGGTCTAGAGAGAGAAACACCAAACAAGGGAAGCATGTAGCTGAGTTGTTCTCATGTTTTGGAGAAAAATCTTGGTCACCTACAGGTTCAATTAGATTTTCCAATTCGTTGCGGTTGCGAACCTCTAGAATTACAAGGGAGCCTAGAGCTTGAGCAACGTTACGCGGAAACAGACTCATGGACAGGGCCACCGAGTTTTTCACTGTTATGTGGCCAAGCTTATTGGAGATTAATGTATATAGTGTACTGATGATGTGGATATTTCTATAAGCCACATCATTTTCTAATTAGTTATAGGTGGTTATTCTCTCTAACTACCTCTCTAACAAACTTCTGTATATATAGCTAACAACCCTTTTTTGTACAGTAAGTTTTTTAATACAATTCATTACAACAATTCTAAAATTCTTACTTTTCTCTCAATCAGTTTCTCTGTAACAATAATGAAGTTAAACTTCATAAAATGACATGGTATCAAAGCAAAATCACAAATTCTAGGTCATTTTTGCTGAAATTTCCGCACTGATTCTGATTCACCTGAGGTTTCGAAGATCGCAACAGTAGAATTCCAGCTGAAATTCTTCAATTGAGGTGTGATTTGTCCAAATTCTGTTCTGAATTTCTGATTTTAGATCTTCGATTTTCCTAATTCAAATTCCTAGCTCAAATTTCTCTATCATCTGAACATTGATCAACTTCGTTCTTGTTGATTACTAGTATTTGCTGAATTTCTTGACTGATTTCACTTGTTTCTGTTGAAAATTTCATTTGTTCTTGCTGAAATTCTTCTGATCATTTCTAAAAAGTTCTTGAATCTTAGAATCTGCTAATAGTAGAATCATATTCATCAGATTTTGCTTCTTGAATTCATTCTCTTGTTTTTCTTCACTTCGTTTTTTTCAATTTCTATCTGAATTTTTCTCAAAATTTGTTCATCATGCCTGTTAATTCAAATACACAACCTACATTACCTCTGAATCAGAATCCTAGTAGCATATACTATATTCATCCATCCAATTCAAACTCTGCTCAATTAGTTTCTTTCAAGTTTAATGGTGAAGGCTATACTAGTTGGAAAAGAGAAATGTTGCTACCTTACCAGCTAAGAATAAGGTAGGTTTTGTTAGATGAGAGAACATATAAGGGAACCGGATATCCACTCCAAGGCACGGAAACTACGCTTTCCTATTAGTTTAATTTCGCCCCTCTAGGATCACCGGGTTAACACGAAATAACTAATGAGATATAATGGAGAAAACAATTCACTAGATGATCTTCTAAGTGAATCAACAAGAACTTTGTGTTTGATGTTTGTGAAGAACACTAAAGAGAAAGTTGCAAGTTTTCTCTCAAGCAAAGCAAGTAGATTTCAATCTCTAAATCAGATTTTCTCTCTCTCTTAACTCATATACAAAACAAGGGTGATGAATAATCTTCCCTCTTGATTAGAGCTGTTACAACATTCATCTCCCTTTAATCCCCTGATTAAACATACTTAATCATCATTAAAAGGAAAATGTATGCCATACAACGGTTATAAACCGTCCACGCAAAATTACACGCCCCAAAACAGACTCCTCGTCGCGACTCGCGAGTCGCGAAGGCCGCTGGTCGCGACCCGCGACGGCCTCCTGGTCGCGACCCGCGACCAGCCCACTGTCTTGCTTGAGTTAATCCACGTGATTTTGCGCATTCTAACCTTAACATACTAGACCTCCTCCTCTTCTAGTATATACTCATATGAGCTAACAAAACCCATTACCCTATAAATGTTCCAACAATCCTCCTCCCATTTATAGGGTAATGTTGAAAAGTTTTCAACTTGCTATAAATCACAAACAAAACATGCTCATGCATCATGGAAATATCTTACGATTGAATCTCCACTTAGTAAAAGTAACTTTACAACAATTTCGATCATAATGATAGACAAAGCTTTGAATCATATAACCACCACAAATCATTGAAGATACTAATACACATAAGCATAAACTTAGTTCTTAACCTCCGACACCTATGAAGCCTTGGTGTCCATATCCATTCATAAGCGTTCCAAGTCAAGCCTTAGACTTGGTGAAGCGACCAAACCTCTAGCTTATATAGGTAAATCTTTACGAACATGCTCCTACAATTGAGCACTTATCAAAGATTTATTAAGAAATAAATTCAACCTCTTAACATTGTAGAAACAAGCACTAACCTTGGGATGTTTTAAACAAGTGCTCCCAACCTTCTAGAGAAGTACTTTCCTCATTGAATTTGAGATCTAATGTTGTATTAGACATCAAATTGAGTTTTCCTTCACTATAGGTTGTTCATTAGGCTTAAGACCCATCCCTTTATTCATTTTGTTCACTAGTTCCCTTGACAACGGTTTAGTAAACGTATCCGCCAAGTTCAAACTAGACCGAACAAAATTAATAGTTATACAACTATTCCTTATCATTTCACGCACATAGCTATGTCTAACTCCAATGTGCCTTGACTTGCCATTGTAGACTTCACTATAAGCTTTAGCTATGGTTGATGCACTATCACAATGAATAGCAAGAGGTGACATAGGTTTGACCCACAAGTCAACCTCACTCAACACATTCCTTAGCCATTCCGCTTCTTGGCAACAAGATGCCAATGCAATGAATTCCGATGCCATGGTGGAATCCGTTATACATGTTTGCTTCTTGGATGCCCATGAAATAGCACCTCCTCCAAGAAGAAACACCCATCCACTTGTGGATGAATAATCTTCCTTGTTGGAAATCCAACTAGCATCCGAGTAATCTTCTAGGATAGAAGGTTCTCCTTTGTAAGTTATGACATAATCCAAGGTTTTATTCAAATACCTTAACACTCTTCTCAATGCTTGCCAATGCAACATACTAGGATTACTAGTATACCTACCGAGTTTACCAATAGCAAAAGCTATATCCCGGTCGAGTGCTAGTCATAGCATACATCAAGCTTCCAATTAAGCTTGCATACTCCAATTGTGAAATAGGAGTACCACTACTCGGAACCAAGTGAACACTAGGATCCATCGGAGTAGCAAAATGAGTCGAATTCGATTCATTAAACCTCTTAATCACTTTCTCAATGTAATGAGATTATGATAAAGAAATTGACCCTTTACCTCTGATTATTCTAATACCTAGAATAACATCCGCTTCACCCAAATCTTTCATGGAGAAGCTAGAAGAGAGAAAGACTTTGGTTTTTTCCACTTGTTCCAAATCAGTCCCAAAGATAAGCATATCATCAACATATAAGCAAATTATAACTCCATTACCGTTATTATCTAATTTACTATATACACACTTATCGATCGATTTATTTTGAACCCACTAGACAAAATGACCTCATCAAATTTTTGATGCCATTGCTTAGGTGCTTGTTTAAGACCATACAAAGATCGAACTAATTTGCAAACCTTAGTCTCTTGACCTTTAACCACAAAACCTTCAGGTTGATTCATGTACATTTCCTCCTCCAATTCACCATTAAGGAAGGCAGTTTTAACATCCATTTGGTGAATTACTAGACCATGAATCGCAGCTAATGCTATCAAAAGTCTAATGGTAGCTATTCTAGCAACCGGAGCATAAGTGTCAAAATAATCGATACCATATCTTTGCCTAAAACCTTGGACCACTAACCGGGCCTTATGTTTTAGTATGGTTCCATCGATCTTCCTTTTCCTTACGAAAATCCACTTACAACCTAAAGGTTTGCATCCGGGGGTAAATTAGCTAAAATCCAAGTATAATTTCCCATTATTGAATCCATTTCATCATTCACCGCCTCTTTCCGTAAAGCGGAATCATGAGACTTCATAGCCTCATCAAAGGTCCTAGGATCCTCCTCCATATTGTTACAATATGAAAATTGAGTCACAATAGACTCCCTTGACCCTTCAACTAAATATAGTTGAAAATCCGGTCCAAAAGATTTCTCTTTTCTAATTCTTTTACTTTTCCTAATTTTCGGTGTTGTAGTATCATGATCATTGTTAATGTCATCCACAACATTGGAACTAGTACTAGGTATCATGTCCTTTGGAATCGATGAGAATCTAGTCTCATCAAATATTGCATCCCTTGACTCTATCACAGAATGGATAGAGACAACATCATTTGGCTCAATGACATAAAACCTATAGGCTTTGCTATGTACCGCATAGCCTATAAAAATGCAATCAATTCCTTTTTCACCTAAAGTTTTCCTTTTAGGTTCCGTCAATTTGACAATTGCCCTACAACCTCATACCTTAAGGTAATTGAGATTAGGCTTTTTGTTACACCAAAGTTCATAAGGGGTAGTCTTATTCCTTCTATTAGGAACTCAATTTAAAATATAACATGCAGTTAAAATTGCATCACCCCAAAAACCGTCATTTAGACCCGAATTAGAAAGCATGGTGTTAACCATTTCTTTTAGAACCCTATTTTTCCTTTCCGCTATACCATTACTTTGAGGTGAGTATGGAGCGGTTGTTTCATGAATTACACCAATGGAACTAAAATAGCTAGGATTATAATATTCACCACCCCTATCCGTTCGAAGTCTTTTAACTTTTTCATTAAGTTGAAGTTCCACTTCGATCTTAAAAATCTTAAACTTTTCTAGTGCTTCATCTTTAGTAAATAATAAATATATGTAACAAAACCTTGAATAATCATCAATAAAAGTCACAATATATTTTTTATTTCCCAAAGAAGGTGAACTATGAAAGTCACACAAGTCACTATGCACCAATTCAAGCAATACCGTTTGTCTAGTCACACTAGGATAAGGATTCTTTGTAATCTTATTTAGCATGCATGTCTTACACTTCTCTAACTTTAAATCGAAAGAAGGTATTAAACCTAGCTTAGACATGTCATATAATCTACGATAGTTTACATGACATAAACGATTGTGCCATAGAGAAGAAACATCAAGCATGTAAATAGAACTAGTATCAATTTCATTATTAATACTAAATTTAAACATTCCATTACAATAAAATCCTTGTCCAACAAAAATACCACCCTTGGAAACTATAAACTTATTCGATTCAAATACAACTTTAAAACCAAACTTATTCAAAAGACCCCCCGACACAAGATTCTTCCTAACTTCCGGTACATAAACAACATCCCGGAGAGTTAAAGTCTTTCCCGAGGTTAACAACAATTCTACTTGGCCTATACCCTTGGCCTTTACCGTAGAATCATTCCCCATATACAAGATTGGACCATCATCCAATTCTTCCAAAGACTTGAAGAAGTGCTTATTATTGCACACATGTCTAGAGGCCCCCGAATCTATCCACCAAGAATCATCAACCTGCACAAACATAATTTCAGAAATCATAGCCACAAAATTCATTTCTTCAATTACATGTTCATGTGCAACTTTACCTTGGTTTTGAACAACACTAGGTTGTCCATTGTCTTCTTCTTCTTAGAAGGACAATCCCTCTTGAGATGAGGTCCATTGCATACCCAACAAGTGAGGGTCTTCCTCTTCTTGTTTGCAAAGTTAGTTTTAGAGTTGTTATACCCACCAATCTCTACCATATTCACGGTAGACTTAGGAATACTAGGAGTAGTATCCTTAACCCCATTTCAATACGAAGATGAGTTCCTAATTGCTCCATGGAAATATCTTCCTTCCTATGTTTCAAGGAATGCTTAGTTTCTTTCCAAGAATGTGGAAATTTATCAATGATTGAGGCTACGGCAATAGCCTCATCCATCACCATACCATGTGATCTAATTTGGTTCAAAATATAATGAACTTCATGAAATTGCTCTATAATAGGCCGATCATTAGTCATTTTAAATGAATTAAAATTACTAACAAGAAATTTCTTACTTGAAGCATCTTCAGAAATATACTTGGCCTCAAGAGTATCCCAAAGTTCCTTTGCACTCTCCACATTTTGATAGAGATCGAACAAAGGGTCGGTAAGAGAGTTGAGGATGTGACCCCGGCAAATGTAGTCATCATTCTCCCACTATGTCCTCTTCCTTGTAGTCTCCACGGACTCTTCCTCTCCATCTTTCGGGAATGGTGGCATGGGTGTTGATAGAACATACACCACATTCAAAGTTGTCAACAAGAAGTGCATCTTCTTTTGCCATCTTCGATAACCCACCCCCTCAAACTTGTCCAACTTTTGGAAGTTCATAGTCATGTCCTTGAGTGATTGAGCCATATCCAAAATGAAAAGAAAAATTAAACTAATAGATTGTTAGATGAGAGAACAAATAAGGGAACCGGATATCCACTCCAAGGCACGGAAACTACGCTTTCCTATTAGTTTAATTTCGCCCCTCTAGGATCACCGGGTTAACACGAAATAACTAATGAGATACAATGGAGAAAACAATTCACTAGATGATCTTCTAAGTGAATCAACAAGAACTTTGTGTTTGATATTTGTGAAGAACACTAAAGAGAAAGTTGCAAGTTTTCTCTCAAGCAAAGCAAGTAGATTTCAATCTATAAATCAAATTTTCTCTCTCTCTTGACTCATATACAAAACAAGGGTGATGAATAATCTTCCCTCTTGATTAGAGCTGTTACAGCATTCATCTCCCTTTAATCCCCTGATTAAACATACTTAATCATCATTAAAAGGAAAACGTATGCCATACAACGGTTATAAACCGTCCACGCAAAATTACACGCCCCAAAACAGACTCCTCGTCGCGACTCGCGAGTCAAGAAGGGCGCTGGTCGCGACCCGCGACGGGTGTCGAGAACCCGCGACGGCCTCCTGGTCGCGACCCGCGACCAGCTCACTGTCTTGCTTGAGTTAATCCACGTGATTTTGCGCATTCTAACCTTAACATACTAGACCTCCTCATCTTCTAGTATATACTCATATGAGCTAACAAAACCCATTACCCTATAAATATTCCAACAGGTTTTGTTGATGGAGTTTGTAGATCACCTACTGATGAATATAAAGCTTGGTCTAGGTGTAATGATCTAGTCTGTTCCTGGATCTTGTTCAATCTTGATGAAAACATAGCTAGTAGCGTTATGTTTATGAGATCTGCTAGGGATCACTGGATGGATCTTGAGGAACGTTTTGGTTACACATCCTTGGCTCGGATTTATGCATTAGAACAGAAATTAGCTGATATTCATCAAGAAGGAACTCAATAAATGTTCTTGCAACCTGACAAAAAGGCTCTTTGAGAGGCATCAGGAGAAGATGATCATACAGTTCATGATGAAATTGACAGATCAATTTGCAACAATTAGAGGCAATATGCTCATGATGCAGAAGCTACCTAAGGTAACTGAGGCCTATAGGATGTTTGCTCTGGAGGAAAAACACAAGGAGATTTCCTCTGGCATTTCTTCACATTCTGAGTCCATGGCTTTCATAGTAGACAAAAGAAGATACACTGAACCTAAGTCTTTTGGCAACAATATAAAACACAACAACAACAGTTTCAAGAGAAATTTCAAAGGCTCAGGAGGATCTAAGTCTGATAAACCAGGGTCCAAGTACTACTGTACTCACTGTGAGATTCCGGGGCATAGTATTGATAGATGTTTCAAAGTCCATGGATATCCAGCCAACTTCAAAGGCTTTAAAGATAGAAGAGTTGCAGCTCTATCCAATAATGAAAGCACTACTGCTATGGATATTGATGATACACCAGGTCCCTCACTGTCTATGGACCAATATAATCAGCTCATCACTATGCTTAAGTCCCCTCAGTCCAAGTCAAACACAACTGGTGCTCATGCTATGATGGCATGTAACAGTTTATGTTTCCTATCTTGTTCTGATTCTAAGTGGTAACTTGATAGTGGTGCAACAGACCACATTTGCTGTGACTTAACCTATTTCTCTGAATATCAAAATATGCATGATTCTGAAAATTTCATTACTATCCCTGATGGGAGTAAGATACCAGTGAAACATATTGGTTCAGTAAAGGTGACTAATGACATTATGCTCCATAATGGCTTACATGTGCCTCAGTTCAAGTTCAACTTGATTTCTGTTCACAAGCTATGCAAAGATATGAAATGTGAATTACACTTTACTCATGATGAATGTTTTGTTTCTCATAAAGAGAAGTTGATTCCTCTTGGTAAGCTCAATGATGGGTTATATAATGTTCAAGACCAGAAGGTTTGTCACACAACTGCTCTTGTTTCTCATGAATGTAATAAGACATGTCTAGCTACTGTTTATGATGCTAAGTTTTGGCATCTTAGGCTATGACATTTACCATTTAACAAATTGCATTTTCTTCCTATCTCTTGTGATCCTAAGTCATGTTTACAAGACACAATATGTCAAGTTTGTCCAAAAGCCAAGCAAACTAGAGTGTCTTTTCCTAGAAGTTCAATAAAGACCACTAAACCTTTTGAGTTGTTGCATCTTGATGTATGGGGTCTTCACTCTATTAACACACCCTCTAGATGTAACCAGTTTCTCACCATAGTGGATGATTTTAGCAGATTTACATGGATACATTTCTTGAAGCATAAATCTGATTCTGTGTGTGTTATGAAGAATTTTTTGCAAATGGTTCAGACTCATTTCAATACCACAGTGCAATGTATTAGATCAGATAATGCTGGTGAGTTGTGTGAAGGTGACATGAAGCGACTATATGATCAGCTTGGTATACTTATTGAAACCAGCTGTAGTAATACACCCCAGCAGAATGGGGTTATAGAACGAAAGCATAAACATCTTCTAGAGACAGATATAGGTGGTTATTCTCTCTAACTTGAGGGGGGTATTGGAGATTAATGTATATAGTGTACTGATGATGTGGATATTTCTATAAGCAAGCCACATCATCTTCTAATTAGTTATAGGTGGTTATTCTCTCTAACTACCTCTCTAACAAACTTCTGTATATATAGCTAACAACCCTCTTTTGTACAGTAAGTTTTTTTAATACAATTCATTACAACAATTCTAAAATTCTTACTTTTCTCTCAATCAGTTTCTCTGTAATAATGAAGTTAAACTTCATAAATTGACAAAGCTGGGATAAGTTGACTAACTGACGCAAGGTCGTTATGTTGGGGATAATAAGGCTAAGGAACCTTTCTGATGTATCAGAATAATCGACATCTGTCTTGCAGTTCTCAATAGTCACCTGAGTCGGCTGTACGAGTGATTGACAGCTCAAGAAGTAATCAAGTGGGAAGATGCTGGAGAAGCAACCAACTTCTTCAAGTACCATTCTCTTCAGCAAGGGAATTGTTGACAACTTCCAAGTTTGTCAACTGCCTTCCTTCTGATCGTATATTATCATCAATTATGTGTTCTAGCGCAGAGCAGTTCTGTACATCTATCCATCTTAGCTTTAGGAGATTTTGAGCCACCGAGAGAAGGAATAGATTTTTGATCGACGCACAATAGTATACATATATTTTAGTAAGGTTGCATAAATGGAGAAACTGTGTGTGCCCCTTCCATAGATGCTTTAGATGGGGAATGTCGCCCACTTGCATCTTCTTTAACTGTGTGAGGACTGACTGTTGAGCTTCTTTAACATCAAGTAGTGCCTCTTTCAGATGGAAACTGCATGTTTCAATGTCCATCACCCACGGTCGTTCCTAATATTATTTTAGGACTCTCTTTTTTTTGACAACGGGGAAATTGTGCGTTAATAAAAAACGGAAGTACAGCTTAATGCTAATACAACCAAACAAACACAAAGAAACTAAACTGAGCTATACTCGCTCTTACATAACAATTACAGAAACACAAATAACGTAAACTATGATAAAACTGCTCGATCTGGAGGTTTGAGTTGATAGTTGATTGTATTAAAACTCTGCTTCTGGTGGATGACGATTGCCAGAACCCTGATGAAAGGAGTGGGAGGAGAGGGCTGATTTCACAAGCGGGGCAACCAAGTACCAGCGAGATTATGAACTCGCAACCTAACCAATCCCAGTGACCTTCTGTCACATGGAATTCTATGGTCGTGTAACCTGAAAGAGTCACATTCCTGTGTGACTCAATACCCTTTTGGAAGAGTATTTCAGGCTTCTCCTTTGAGGAGAAGCTTAGATGAGTTGACGCGCTATAAACACAATTGACGAATTAGGGAGCCGCCTTCAGATATCGTTTGGTCAAGGTAATGATTGATATAATCATTATTAAGCAAGATTGAAATCTAACCAAGGTTAGATCTCGAAGAACCGTCCGATTTCAAAATCGGATAAAACAAACCCCAAACATGAAACCTCTTGCCACGCAAACCCTAACCAACCACATAGACCAGATCCAACCTTTTGAAGACAAAAACTACCTCCAACAAGTAACAAAATAAACAAGCAGATTGATTTAACTAACAACACCACCATACTAACACAACTAAGCAATCAACAACGAAATCAGAGAAATAAACTTAAGTGGGTAAAGCAGGACACACTTCCAAGATCCGATGAAACACTAGGTGAACTGGACTTTAGGTTGGAACTTTTGCATCCATGTTATATGACATTTGCCTATGATTGCAATTTTTGCTTGCTATTATTTTGTCAAATTGTCATTATTATGCGTCGTTCCAAAAATCGCGTCTAAGAAACAAAAAAAATTCGTCACTCGGCCAATTCGTCGCCTAAATCCCCGAAAAACGTGTCGGGGAGAAGTGCGCCAAGTGCATTAAGCTGCGCCTGGCACACCACTCCTGCGCCTGAAGCAAGACTGTGCACCGCGCGCAACAATGCTGCGCGGCACGCAATCTGTGCATCGCACGCTTTTCGTCAATTTAACCGTCGCACTACACTTTCACCCCTCCCCCTTCCCTGCCTCGCTTCCTCTCACTCCCTTTCCCTGCCTCGCTTCCTCTAACTCCCCTTCCCTGCCTCGCTTCCTCTCACTCCCCTTCCTTATGTCGCCTACTCCCCCTCCCCTTCTTGCCGCCTTCACCTGCAGCCACGAGGCTGTCCTTGGCAGCATTTCACTTCTCTCATTTTTTTTCTAGGGTTTGTGGTGAACAGTGGTTTAGGTGGTGGATGGCAAAGGCGGTTGTGGGTGAACGGTGGTTTGGTTGGCGTGGAGGCGGCGAGGTATTATGTGGTGGTTGGGTGGTCACTTGGTGATGGTTAGGTGGTCACATGGTGGTTGAGTGGTGGGTCAACTAGTGGTTGGTTCCGGTCGTGGAGGTTGGCCTTTTGGGGGGGAAGATACGGTGGTTGTGGCGGTGGGGTGGTGGTTACGGTGGTGAGGTGGGTGGTGAGGTAGGGGTGGGGTTAAACTTGGGTGGTCAAACTTAAGTGGTCAAGGGTTTCCATTACCCTTATTTGAAAGTGGAGGGGGGTGTGGGTAATCAAGTTAGAGAGATTTGGGGGTAAGGAGGGAAAAGGGGGAAAAACAAACCCCTAAAACAAACAAGATAAAAGGAAATCAAGAGATTCTATTCCCTTTCCCTTTCCAGTTTCCCCCAAACCAAACGGCCCCTTTATCATGTTTATTTTAGCAAATTCCTATAATTTGATGTGCACTCTATTTTTTCTTTTTTTCTTTTTGTTTTTCGATGAAAAAGAAAAACAATATAGTATATACTGAAGCATTACAGAGTTGGTAACTACATCAGCAACAACAAAGTTCATGAAATAACTATGGTGTGGGAATTCAATCCTTTCATACTACAAGTTGCCAAAACGCATTGATTAGTTGTTTTATATATATAAAATAGGCGAAATTGGCCTCAACACCCCAAAGTATAGCGCGGGTGCACCCAACACCCCAAACTAAGACTAGTAGCCAAAACACCACCAACTATGGGCCTGGGTGCAATGCGTACCATAAATGACGCCGGAGCCCCAATTTCTCGCCGGCGGTGGGGGAGTCTTCTTATTTTATTAATTTCGACCCATTTTCCCCCCTTTTCTCAAATTTTGATTTTTCACCTTTTTTATTTTTTTGCACTGAACACGTGACTTCATCTTCTTCTCCACACTCTTTTCTCCCTTTCTTTACTGCTCATCCACCCCAACTCTGCCACCCATCTTCGCCATCTCCTCCACAACCCCATCTTCGCCCGTCTCTTCCACCACCTCCACACTCTTTTCTCCATTTCTTTACTGCTCATCCACCCCATCTTCACCATCTCCTTCACTACCCCATTTTCTGTCAATTGAGAATGATTCTAAAAGTACAGCAGCAACTTGCGCATAAAGAAACAAAAAATTGGGGAATGAAGAAATTGCGGAGAAGGGGAATATTGCACAGAAAATTCAGGGTTCTTGATGAGGAGATAAAAATTGATAGAAATTTATTGGGAAGAATGATTAGGGCGAGAGGAAGGAGGAGACAAAGAGGAGGTTGTTGTTATGCCGGCAGTGGTTGAGGAGGAGGAGCAAGTGTAGAGCAAGAGGGAAAGAGTGAGGAGAGATAGGAGGACGATGATGAACGAAGAGGGGAGTGGGGGAGTGGGGGTGTGGTGGGAGGAGGAGGAAGGAAGGGAGAGACAGAGAGAGAGAGATCGGAGAAGATGCTGGCTAGAAAAGTGAACAGAGAGGTTGTGGTGATGGTGGTGGGGGTGGTGGGTGCATGAGTAGTGAAGAAATGGAGAAAGGGTTATGTTGGGGAAGAAGAAGATATCACGTGTTGGGTGCCAAAAAAAGATAGGGTGAAAAAAAGAAAATATGAGAAAAGGGGGGAAAAATTGGTAGAAATTAATAAAGTAATAAGATTTCCCGTCGCCGGCGAGAAATTGGGGCTCCGGCGTCATTTATGGTACTCGTTGCACCCAGGCCCATAGTTGGTGGTGTTTTGGCTACTAGTCTTAGTTTGGGGTGTTGGGTGCACCCGCGCTATACTTTGGGGTGTTGAGGCCAATTTCGCCTATAAAATATGTAGGGTTTACACCTCATAAGTACCCTTAGTATTCTATTAAAAACAAATTAGCACTCGTATTAAATTAATGGATGGAAGTCAACAACTTTTCACATCAAGGTAGAGCTAAGCTTTGTCGTCCTCTCTTGCTATACATTATTGATTAGTTGTTTTAAAATTCCACGTTCTTGCCAAATTCATCACAAGCTGCTTGTTGGTAATCACCGTAACCCAAAGTCAACTGTATGATTCAATTAGTGCGTACATGTACATGTAGGAACATATAGATGCATATAGCGGAATTTCAGGAAACAAATTTCCTAACATCTATCACAAGATCGCATGCATAACATAAATATGAATCATATTATAAGGAAAAGAATGTACAACCTTTGTAGCATGTTTTCCACCGGATTGCAAGTGCTTGAGATCAAAGAACAGCAATTGATGTCCCTCTACTTAGTCCACGAGCACCAATTGAATTCCCACGTTTGCTAGAACGGAAGAGGATGAACAGATTTCACTCTCTTGCTTTTTAGGGAGGGTGGCCGGATTTCCAAAGGGAAATAATAGGGTTTTTTCTCTCTCTCTTTTCAGTTTGAATGTTACTGTCAAAATGAACGTTCTATTCCTCTCTCCTATTATAACCTTTTATAATAGTAGGAGAATAAAATAAGAGAGAGACCTAACATACCCTAATTTCTCCTATTGGCCGGTTTCCTTATTTCAATTAGTTACTACAATGTGTGACCTCATAGGATTAGGTTAACTTAGTTGTAGGTACAATCAATATTGTCCTACTAACCAGCATTTATTCTCTAGCAAGTAAATGTGATTACTAAACTAACGTAATTAATTATCTCTATAATAATTCCTTTTATATTTAGTAATTGCCGGGATGTCTAAGGACATATTCCTTCAATCTCCCACTTGTCCGAAGACAAGAGCGCAATGCTAAATTCCTTAAGTCACTTAATGCCAAATTTGATAACACCATGTTATTCTCAAATTATGTTCCTTGATCGCTGAGTTCGAACTACTCAAATAAGGATTAACTCTTTAATCCTATTCCGCATGGCCATGCAATTTTCCAGTTCTCGCTCATCAAGAGGCCCAGACACCATTCCTATTTAATAGGAGGACTTATCCACTCTTGTATGACCATAACTCCCACTCAATTCTTAGCCCACCTGATCACTGCCTTTATAACCTCCTTTTACGGCGCGGCGTTTAACAGTGTCAAAGTTAAACTAATTATGTTGTGGTTATTAAGACATACTCATGTCTAAGGAATCCACTAAATATAGTAGTTCGATTCTACTTTTAGAATCTAATTAGGTCAAGTCTCAATGTATTTACTATACATCCATATAATCAATTAGACATCTCTATGTCTCCATAGCCCATGGAACTGCGTTATCAATTAATTATATACTAGTCTTTTAAATAAATCACTTATGTCCAATTTAGTGATTTAGACTAGGGACTTTAAATAAATTGTGATTTTCAGTTCACTTTATAGGGTTCCAATATCAAAACGTTTTCGATAATCCTATTTGAAAACACAAATTATTTGGACATTTTATTTAATACTGAACCAAACAATTAAATAAGAACGGAATTTTATTGATAAACATTTCAAAGCATAATAAATGTCTTTACCATTGTAAACATGAAGTAAACAACCTAAAGCCATTCTCCCATATGCTTAAGCCCCATAGACCTAGTATGACACTCATGCTTAGGTTGAACAAGCGGTTTAGTCAGAGGATCTGCTACGTTATCCTCAGTATGAACCTTGCTTACTTTCACATCCTCTCTACCAACGATTTCTCGAATGAGATGGAATTTCCTGAGCACATGTTTAGACCTTTGATGCGATCTGGGTTCCTTAGACTGAGCAATGGCACCATTGTTGTCACAATACAACTCAATGCCATTCTCAATTAGGAACTACACCAAGCTCACCAATGAACTTTTTGATCCAAACAGCTTCCTTTGCTGCATCTTGCCGCAATATACTCGGCCTCCGTTGTAGAATCCGCGATGGTACTCGCTTAGAGCTCTTCCAGCTCCACAACTCCTCCATTGAGACAAAATATGAAACCGGATTGCGATCGGAAATCATCTTTGTCACTCGGGAAGCTTGCATCGGTGTATCCAAGAACAACCAACTCACTATCTCCACCATAAACCAAAAAATTATCCTTAGTCCTTCGCAAGTACTTAAGGATGTTTTTCGCCGCAATCCAAAGGCGCATCTCCTAGATTTGATCGGTATCCGCTGCATATACTCAAAGCATATGCAACATCCGATCGAGTGCATATCATGGCATACATAATGCATCCTACGCCAGAAGCATAGGGAACATTATTCATACGCTTGACCTCATCGGGACTCGAAGGACACCGAGTCTTGCCAAGTGCAATGCCATGTTGCATGGGAATGAAACCTCTTTTGGAGTTTTCCGGCTTGAACCTTGCAAGAACCTTATCAATATAAGTTTCCCGACCGAGCCCAATTTTCCTTTTCGATCTATCTCTATAGATCTTTATTCCCAATATGTACTCTACCTCTCCTAGGCCTTTCATAGAGAAACAATTTTTAAGCCATTCCTTGACTGACTCAAGCATGGTCTTATCATTTCCTATCGAAGTATGTCATCCACATACAAGACCAGTAAAAGTAATACTACTCCCACTTAACTTCTTGTATACACAAGATTCCTCTTCATTTCGAGAAAGCCAAATTTCTTAACCGCCTCATCAAATCTCGAGGTTCCAACTCCTTGATGCTTGCTTTAGTCCATAAATGGACTTCTTAAGCTTCGCATACCCCCCCCGGATTTTCTAGATCTTCAAAACCTTGAGATTGTGTCATGTACACATCCTCTTTCAAGAACCCATTCAAGAAGGCGGTTTTGACATCCATCTCGCCATATTTCATAGTCATGAAAAGCAAGAATCGCAAAGATTATCCTAATGGACTTCAAGATGGCTACCTTGGTGAGAAGGTTTCATCATAGTCAATACCATGAATTTGTTTGAAACCTTTCGCCACCAACCTTGCTTTGAAAACACTAATGTTTCCATCCTTGTCCTGTTTTCAACTTGAAAATCCATTTGCATCCAATGGGTTTTACCCCATCGTGCAAATCAACCAAGTCCCATACTTGATTTTCGACATGGAATCCATTTCGATTTTATGGCCTCAAGCCATCTTTCTGAGTCTTGGCTCTCCAAAGCATCTTTGTAGCTAGTAGGTTCTTCGATTCTAAAATCGTTATTTCGTAACTTTCGTCAAAAGGAAATCATTATATCTCTTTGACGGAATGATGGTCCTACTAGACCTACGTTGGGGAACAACAGAAGAAGTTTCTACCTCATTAGGTTGAGTGACTTCGCACGGAGTATCTCCAAGTGGGACGGTAGGAGGTACGTGAATTGAATGCACCGCCTCCTGAGCATTTTCATGCCGGGCCACCTCTGATGAGGTGTTAACCTCATGCATTTGTTGCTCATCTCGAATTTCTTCGAGATATACTTTTCTCCCACTTGTTTTTCTGGAAATAAACTCCTTTTCCAGAAAGATACCATTACGAGCAACAAACACTTTGTTTTCGTTTTGGTTGTAAAAGTAGTATCCCTTAGTCTCTTTTGGGTAACCGACAAAGAGACATTTATCGGATTTGGGTGAAAGCTTATTAGAAAGTAAACGTTTTACATAGGCTTCACAATCCCATATCCTTAGAAAAGACAATTTTGGAACGTTTCCAGTCCACATTTCATATGGTGTCTTTTCCACTGCTTTGGTTAGTGCTCTGTTAAGTGTGAATGCCGCTGTTTCAAGCGCAAATCCCCAGAATGAAATAGGAAGATCAGCAAGACTCATCATGGATCGAACCATATCAAGTAGAGTTCGATTCCTTCTTTCAGAAACGCCATTTAACTGTGGTGTTCCTGGTGGAGTCCATTGTGAAAGTATTCTACAACCCTTTAAATGATCACCAAATTCTTGAGATAAATATTCACCACCACGATCGGATCGTAATGCCTTAATTTTCTTCCCAAGTTGGTTTTGTACTTCATTCTGGAATTCCTTAAATTTTTCAAAGGATTCCGACTTATGCCGCATGAGGTAAACAAATCCAAATCTGCTCACATCATCGGTAAAAGTAATGAAGTAACTGTACCCTCCCCTAGCCAATGTACTCATGGGTCCGCACACATCTGTATGTATGAGGGCTGAAAGGTCATTGGCCCTTTCACTTGAACCTGTGAAAGGTGATTTTGTCATTTTCCCCATTAAGCAAAACTCACAAGTATCAATTGATTCGAAATCAAATGATTTGAGAATTCCATCTTTATGAAGCTTCTCAATACGCTTTGAACTTATGTGGCCTAATCGACAATGCCATAGGTATGTCGGGTTCGAATCATTTGTTTTAGGTTTCTTGCTGTCTATGTTATAGATGTGGGTTTCTAAGTCTAGCACATATAAACCATTTGATAACTTAGCTGAGACATAGAATAAATCATTCAAATAAGCAGAACAACAATTATTCTTAATTTGAAATGAAAAACCTTCTGAATCCAAAATCGGAATCGAAACAATATTCTTGGTAATAGTTGGAACATAATAACAATTCTAAAGTTCTAATACTAAACCAGAAGGTAAAAGTAGACTACAATCTCCCACACCAAAGCAAAGAACTCGTGCTCCATTGCCCACGCGGAGGTCCACTTCTCCTTTGCTCAAGGATCTACTTCTTTTTAGTGCCTGCACATTACAAATAATGTGAGATCCACACGCAATATCAAATATCCATGAAGTAGAAGTAGATAAGTTAATCTCTATAACATAAATACCTGAAGTTGAAGCACCACTCTTCTTATCCTCCAGATACTTGGGGCAGTTCCTCTTCCAGTGGCCAATCTTATGGCAGTGGAAGCACTCATGTAGTGCTGCTACTTTTGCCTTAGGAGTGGCCTTTGGCTTAGAAGTATCATCAGTGGCAACAACCTTGCCCTTGTTCTTCTTCTGAGGTGCCCCTTTTTTCTTGAATTGCTTGTCTTTCCTAACCATTAGAACATCCCTATGTTCGGGTTCACCAGCAAGCTCCTTTCACTCGAGTAAGCATACCATACAGCTCTTGCAAGGTAGCCTCCCCTCCTTGCATGTAGAAGTTCAACTGAAAGTTTTGAAAATTTTCAGGCAAGGATTTGATCACTATATCAGTTGCTAGTTCTGGGGGATAAGGGAAGCCCAATTTTTCCATGATCTGAAAGTGTCCAATCATATTGAACACATGCCGACCAACGGGTTTTCCTTTTCCCAACTTGCACTCTAGCAACTTATAATGAGCTTCAAACCTCTCCAGCCTCGCGTTCTTCTGAAACATAGTTTTCAGTTGTTGGAGGATGGAATAGGCATCCAGACCATCAAAACGTTTTTGAAATTCTGGTTCCATGCAAGCAAGCATCAAGCATGTTACTTGTACAGAATTTGCCTCAATGGTTTGTCTTGCTCTCCTTTCAGCTAGAGTAGCAGTGTCTAGCAGGGGTTCAGGGAGAGGATTATCAAGAACACTTTCCCTTCCTTCGGCTCTGAGAACGATTCTCACAGCCATTTCCCATTCTAGGAAGTTATTTGCAGTTAGTTTGTCCTTTTCGAGTAAATAGCGCAAATTAAAACTGGGGTGGTTATTGTTGTTTGAACCAGACATGATAACTACAACAAAAGAATAATAAAGCAAGATTCAATCAATGTTTATCAAGAAAGCAGCAATTAAACAAATTTTAATTAACTACTACCCTTTATTCAAAATAAGAGTCCCCTATTGAATAAAGAAACACCAAGATCCCCTCCCACTACAATCAAACGGACTTTGGCCCTGCCTTCAATTTATAGTAGTTGAGGTAAGTAAACATTTTACTAATTATAACTAATTATAATTCTTGGTAGACAGGTTAACAACTCCTTGTTTACTCCTATCTCTTAGCTTCAAAACCCAAAACTTTGTCTTTTGATGATTTTGTTAAGTTAAACCAAACATTAACATGTAAGTTTCAAAAACCCACCCTACTATCCCCGGATAAAATGAGCAACACCTTGCTTTGGCAGAACCTATTACTCACTATCTAAGGCGTTATAGGTGTTGTTTGGAAAAGCAATTAAACTCAATATTACATGTTGGGAACCTAAGTTTACTATGTTGGTCAATTAAAAGTGAACACATAACATAAATAACCACGCATATAAACTTAAACAAGCATTTAAACATGTTAAACGCATAAATAAATATAAGCATAATTAAAAGTGATCCTATTATGGCCCCTAAACCTAGGAAAATTAATCTTCATGAATTCCTCCTTGAATCTTTATGGATCTCCATCCTTGATTTTCCATGGAACTTCATTCTTGATTACATATCATTTATAATTTAAATAACGAAAATTTAAATTACAAAAATACAAACGATACGCAGATCATATTTGATTTACATAAAATTTAACGATGCGCAGATCGTATTTTCTATCCTAGTTTTGGGCCATACTAATCACAACATGCAAAACATAATATCAAACATATTATATTAAGCATCCATGCATTTGTAATATCATAATGAAATAAATATTAGAAATCACTTATTAACAATTAATAAGCAAATAAAACATGTCATTAACAATTAATAGTAAACACGTCAACCTATAGTTAAACTTAACAAATTTAAGAAATAACTAAAGCAAAGAGGCTCCATATTAGTTATAGTACTTAACCATTTAAGTAGTAAACTAACTCTAGGAAACTACCTTATTTTAATTCAATTAGAACCTATTATGGAATTAATCAAATTAAACTTTAATTTGCATGATTGGAAATTAATAATAATGCTCAAACTAAAAAGAAAAGGGAAAAAAAATGATCAACTAACTACACAAAATTGCATTCCTTGAAAAACGTTTAAATGCCTTCCCTTTTCTTTTCTTTTCCTTTTTGTTTTTTAAAAATTTTTTTAAATTGAAAACTGCAGTCAAAACTGCAGTAACAAAGTTCCCCAAAAAGAGGAACTGCAAATCCACGAGTTCAGCCACACACCCATGAAGCCGAAAACCACGAGATCTTCAACTGATTGAAGATCTGCCACGGCAGCAGGGATGAATCCCACCAACGCAGCAACCCGCACGAGGCCAACAAACCAACCGCGTCTGCCGCCCAACACAACGTATTCTTTTGCTTCGTTTTCATACACCACCGACCCAAAAAATCAGCCAACAAATTTGGCTTCCTTTCACCGATCAGCCACGGCAGCAGGGAATCCCCACCACCGCAGCTCGCCGCGCAGCCAGCCAGAACAAGGCCAGCAGGCCGCGACATCCGCCAGCGCAGCGCAAGGCTGCCCAGTCGGCGTCCTTCTCACCCACGCACAACTCCGACGCAGACCACCGTGGCTGCACCGGTAAGATGCGCCACCCAGCCATGGTTGCCGAAAACTCCTTATTTAATTTATGCAACAATTACATGAATTAAAACTGAATTTAATTGTGCAAATTTATTCAAAATTGGGGTTAAGAGATGATTTGGGCCAAAATTTCGAAAATTCAATCGGTTTATGAAGACAACAAAAACTAGTTCATCTGGGCATTTAGTTTAATTTTACGCACAAATTAAAATCTGAATTTTAATGTTGTTATTAGATTTTGTGCTTTAATCTCCATTAACCATAAATCTAACAATAAAATTGATCAACCGTGGAATAAGTTGCCGGAAAAAAAAAATGAGCATAGTTATATTTTAAAACAAAGTTTAAACAATTTCCAATCAATTAATATCACCATATTAATTATGCAAATTAATCCATAAAGAAATCTCTTCCTTAATTGAATAAAATAATCAAAATAGCACATGAACATGATCACAAAATATTATGCAAGAGGCAAAACTGATACCACTGTAGGAACATATAGATGCATATAGCGGAATTTCAGGAAACAAATTTCCTAACGTCTATCACAAGATCGCATGCATAACATAAATATGAATCATATTATAAGGAAAAGAATGTACAACCTTTGTAGCGTGTTTTCCACCGGATTGCAAGTGCTAGAGATCAAAGAACAGCAATTGATTTCCCTCTACTTAGTCCACGAGCACCAATTGAATTTCCACGTTTGCTAGAACGGAAGAGGATGAACAGATTTCACTCTCTTGCTTTTTAGGGAGGGTGGCCGGATTTCCAAAGGGAAATAATAGGGTTTTTTCTCTCTCTCTTTTCAGTTTGAATGTTACTATCAAAATGAACGTTCTATTCCTCTCTCCTATTATAACCTTTTATAATAGTAGGAGAATAAAATAAGAGAGAGACCTAACATAACCCTAATTTCTCCTATTGGCCGGTTTCCTTATTTCAATTAGTTACTACAATGTGTGACCTCATAGGATTAGGTTAACTTAGTTGTAGGTACAATCAATATTGTCCTACTAACCAACATTTATTCTCTAGCAAGTAAATGTGAAAACTAAACTAACGTAATGAATTATCTCTATAATAATTCCTTTTATATTTAGTAATTGTCGGAATGTCTAAGGACATATTCCTTCAGTACACGCTCAGTTTAATTAGCCAAACACCTCAACTTGATGGGTGAGTACTGAATAATCAAAACACATTAGCACTTGTATTAAATTAACGGATGAAAGTCAACAACTCTTCACATCAAGGTAGAGCCAAGCTTGTTCCGTTGTTCGTCCTCACTTGCTGCATTATTGAGGCCAATGTAATGATCACCCCCAACCTCCACCCTCCTTCTCCTTCTCTGCTTCTTTCGGGACCTGACCTCGAAGTTTCGCTTCCTCGTCGAAATCAGAGCTATGTTAACTTATTGTTTGTGTTCGTGAAAAGTTTCTCCTAGGCGTTGAAGTTCATGGGTTGTTGTTGGGCTGTTGCCGATTTTCCTCCGTATTTCTTCGAGATTGAGGTAGGTATACAGACTTTCTTGCGTCCAGTGAGTTCTAGTTATCTGCTGAGATTTGAGAATATGTCTAGTTGTACTTGTACATATCCATAATATATGGTATTCATTTCCAACTGTGTTTGTTCTTAATGAGTAGTAGGGTTGTTCAAAATCCGATTTAGATCGAAACATCTCCGGTTTTTTTCTTTGAAAAAAAGTATCGACCAATTTTCTTTATCTTTTGGGAAATTCCCACTGCTAGGCACTTAATATTAAAAATTATCAATAGTAGATTTAACTTCTTTATTCTACCCGTTTTTAGGCCTTAATTTTCCTAATTTACCATAATATAGCATTAGTGAGGCTTAAACGTTTATTTCATGTTTAATTTCAATAATTATGTTAAGTTTTGCCTAAACCCTAATAACCATGATTTATTTAAGTCAAAGAGTAGGTGAATATTAATCTTTTTTATGAATCGTGACATATCTTGGTATACTATATATTGTTAGTAGTATGTATACTCTTCATGTATGTGTTTTTCTAATAAAGTGAAAGATACACTATTCATTGACTTTTGAAATATATAATGCATACCCAAGGGAAAAAAATTACACAGTGATGGAGTAAGATGATGAATTTACCATGGAATTTTTTAAAAAAAAAAGAAAGAACAAGGACAATGAATGACAGTCACAAGGCAACACAATTCATAACGGGAAGGACTAGAGGGAAAGTGAAATTAGAATTGGAGGGAAAACTTTTTGTTTGTCAGTTAAAAGTTAGACTTAAATAAATCATGATTAGTAGGACTTAGGAAAACTTAACAATAGTATTAAAACTAAACATGAAATTAACGTGTAAGCCTAATTAATGCTACATTTCGTTAAATTAGGAAAAATGAGGCCTAGAAATGGGGGAAAAAGAAGTTGAATCTACCATTGGGAATTATCAAGAATAGGAGCCTACCATTGGGAATTTCCCTTATATTTTTAAATGTTTATTTTTAGATCTTACTACCTATGGCCAAGTTTTATCCAACTTTTTTTTGTTAATACACGCGTTACTTAATTAAATAATACCTTATCCACTATATTTGTTTATACAGAATTTTAACCATTTAATTAAGGACACGTATATTTGGAAAAATATATTTCAAGTCAAATCTAACAAGATCTCAAGTCATGTCTATATTTTTGTTCATGTTAAATCAGTATGTGAACAATGATAAAGTACAAGTATGTAGATTAAATATAAACGAATGAACTATTCTTGATAGTGTTCAATTGGCAAATTTTTTTGGTGTGAACTCATGTCTCACAACGCTCTTATACTTTATTTATATGTGGAAGCTCATGGCCCACCTTTACTAATTATATGTGGAAGTGTATTTCATTGAGCTCATGTATGTCTCAACCTATGTTTCTTCTTCACTTGGTAGACCACTCTTCGTTTTCCTACATGACAATAGGTCGGTGCTTTCCTTAGATATTTTCCTGCGTTTTCTAGAACCTTCTCCTTTTTTCTATTCCACATCTTCCTTATCATCCAATATTTTAATTCTTCTAATATCTAGATTTTTCTAAAATTATCTCCAACGCTCCCCCTAATTTTAGAAAAAAAAATACTTCCAAACTTCATTCCCCCAAAATCTAACTTCTTCATAATTTTCTCCAAAAAAAAATTCCTTCTTGTTGCTTCTCATCTCCATTTTCTATTTTTCTTTGAAATTCTATTGGTACTCATGACTCATGTTACTAACTTTTTTACTGATGCAAGTGTCACCGGCAGGCCAAATTATTTGTTCTCAAATTTTTCTTCTTTTCTTGGTGCTCATGTCACCAACCATCTCCAATATTACCATCTTCTTTCAATTTTTGGGACACGATTATTCTAGACAAATTACGGAAAAATGTGGAACTAAATATGGAAATGGGAACTATATTTTGGGACACCCAAAATGGAAATGGGAACTATATTTTGGGACGGAGGGAGTATTTCTTTTTTTTTTGACAGGGACATACTATTTCTAAACGGAAAGCGATTTTATGATCTTTGGTAAAAGCGAAGATTGCAAAAAGTAAATTACATTAGTCATTAGGTTAATCGTTTATGCGTTAGGAGCATTCTAGGTTTATACGTTACTTAGTAAAAATCCAACTAGATATATTTATAAGCTTCTAAACTAGTAATTGATGATTATATTAATCTTTGACCCTTAAAGTACCTTATAAACTATTATGTTAATATAAATGATATATGTATGCACATATAACTTGCCTTAGACCAAAAACACAAAGCCAAGGAAAGACATAACTTCACCTAAAGTAATCATATAAACGACAAAATAACGTATATAAAGTCTTAGGGACTAGTTTATCCTATAATCATACTTTAACCCTCAATCCCTTGCTAATATGTGTATATATATGTATATATATGTGTATATATATGTACATGTAAATATATACATATATATATATGTAAATATACATATATATATACATATATATATGTATATATATACATATATATATATATATGTATATGTATGTATGTATGTATATATTCTAGGTTATTACATTTTCCCTTACTTAAAAGAAGTTTCATCCTCGAACTTAAAGTTACCTTAAAATAGGTGTGGGTACCTATCTCACATATCCTGCTCGACTTCCCATGTAAATTCTGTTTCGATGTCATTAGACCATAACTCCTTTACTAATGGAATTACTTTATTGTGAAGTATCTTGTTTTGAACAGGTTGTTCTTCATGAGTCACATCTTCTCCAACTCAAACAGGGGGTATATTAATAACTCGGGATGGGTCTGGTATATATCGACGTAAAAGTGAAATGTGGAACACATCATGGATTAGAGAAAATTCGCTCGGGAGTGCTAATCAGTAAGCTACATTTTCAATTTTCTTGATAATCTCAAATGGCCCAATGTAACTAAGACAAAGCTTTCTTGCTTTGCCAAACCTTACTACTCCTCTAGTAGGGGAAACCTTTATAAATACTGACTCACCAACGGAGAAATCCACATGCCTTCTTCTAAGGTCAGTTTTCATTTTAACCTGAATGATTCGGACCTTGTCAGCTCTTTCTTGTATCAATTTAGGTCCAACTATCTTTGATTCATCTATGTCGCTCCAACATAAAGGGGTTCTACATTTTCGCCCATATAGAGCTTTATAAAAGTGTCTTATTAATGCTCGCATGGTAACTATTGTTATCAGAGAATTCTATTAATGGAAAATGTTATTCCCATGAACCTTTGAACTCTAAAACACAAGCTCGTAATAAGTCTTCTAAAGTTTGAATAGTTCTCTCAGTCTGGGCATCAGTTACCGGTTGAAAAGTTGTGCTAATGTTCAATTGTGTACCCAATGCTTTCTGTAATTTTTGCCAAAATTTAGACACATACCGGGAATCTCGATCAGACAAATAAAACTAGGTACTCCATGAAGTCTAATAATCTCTTCAACATACTTTCTTTCTAGTCGCTCAAGATCCCAAGTAAATAAATTGCTAAGAAATGAGCACTTTTTATAAGCTTATCCACTATAACCCATATAGAATTCATCCCTTGAGGAGTTGTTCGTAACCCCATAACAAAATCCATTGCTATCGACTTCCATTTCCATATGGGTACACCCAAAGGCTGCAAAAGTCCCGAAGGGAGCTGATGTTCTATTTTTGCTTGTTGGCAAGTCAAACATTTGGCAACGAATTCTGTAATTTCTTGTTTCATGTTACTCCACCAAAACATACCACAAAGATATTTATACATCTTATTTCCACTTGGATGTACAGAGTAAGGGGTATTATGTGCTTCATTCATGATTATTCTTTTTAAATCTGCCTGGTTCGGTACACACAATCGTCCTTGAAAATAAAGTGACCCATCTGCTGGTATCACAAAACCAGTTTCTTTTCAAATCAACACTCCTTCACAAATCTTCTCTAATTGTGGATCCGTTTTCTGTAACTCCTTAATTTCTTCACTCAAGGTCGGTTTGATCACTAGGGCTGCTAAATATCCTTCCAGCTCACCTACAATCAATTCAATCTCTAATTTCTGATATTCTCTTTAAGCGGAGTGCGCGAGTAAGTTAAGGGTGACGTAATTTTTTCGACTAAGAGCATCGGCTATCACATCGGCCTTTCCACAAGTCATATTCCTTTATAAATTCTAACCACCTTCGTTGTCTCATGTTTATACCTTTCTGGGTGAAAATGTATTTAAGACTTTTATGATCTGTGTAAATTTACACTTAACCCCATATAGATAATGTCTCCAAATTTTCATTGCAAAAATAATGGCGGTAAGTTCAAGGTCATGGGTAGGATAATTCTATTCGTGAGGTTTTAATTGACGAGATGCATAAGCTATTACTTTCCCATGTTGCATCAACACACATCCCAACTGTAACACCCGGCCCATCCGGAGTCGAGTATATCGTCACCAATGCGCATCTAGGGCCAACAACTGTCCTCAATAACCAATACAAGTTCTTCCGTCGCACTCATGCGCACCCTGAGATCCTTCCCAGGAGGTCACCCATCCCTGGAATGCTCCCAGCCAAGCACGCTTAACTGTGGAGTAACTAAGGAAATGAGCTCCCTAAAAGAAAGATGCATCTTGTTGGGATAAGTAGCCTACTAAATCCCTTTAAAGCAATTAGAGGGGTATTACACCAACCCTTGTTTGGAGACATCACTATATATTTTTAAACCTTCGGTACATGGATTGCTATTTCACACTTGTCACTCCACTCAAACTTTGTAGTTTTTCTTATGAGGTTTGTGATAGGTTGAGCAATCCGAGAAAAGTTTTCCACAAATCGACGGTAATATTCTGCTAAACCTAGGAAACTTTGTACTTCTGACATATTGGTGGGTCGAGGTCAATTAGTGATTGCTTCTATTTTCTAGGAATCTACTTGCACACCCTCTCCAGACACAATGTCCTAGAAATGCCATTTTATATGACCAGAACTCACACTTTTTTAAATTTTGTTCTCTATAGTCCATCTTTTTTCTTTACGAATAGACCAGGTGCTCCCCATGATGACATACTTGGTCTAATATATCTTTTTTCCAATAACTCATCAAGTTGTATTTTCAGTTCTTTTAATTCTGCAGGTGTCATTCTATATGGTGCTTTTGAGATATGTGCTACTCGAGGTACTAGCTCAATAGTGAACTCAATTTCTCTTTGCAGGGGCATATCTAAAAATTCCTCAGGAAAGACATCTTGGAATTTTTTTAACAACATACGTCATAAATTTTTGGTTCATATTTTTTAGTACTAACAACATCACAAAGGTATCTTTCACAACCTTGTCACAACATCTTTTGTGCTTGAAGAAAAGAAATGATTCTAGATTCTGGTTTTGTCTTATTATTCTGAAATGTGACTACCTTTTCTTCAGAATTTACTAAGGTTATAGATTGCTTTTGGCAGTCTACTATAGCATGGTGTTTATTCATCCAATCCATTTCTAAGATAACATCAAATCCCTTAAGGTCAAATTAATTTAGGTCAGCATGAAATATATTTCCCTCTATGCTCAAAGGACAATTTTTATATATAGTTTGACACGGGATTTAGTTCCATTCACTAGTAAGTCACTATATTTATTTTTAAAAGTGTCCCATGGGGCATTCATTGGAAGTGTTTCTATTAAAGCAAAAGTTAGATAGGGTATAGTCATTCCACATTTTGAACATTGAGCATTAAACTCATCAATAGATCGGGCTAAGCGATTAATATGATCCATAAAACTATAATCAGGATCCATAGCTAGTGCACGTGGAATGATTGGCCCTGCCATTCTAAGATGATAAAAACACACAATAAATATCATGCAATGACATTAATTAGCAATGAAGTATAAATACCCCAACCCTTTCACTCAAATAGCTAGGTTACTAATGCAATTATTAATATTAATTACAGTTACTTTTATTTATAATATTATATTATTTTCAAAAATAGCTCGGGTACTAAACTATAGCGCCCTGTAATTTATATACTTTTAATAATGAAATATTACATGTCAATACCAGGATCGAACCAAATATTACATCTTATTTATTCTTATAAGGTATTATAGAGTTTCTAGGACATTACTGTCGTATTCCTAATAATAGAAATACTAGGCGAAGCTGAAATAAAACATGCTAATAACATTAGAAAACATGAGATAACAACATATAGTATATTAATCCTAATATTTTATATTCCTCACTCCTGCCCATTCCTATCAATGGTACCTGAAAGCAAAACATTTTGTAAAAATCAACCCAAAATCGTCCAGTACATTCCCAATACCATGTAAAAACACTTTACAGATAATTATATAAAATAATCCATTATGATTGGACCAAAATCACTTGTTCTATAATCTCGTGTGTACACCCCTACATTGACGTACGTCACTCCGGATAATAATATTTTCAGGCCTTCAGCCTCTCCTGACAAATCTGTGTGCACACCCTTACATTGACGTACGTCACTCCGTATAATATATATTCATAACTCTTTTCTCCAATACAAACCTCCATCTCATAATAACAACTTTTCTCCAACACAAACCTCCGTCTCATTTTATCATAATAACATCTTTACATAACATCATTGTTACCACATATGACAGTATTTTTAGAATCACCTTCTATATAAATCATAACGTAACAATACCAGTTGCATTATAAACACATTTTTTGCAAATCACAATATACCTTTACTATTAAAGCAAAAACTATTTTTAGTACTTATAGTTTATCTAAAAAGGTTAATATATCACACATTGTAACAAAACGACATTAAGAGAGGATATTCAAGAATGTACCTGATAATACTAATGATACCTAATATTTAACTACTGTGCTTCGACCGCACACTCTCTCTCTTTTTCTTTTTCTTTTTCTTTTATTTCCTCCCTGCTCTTGCCAAAACTGTTGAAATTAGAATGCGATTTATAGGGGAGATATGGCGGTCTTGTTAGAAAGTCTAAGCTTATCAATTACAAAAAAAAACAAATGAATCATGGCCAACATAACCAATGATCATCATCAGGTCTTGTTTAGTTACGTAGCAAACATGAATTGTCATTGACTTACGTAGCAGATATCAGATATGTATAGTCATTATGAACTTTCATCGCAAACATGGGTAGTTAATGAATTACGTGGAACAATTTAGCATGGTTGTAATGAATTTCAGTGTAAGTTATTTCTCCTTAATTCCAGTTAAAAATCGCGTTTACATACTCTTTCTAAACGGAAAGCAATTGTATGATCTTAGGTAAAAATAATAGTGAAGATTCCATAAAGTAAATTACGTTCGTCATTAGGTTAACCGTTTATGAGTTAGGAGTATTCTAGTTTTATGCGTTACTTACTAAGAATCCTACTAGACATATTTATAAGCTTATAAACTAGAGATTGATAATTATATTAATCTTTGACCCTTAAAGTACCTTATAAACTATTATGTTAATATAAATGATATACGTATGCACATATAACTTGCACAAAGCCAAGGAAACATATAACTTCACCTAAATTAATCATAAAAACGACAAAATAATGTATATAAAGTATTAGGGACTAGTTTATCCTATAATCATACTTTAACCCTCAATCCCTTATACAGTGTATTAGTTGAGCTCATATCTCCACCTATATGGTGAGAATACTTGTTTTTTCACCTCTTCGTAGACAACTCTTTGTTTTCTTATATGACAAACTAATTGCTCTATGCACCTATTTATTTGTAGTTGTTAGTGCTTTTCTTAGATATTTTCTTTGCCATTTGCAAGAACCTTCTCCTTTTTTCTTTTTCACATCTTCCTTATCATCCAATATTTTAATTCTTCCAATATCTCGATTTTTCTAAAATTATCTCCGACATATAATCTAGAAAGAGAGCAAGGATCCATAACTGAGATCTCCCCGTGTCCCTTGAACTGCGAGACATTTCTTATGCCCATCGAGGATGCATTATATGTTCAAAAGTCCTCATACATCTGCCTCATTCTTTTGAAATGATTTTTTTTTTTTTAATATAGTGATGGCAAACTCTTGCAGAATATTTTGTAAATTTAGATACAAGGTGGATTTGTCCAATGGAAATACTAATAGCTGTAGCTGCAAAAGCCGCTGAGTATACCATAGATCCGATCAAGCATAGTGTGAGCATCGTTTTTAATCCTCAATCCATAATTCAGGAGACAAGCAAAGAGTACAAGCAATTGCAAGAGTTGCACAATAAAGTAAACAGTCGCTGCCAACAAGCTAGATTAGATGGTGATGAAGTAGTAGAGGATGTCAACCAATGGTTAAGCAATGCTACAGCCATTTCAATAGAGGTTGAGCAATGGCTTCAGGAATCAGTTTCAGAGACAAACACATCTGGTACTTGCACTGGAGTTTGCACAAATAAATGGGTATGGGCGCATAAACAGCGCAAGAATGCCATAGTAAAGAGAGCGAAACTTGTCGACATGTATGAACAGGGTAAAAGTTTGTCACGTATATCCCGCCTTACTCCTGCTACAGGAATACAACTTCTTTCCGGTGATGGTTATATTGTTTTTGAATCAGTTAAATGGGCTTTTGATGATATCATGCGAGCACTGAAAAGGGAAAACCAAAGTACGATTGGAGTTTATGGAATGGGGGGCGTAGGAAAAACATCTTTGGTGAAAAAAGCTATTGCAGCAGCTGAGGAAATGCAATTATATAGCAAGGTGGTTGTGTCGGTGGTTTCCCAAGCACCAAATGTTCACAAGATTCAAGGCGAACTTGGTGAACAGTTGTGCCTAAGGTATTCTAGAGAGACGGAGCTTGGTAGAGCAACACAACTTAAGAATCGGATGAAACTTGAAGAGAAGATCTTAGTTGTTTTAGATGATGTTTGGAACAAAATTGATCTGACAATTATTGGGATTCCATATGGTGATGATCACAAGGGTTGTAAAGTTCTTTTCACCACGCGTCTTAAGCGTGTGTGCTCATTAATGGGTTGTAAAGAACCGATTGAGATAAGTCTACTAAATGATGAAGATTCATGGGATCTATTTACAAGACATGCAGGTACTATGTTAAGTGATCCTTCTTCCCAACTTGAAGTGGTGGCGAAGGAAATAACTCGAGAATGCAACAGTTTGCCACTTGCACTCGTTGTGGTAGCAAGTGCTCTCCGAGATAAGAGTCAAGAAGAATGGGAATTCGCACTAAAGAAACTTCAAGGTTCAAGACTTGAGGAGATTCAAGATATTGAACCTGTATATCGACGGATTGAGTTAAGTTATGACTTCTTGAGATCAGAATCCACGAAAAAATGCTTCTTAATGTGCTGTTTATTTCCAGAGGATTACGAGATCAGTGTAGAAATTCTAACCAGATATGCGTTGGGATATGGTTTGTTTGATCAAGATACTTCGATTGACTCCTACATGACAGCAAAGACGCAAGTGAAAATAATTATAAGCCATCTATTAGCATGCAGTTTATTATTAAAACCAGATAGTATGTCGGAACGCTTCAAAATGCATGATGTGGTCCGTGATGCTGCAATATGGATTACTTCCAAAGGTGAAGAGGTATTCCTTGTTCCAATACCCTCACAGAATACCTGGACAAGGGACCCTAAATTAGTGAATACAATGGCAATCTCCCTACTTGCTTGTCCAATGAATCAACATCTTCCAAGCCCAACAGAATGTTCAAAACTTAAAATGTTACTGTTGGCTCAGCGTATACCTTTGCTAAATGTCAGAGACACTTGCTTTGAGGCGATGACAACTCTTCGAGTTTTGGATATGACAGCAATAGCATCATACCTTCTTGAATTAGCATTGCCATCTTCTCTAAAACTTCTTCGGAATCTTCGAACTTTATATCTTAGAAGATGGATATTAAAAGGAAACATATCAATTATCGGAAGTTTAGGCAGCCTTGAAATTTTAAGCTTTGCAGGAAGTGTCCTCAATGAATTGCCTAAGGAATTAGTGGAACTGTCGGAATTGAAGTTCCTCGACCTATCTGCCTGTAGGTCCCTGGCGGGCTTCGATTCAGTGGTTCTAAGCCAATTATTTGTAAGAGTTGAAGGTCTTAATCCACCAAATAATCCAATATCAGATATAATTTATGATGAAGACTAAGTAGCTTTTTATCTTGCATCATGTAATATTTAATTCTGGGTTGCAACTTGCAATTATATTGTTTATATCAATTGGATTCTTTTTCTGAACTGCAACTTCCTTGATCATTGTTTTAATTTGCATTTTGTATTTTTACTCAGTTTTGATTTGTATGTACATATATACTTTCTTACAAAGTTAATCGAATAAAAAAATTTATGTATGAAACTAAGAGAAATGTAGGTTTTATTTTATAAAGTTCAAGAGCTAAATTGAGTGCTTTGAGATCACAATCTTATTTAAATTTCTATTTCATTTTTTTAGGGAAATAATTTTAAGTTGTTAATTCTTTTTGAAAGGGTTAACCAACATTCTGTTATTTCCACATACAAAAGTGTTCGTCTTTTATTCTTTATCTCCCATACTTAAATCTAACTTTGTTGGCTTATTTCATTACGTTCTTATATTTTTTTCTTGGTAGTCATTGTCTGACTATCGTACCAGCGAACCAACAAATTGAGATTTGAACTTAATTTATTTAAATCGTTTTTTCACCAAATACTCTCGAGTTTTCAAAAAATTCACGAGGTATCCCCCAACTTTTCAAAATACACGGGGTACCCCTAAGTTTCATAATAATACACCCAAATACCTTTAATGACTAACGGCGTTAACCACCGTTAGTCATTAGTCCTAATTTTCTGTTTTAAACCCTAATTAACCTAACTAAACCCTAAAACCTAACTCCTAACTAACCTTAACCTCTAACTTCTAACCCTAACCTTCACCACCACCCAGCCCCCCTCCCCTACCCCCAGCCCCTCCTCCCCCACCCACCCCCGCATCCCCCTCTCCCCGCCACAGCGGCCCCCGGCGCTCCTCCTTCCTTCGCGCCTCCCTCCCTTGCCTTGTCGTGCTTGTTCTTTGCTCCCGCTACTATATTCATGCCGAAGCTCCGAGGACCGACGAACTAACGCCGTCTTTTGCTCCTGCTAATTCGACGGGGATTACAGGGCTCGATTTTCGCTCCCCTCCCCTCACTCCACTCAACCGCCCTTGGAAGTGCCAATTCAAGCCCGGAAAATCGAAAATCGACGGGGGTGGGGAGCGAAATTCGACTGGGGAAGGGGAGGGGAAATCGAGTCGGGGATGCGAGGAGGTGGGGGGGCTACGGTTGGTGGGGGGGGGCTGCGGGGGGGGGGGGGGGGTGGCTGGGGTGGGAAGGTGGGGGTGGGTGATGGGGTGGTGGGATGGTGGGGGAGTGGGTGGCGGGAGGACGAGTTAGGGTTAGGATTAGTGTTAGAGGTAGGGGTTAGGATTAGGGTTAGCATTAGGGGGTTAATTAGGGCTTAAAAAGAGAAAATTAGGGTTAATGCCGTTAGTCATTAAGGGTATTTGGGTGTATTATTATGAAACTTAAGGGTACCCCGTGTATTTTAAAAAAGTTAGGGGTACCTCGTGAATTGTTTGAAAACTCAATGGTATCTGGTGAAAAAACCGTTATTTAAAACAGTAGGTGTCAAACAACAAGAAAACATAGCAAGGAAATTTGGTAACGGATTAGACACAAATATTGTTGATGACAATTGGGTGGGAGGTAGAAAAGTCTAATTCAACCAAATTAATTAGCTACCTACATGAGAAGTACTTCCTCTAAAACTAGCACCAATTTCGTTGGTCAATGCCAGATTTGGGAATGAAGCCCCTTCCACCCCCACCCCCTCTCTCCCCAAAATATAACGTCCCTACCGCCCTGAAGGCAGATAGTACTAAGCCACTGCTCCGTCACTCCAGCCAACAAATCCCACCGGAAACAGCTAAGTTTATCACCCTGGCACGAGACAGCACCCAATTATCCAATACCTTTGATATCACCCCTCTCCACACCCCCTTCTCCACCTCCCCAGAAGCATATGACGAAAAATGACATCTTCATACCAATTTCAGAAGATGAATATGCCAAACTCGTTCAACCTTGGGCAAATGCAATTATATGCAAACCCATGGGGAATTCTCTGCAAAGACTTTTCGAAGAAAGAACTCACGAAAATATGGAAATGTCCCCGGACCCTTGTTGGGTCGCAATCTAAGAAACACACCAAATATGAATTAGAAGTCTTTCGAGTATGGAAACATTTTGAAGTAGGAAGCTTTTTGTGTTTAAGTTTAATATAATTAGTACAGAACAAGTACAGTCGACTAAACGGGACATAATGGGAAAAACAAGTAAACAAAGTGGCCGAGATAAAAGTATAACAGATGTTTCCTCGAATAGCAAGTTCCAATTTAGATCCACAGAAGAAGGTTGAATCATCAGTAGCAGGCATAAAGTGAAGAGCATGAATTGCCCATTGAATAAATCATATTCCAAGGAAGGTGTAACGCATCAGCTATGTGGATGGAACATAAGAACCATTCAAATTCACGGCCACAACAACAAAAGGACAACGTAAAATCTTGACAAAGAATCCATAATGAACAGTCATAGTTAAACAATTCCCATGAAAACAGACAATATATAAGCACACATACAAACAAAAAACAAAAAGGCCACAAAAATATTTCATGAAAGTAGGGAGCATTTTGAAAACGGCAAGGATGGCAGTTCAAGTCAAGAGGATGAATTTATGTACACTACTTTATGACAGAGTGAAGGCTTGAGAATTCGAATAACAACAAGAAATAGAAGAAATTAAACAACCTTATTAGCAAAACAAAGACATTGCAAGTTTCATACAGACTAGCAGCCACTAATTGCCACAGCAAGCTTAAAAGGTAGCAGAACCTCATGGAGACGATTACATTCGTACTCACAACAATATCATTTACAATAGGAGGGAGAGGGGTCATAGATTATGCCCTCCTGATCATAATAAATTAAACGCCTCAGACCTCTAGGAATGCTTCTAAAGACATGAACAGTGTCAATAGTTTCTAAATTAAATGAAAAGAAAGCCAACCAGTTTGCCGGATTGTTCGCTTCGTGCTGAACAAGTCTTACTTCCACAGGCTGAACAGGTCTTACTTCCACATTCCCATACGTAATGAGCATATTTTTACAGATTGTAATCAAGTGGTGCAACGGGTGAAGTTCATCGGATGTTCCCAACAAAAGATCAACAACTGATTCTGAGCTTGTCTGCAGAATGACTTTGTTATACCCAGAATCTGATGTCATCTCCAGTCCTTCTTTGATTGCTTGAAATTCAGCCTTAATAGCAGTACAAGCATCTAAATGAAATGAAAACCCCTTTATCCAATATCCCCGCATATCTCGCAGTAAGCCCCCAGCACCAGCAGAACCCTGGGTAGAATTCACTGAACCAGCAATATTGAGGGTAACATAACCAGGAGGAGGAGGAGCCCATCTCGAGTACATATTAAGAGCTGGCAAATTTAAAATTTCAAGCGAAAATGGATGTTTTGGGAAGTATTTTCGGATGTCCAGTAAATGGCATTCTATTATCTTCAAGTGCAAAGATGAGGGCCGGCAGTTCAAAGAATAAGTTGCTGGGCAGATGCTGGAGAGACAGGGGAGCTGTTCAAGATGCAGGGTCAGTAATTCGGGAAGGTCGATCAACTTTTTCGATCCTACATGTTTTTCCTTTTGATCCTCATAAAATATTTGCTCCAATTGATATGCTCGTATTATGATCACTGTTCGGAGTTGTGGAAGGCTTTGAGCAATGGAGAGTGGAAAGACATTCCTTAATCTATAACATCCTTCAAGTTGAAGACACATCAGACAGGAGAAGAATGTGGTTGAGAAACAACTTGCATCACGTAACACAACTGATTCTTCCTCATTAGCTGCAGGTGCAATGATACTTTCCAAATTCTCACAGTTCAAAATCAGCAAAGTTTCAAGTGAATATAGAGTTTTAGCCAGAGTATGTGTGAAGAGAGTATTTCTTAAAGCCATACACTTGTCTAATCTAAGGAAGCGAAGCTGAGAAAGATCGATTAACTCGATGGGCCCTTTCAATATCAGTGCTAAATTTGGTAAGTGGTTCAACCACAAGTTCTGTATGTTTACACGCACAGGTTTTTTTATATCCGAGTACTTCACTTCTTCAAGATCAAACATCACTTCCATGTTGCAGTTCTCAAGACGTACACTCTGCATATAGGGAAAAAGTTTTGGTTGTAGCATTGCACAGCCTTCCAGATGCAGCACTGCTGATGGTGACCATGTCAGAACATAGGCAGCTGGGAGGATTCGGGAAAGGCATGGCAATTCTAAGAGCTGTAGAAGCTCCAACTGTGGAACCTCAATCAACTTGCTCTGCAAATATACTTCTGCTCGGTCTTCATAGAATACTTGCTCCAGTTGATGTGCTCCTTTGATGTACACTATTCTGAGACTTGGCAGGCATCGAGCAACAGAGAGTGGAAAGATGTTTTTTAATCTAACACAACCTTCAATTTGGAGAGACCTTAAACAAGGGAAACATGTGGCTGAAGTATTAATATAGTGTAGTGCAACACATTCTTCATTGTGACTAGGCTCAATTAGATTTTCCAACTCCTTCCAGTTAACAATTTTAATAGTTTCAAGGAAACATAGAGTTCGAGCTGTGGTACGTGTGAAAATACTCTTCATCTGCAAGCTCCCGCCATCATCTAGTATCATGTGTCTAAGTTGGGAAAGGTTTATCAACTCAGTGGGCCCCTTCCATATGCATGATAAATTGCGTATGTTAGTCAACCACATCAATTGTAAATTTAGAGGTATAAGCTGTCCACTTTGAGCAGGAACTTGCTCCAGATCAAACAAAAATTCCGCGCTACAGTTCTCAAAATGCACAAGGGGCAGATAAATTAACTTTTCTGGCTCTCTGATGGGGCACTCTTTTAACTCAAGCATAAATAATGGACTGATAAAAACATAACCTGCTGGCCAGATCTGGGAGAGGAAAGGGATTTCTTCAAGATGCACAAGCTTCAATTTTGCAAGCTCAATTGACTTGCATTCCACATGTCCTTCTAGGTCTTCACTAAAGATTTCCTCCAGCTGGTGAGCTCGTTTCACATACACAGTTTCGAGTTTTGGCAAGCGTCGAGCAACAGAGAGTGGAAAGATGGTTCTTAGCCTATCACATCCTTGGACAAGGAGAGCCTTCAAATTTGGCAAGCATGTCACAGCAGAAGAGTTGCTCTGTTGTAATGCAGTGGCTTTTTGGTCAACTGCAGGATCAAAGATACTTTCTAACTCCATACAATTGAACACCTCTATAATTTCAAGATACTGCAGGGTTTGAACCAGGGAATGTGTGAAGATACACTTTGGCAAGGACTTTGAATCATTTAGTGTTATGTGGCGAAGGTGGGATAAATTAACCAACTGACATAAGGTCTTTGCGTTTGGAAAAACAGACTGACAATATTGTGCGATATGATTTTGTTGAAGGTTATAAATCACTTTCATCTTGCAGTTCTCAATAGCCACCCTGGGCAGCTGTACAAATGATTGACAGCTCAAGGCATAATCTGGAGGACAAATGCTAATAAGGTAAGGAAGTTCTTCCAATACGATCATCTTCAACTTAGGTAGCATAATATTCTTATCTCCAACATATGCTTCCCGATCTTCAACAAACAACTGCTCAAGTTGTGATGCTCTTTCTATGTGCACCTTTTTAAGCCGTGGAAGGTGTTGAGCAATGGAGAGTGGAAACAGGGTTTTTAACTTGTCACAACATACAACTTGGATTTGTTTCAAGTATGGCAAGCATGCATGTGGTAAGTTACTCTCTGTTGCACAATATTCTTCTCGAGCAATGGGCTCAAAGCTAGTCTCTAAAAGCAATTCTTCACAACTATGCTCATATATACTCTCTACGGATTCTTCATCACTACTGCTAGACTTAGATAAGCTACTTAAACTTTCTTCGTCACCAACAGAATCAGAGATATTATCTAACTCCTCGCGGTTGTATACTTGTTGTAATGGGAACACTTCCAAATTCATCGAACTCCTTCGTGCTGATGCCATGTCAGCATGAAATATACTTTCTAGCTTTGGACAGTCCTCAACTTTAAGAGACTTTAGGCATGGGAAATTTTGGACCATAAAGACAGGGAAAACACATTCCAACATTTCACAATTACCTACATAGAGGCTCTCCAGTTCACAAAAGCACCTCTCGTTCAAATACTGTGCTTCACAATCACCAGGCTCAATGATATTCTTCAACTCCTTGCAGTTGTAAACTCTTAAAGTTGTCAGGGAGCGTAGAGTCCGAGAAATGCTGACTGTGAAGAGACTTTTGATCTCAGGGCAACTGTGTGCTTCTATCTCCGACAAATTACATAGATTGATAAACTCTGTGGGACCCTTCCATAAATACTTCAGATTGGGCATGTGACCCACCTTAAGTGCTCGTAACTCTGTGAGAACAGGCAGTTGAGCTTCTTCAACATGAAACACCTCTTCTACATTGGTAAAGTAGCTGTCAGGTTCCACCTCCAAATACGACAAGCTTTGTCCCACTCCAATTGGTAAAATTTCATTAGATGCATCGCCCTACAAGTATAAGAAAAATATTATATTCTATCCTTTAGACACCTCTTCCCAGAAAACATAGAGTGCATTCCTGTTCTATAAACAAATTCGAAATTATAGTCAACAATAAAGATAATTTTCGGGATGGTCGATGTTTCAATGACAAATAAAGAAGAATGTACTTCTTTTGATTCGTTTCAGGAACCTCTATTAGCAACACTTTTATCGTTAAGATCGACATGACATGAGAACTACATTTTATAAATTTTACATGTTCAAAAGATATTCTTTTGTCAGAATTTCATTCCCACCCAGGGTGCAAATAATGCGACTATGCGAGGCAACTAAAGAGTTTCTCGAGATCGACTTGAGTAGGCTCGAGTATGTTGTGACAGATGCAATTAATGAAACAAATAACAATGAACAATCGGCACAAGAATTAACGTGGTCCACTAACAATGTGTTAGCTACATCCACAGACACAGGAGAAACGGTTTTTATTAGGTTTAGTAGAGAGTACAGATTTCAGAATAATACGGGAGGCAGAGGTTAAGGCGAGACCCCGTGCTAGGTTAATCTTAGCGCCAGATAACAAATTCAAGGCATAGTTCAACAGAGTCGACAATTAATGATTCGACTTGACCAACTCGATACTCGACTTAAAAAGCTCGTGAGAAAAACTAAAAAATATGTAAAATTTTATAATAAAAAATTATTGTCAAACAATTAAAAAAATCCACAAAATAAAATTAAATTTAAATACAAAAGCTAAAAATTTGAAAAGTAAATCGCAAAAGGTAAACAAAAAATATTTAATAATTATTATTCTAATGCATGAGATGTATGGAAAACCTAAAAACAAATAGTAGCCGTTCATTTATCTTGTTTTATGTTCTTAAGACATTTGGTTTTTTTTTTTTACTATGGTGAATCTTAGACTCTTGTTACATTTTGTCTTGGATCGGGTGATGGTTATTTTTCAATTGAAAAAAGTAATGTATTGCCCAAAAATGCCATGTACTTTCACGGACTAGTAACACTCAAGAGTCAAGAGTGGGCTAAGGACAAAAAAAATGAAAAAATAAATTTACGAACTAGAGCTTCGAGCTTGAACCGACTTCGAATTTGAACTCTATTTTTGGTTTTCGAGTTCAATGCGAGCTTGATAATGTCGAGCTCGTGACGAATCGAGTCGAGATTAGATGTTGGATTTTGATTTTGAGTCGAGTTTAGCCAAACTCGAGCTCAACTAGCATCATTTACAGTTTTCACCCCTATTCCCACCTAATCGCAACCCTACATAATCAAAAACATATGATTACATTACAAAGAGCCCTTTTCCTATTAGTTGGATCATCTTTATTTCCTTGCAATCACTAAGTTTAAGTGGTCACGTTTAGAAAATCTTATCACAAACCAACACTGTATTAAGTTGGCACCTTTTTTCGGACTTAAGAGTAGAAATCGAGACAAACCAATATTAGAATAATTGCAGTTTACTAATAACATGTGAGCCTTACCAGCAAGGACCTATTACAATGCATGAAGAGATGTGTATTAAAAGACACTGGTTAAGTAGACCAATCATAAATCATCGTATCCTTTCACTTATAGGTCAAAACAAGGTTCTATTAGGAAATACTACTATGGTCTCAGGCCCTTTCCATAAGCACAGTACATATTGGTTGTTATGAACCCCATCCTCATGCTATTCATGTACTAAAAATCATAAACTGCTTAAACCAACGGAATTACTGCTGACTGTAATTATAAATAAAAAACTATTGATGTTATTTCAATGTACATTGATCTCCACACATCGTGAATCGGCAACTATAACTTGTGACAATTTAGTCCTGTATATTTACCAATTACGCCTGTAACTGTAAGAGGGTGAAATTGAGAAAGGGAGATGCATACCTGCTCTACTGCAAGTAAGACATCAGAAGCATGTTTGAATGTTGTTCCAGCTATCTTCAGTCGAGCTAGAGATGCCAATATTAGATGCCAGTTAAATGCTGAGAGAGGAACCAGTCTTGGTAGATCCACAAGCTCCAAAATTGCCAGATTCTTCATCAAGATGTCACGACTTTTAGCCAAGTTTTTTTGGCTATCCACAAATATATCCTCGAGCAGAGGGCAGTTTTTGATGTGCATTGTTTCAAGTTTTGGAAGGCCTTGAGCAACAAAAGACATTGGCAGGACGCTCTTTAATTTGTCGCAAGATTCTATCCAGATACTTTTGATATTCTGGAAGCTTGTTTGTGGGGTAGAGGAAGGTAGACCCCCCAAGGCTTCATATTGATCATCTTGAGATATGATGGTTTCTAGTGCCCTGCAATTATTTATTGATAAATATTGTAATTTTGACAAACTCTGGGCAAGAGTGCGTGTCAAAAGACTTGACAACTTATCACATTTAACAAGCTCAAGTGTTTTTAATTTGTGGAGGCAGTATTTGAGCTGAGGGCTTTTCCATACGCACTTCAATTCAGGCAAGCCTTCCAAGCGTAACTCAATTAAGTTTGTGAGTTTCCCGTCGCATTTCTCATTGTCGATTTCTAGAAGTGGAAAAATCTCTTCCAAGGCGCGACAATCACTAATTATCACCTTAGTTAAAGAGATTAGGCTTCTCAGCATTGCTTCAAGAATCATGGTACGCAACTGAGCATCACCATGCTCATTGATGAGCTCCTGCTCCTCCTAAAAGAAAAAAGTTAGCTTTAGTGTTCATCATAAATATTTGCAAAGTGTTGGGTGAATTGCAACAAACCATACAACGAGACATACGCTCACAAGCATTTGCGATGATTTTCTAATCCATGAATACGAAAACCAAGGAAATTTGAGAGTTAAAGGAAAGTGGGTCCTTTATTTGACTTTTGGGTGGAAAGAGAAAGTTGTTTACAAACATGTATTAAACTAAATGGACCTATATGGTGATGCGAGGGAGGATAAAAGGGAAAAAGAGTTACTAAATATGGAATATAGTAAAACAGGGAAGGATTTTGTGGAGCAAATTCAGTTCAATTCAGTTAGTTTCCTCTCACAGTTTTAATTCAGTTCTATTCAGTTCAGATAAAGCATTAATTCAGTTCAGATAAAGCATTAATTCAGTTCTAACAGCATTAAAGTCGTGAAAGAAAATATTATTACTAAAACATTGATGAAACAAGGTATGCAATATCGTGTTAATTGAGAGTTATTCATACCAATTGACAGGGGATTAATGCCAGCTGATGTGCTCTTATTGTTTCCACATCGTACACATACTTAAGCGTGCCACAGGACGATATATTCAATTCTTCCAACTCTGGTGCAAGTGAAAGAATGTCAGGAACAATGTTCCCCAACCGAGGGCATTCCATGATCCGAGCACGCCTTAGATTTCCTAGGTAGTTTGGAGGATGGCCATAGCACATCTTGCGCAGCTGCTGCATTCTACTTAACGAAAGTTTAACCAAATTAGGTAGTACTTTGCTGTTGTTAAGAGATGCAGTCCTCGTCATATCAATAAGACACTCAAGACTCTCAAAACTCCACAGATCGAGTAGCCTAAGATTCTGAAAACCTTTTTTATCAAGTTGAGGAAATAGGTTAATGATTCCCTGCGTTGGTTCCTTGAGTATCTCAAGATGCTCTACACCTGGCAACAACTGCTTCAAAACCTCCATTGGCAACTCATTTAGATCACCCAGTCCCAATATTCTTGACCTCCTAAGGTCATCTTGCAACTTCTCAATCCAATGCGGTATAGGAGAACGAGAAGTCATAAACCAGCCGGTAAAGACAGTCAAACAAGGCAAAAACCTTAGATCAGAAAGAAAAGCATTACTCCAGTTTGTGTTATGATGTATAGTGGTATATAACTCCTCTAACTTCGATAATCTTGATATTAAGTTGCAGGGTATCAGTTCCAGATGATAGCATTCAGATAGATCCAGCACTCTCAAGTTGCAAAGCTCCCCTATCCATTCTGGCAATACCGTTTGAGCAATAGGAAAACTTAACTCGAGAATCTCCAGGTTCTTCAATTTGCAAATTATAGACATTTCACTATTCCTGAAACAGCCAGCACGAGACGATTATATTCCTACAACTTTTACCAATTTTCAGTTTCGACGGCAATTTTTTGGCTATCAACCTGTCCTTTTATCCGTGCATGGTAAATCATATAGATGCTCTTAAACATATTCATGTTTCCTGCTTTGCATGAAATAACTACAAAAGCAATTTATATAGTACTCCAAATGACAATCACACAGATTCTAAAGTTTGACTCTACCGCCAATTAGATCCAACCAACATTGACACCATGAGAGGGGGTACAGGGAGACAGCATTGTATCCAAGAAAGGAAGAAGAATCTCATAAGTGAATTTTTTCGGGTTTCCCTTATTCTCTTCTTTTACATATTTCATCCATCATAAACTTCGATTATGTAATTGAAGTCCAATTTTTTATAATATTCTTTTTGTCTCTCTTTGGCATGATTAACATCTCGTGCATCTCTTAGTCTTTTCATTCTGCACGCAGGACAAGCATACAAAATAGCCCAATATATTTGCCCACTCTCAATTATTTATTAGTTCTCAACTTTACTTTTGCTATCACATATTTAGTTGTCACTTAAGTTATATCACCTTATTATCACCTGTAGTTTATTATAGTAATGTACTACAAGCCGAAAGAAAAGGGAAAATAACTGAGGAAGGGGAAAAGGATACAAATATACACATGCTCAAGCATGGGATCCACTGCCTTCAAACCCCAAGGTTTTGGGGCACAGGTCATGTTCCCCGTCCCTCTCCCTAAGATAAGGAGGTAAAAAAAGTGTCTCTTCGCCACTTTGGTCTTCACATGTCTCTCAGCTATCAGCTCTATCTTTTTTTAGCACATGCATTGTAAACCCAAAGTGAAACTCTATATATCCACGCTGCATTTACAATGATTTGGGTACACTATGATGAAGCATATGAAATAACTTCAAAACTGGCACGAGCATTTTGCTAATTACCTCATATATCGGCCTAAAAGATTAAGCGTTTTGAGATTGACAAGATGTTGGAGCGAAACTGGTGCCGATAACTCGATATTATCTTCATTGTCCCATTTAGACCTAGTCCCAAAACTAATGTCCAGAACCCGTAAATAACGTGTTTGTCTGAAGAAGTTACCTGTCAACATCATATGAGCAATTCCGATAAGCAAGGAGTTCCATTTCTGACAAAATTGAAATTTTCTTAAAATTCTGTGCAGATTACCTGGCAAAGTTGTAGGACTAATTCGCATCATCAGGATTTCCAATTTCGGACACTCTAATTCTTCAGGAAATTCACCATCTAAATCCCAAGAATTTAGTGAAACTCCAATTGCTTTTTCATACACGTTTTTCCTCCTGAACTCTTTTAAACAGGTTGGCACAAGAAAGAGGCCATCTAACTTAGTTATCCACAATGCAACATCACGAACTATATCATGCATTTTGACACAAGAAAAAGAAGTGGCAGCGTAAAGATGATCAGTGAAAGAAACAGAGGACAACAAGCAAGCATTTTCAAGTTGCTGGACAGAAGTAAGAATCTTTTGTCTTGCTTGATCAACTGATTCAACATTTTGATACAACCACAGTCCATGTGCACACCTCACTAGGTCTTCCACCTTTATCTCACTATCCTCCGGATACAAAGAACATAATTTAAAGCACCTTTGGGTATCTTCATCTTCCAAATAATCGTAACTTAGTTTCAAACAAGCATGAATATCGCTATCAAAGCTTTCTACATTGACAAAGCTAGATTTGGAAAGCTTTCGAGTTGCATCTTCATAGTCCTCTAAACTTTTATCCTTAAGTGCACTTCCAACCGTAATAACAGCAAGTGGCAAGCCTGCACACTCACTAACAATCATCTTTGCCTTGCTCTTGAGGTTGGGCCTCTGTTGCAGTCCTGCATACTTATTGAACAAAGCCAATGCTTCCGCTTCTTCTATCACATCTAAACGTATTACAACTGTGCAATCCATGTCCTCACAGACTTTCTGAATTCGTGAAGTGAGAATTATCTTGGATCCTTTATAATTTGATTGTGAAGGGATTCCAATATGCTCCATGTCAATCAATTCCCATACATCATCCAGAATCACTAAGATCTTACTCTCTTCCTGGAATCTTCTTCGAAGCTCATTTCCTCGGCCAAACTCAGTATCTTCTTTGAATTTCAAATCTAGCATATCAGCAAGCATACCTTGGATGTTTCTAATATTAGGACTTTGGGACACTGTTGTCATGACCACTTGACTAAATAACTTCTTATCTTTAGCATTTTTACCTATTTCCACCACCAATTTAGTCTTCCCAACGCCTCCCATCCCAATGATGCCCATGATGCCAACTTTCTCATCCTCCAAGCCTTCCATAATCCTATCATAAGCAGATCTCCTAGACCTGAATTCGACAAAATCATCGCGCCACACAAGTTCAATTCCTTTAATTTCTGCAGGAAAACAAACACATAGTACATTCTTTCCTTGAGAAAGAAGATTGCTAACAAGATTTTTCATTTTAAGGACATCCTCCTTTGACTTTTTTATCTGGCAAGTACGAGGAAACAATCTCTTCATCAAGGTTGACTTAGCTTTTTCATCGGCTAGCCAATTAGTTTTCACGGTGACACCGACATTGTGGACATCTTCTAACCACTGATTAACTTGTTCATCAATCTCCTCTCCAGCCTCCATAGCTCTCTTAAGTTGTTCTTGCACCTCTCTTTCTATACGCTTCAACTCTTCAGCTTCTATACGTAGTTCTTCCATAATTAATGATAGGTAGCACGTCTTGTCGAAACGTATAAGCCTTATTTGAAGTTTATGGATCAAAACTGCAAATCTTGCGTCACTGGCAATCTCTGTCATGACATGTCAGATAAACAGTACCACTGAGTTCCGGAAACACAAACATTAGTAAGAAAAATAGCATCCAAACTTTCACTAATTCATTTTGGCAAGTCAAAACTTAATCCCAAAAGAAGAATAAGGGTGTATTCTTTTCACTTGAAAATGACTTAATTTACCTAGAACCTATCTAAACCTAAATTTACCTAGACTTATTTGGACTTCTTTTAGTGTATAATGAACATTTTTTCGGCAGACTTGATTGAAATTAATCTGAAATCGTAACTTGTTTATAGTTCTCTAAACAAGGTTATTCTAATAAATTCAGATAAGTAATAAGTTCCAATTAAAGCTACTCAAGCTCAATTCACAACTACATAGATTCTAAAAAAAATTAGCTAAGTCAAATCACATAACGGGAAGGTCAGCAACAGTAGAACACACCTATATATAGAACTTAATAGAGCCATATACCGTCTTATGGAGTATGGCCCCTGACCATCTTATATTTCAAAGTCCTACTGTAATTCATAATACTTGTAAACTTAAAGATGCACCAAGCCGAAAAGGGCTCATGTTATAGTTTAGGGTCAATATTCTCATGACATGCTGAAGCAACTGATTGTGTGGCAAAGTTTGGTAGGTCACATGATGTGGACCTAGATATGAATGAAGCATGAATTGATGGTACCACAATCATTATTCTACGAACTCAACCTATACAAGTAATATTGATAGCACTTTTGAACATACAAGTAAACTTCTAAATGAACTTATTACTCCAAGTTACAAAATTATTTGCGCAATCGAAAAAACAAAAAGGTTTAGATTTACTATTAAAATTAATAATACAATGCACCTTCCATTGCATAATGTACAACCTACTTGGAATTGGCATGGTCTAAGGTAGTTAATAATTAACATTAAGTTATCTTAATATATACATCCACTGTATCTAATTTCTAAATAAACATAGCAGTTTGATTTTCACGATTGCCAATACACAACTTTGACCATTAATATCTTTAATCATCTATTAGTTTAAATTGTATAAAGTAGATATTTTGAAAATATACATTGATACTAATCCAACAACATTTTACAGTGACATTTTGTTTAGATCGATATCAATAAAAAAAATTTGGTCCAAATTAGTATATAAATAGTGGAAAAGTCAAAGTTATGCATTTATCTAGAAATGGAGGAAGCATTAATACTTATTATGTTTCTAAAAATACTTCTATGATAGTATTTTTGAAGACAAATCAAACAATATATTTTTATAGTATATATCATTATACACCCTCCGTATTCAAGTAAGTGCAAAAGACTAGCATCTAATTACCTAAAACTAAAGCTGTTCACGGACGGGACGGCCCGCTAAGCCCGCCCAACCCGGCCCGCTAAAGTTACGGGACAACAAACTTTGAAAAAAAATTCTAAATGGGCGGGCCAAGCCCGGACCTCTAATATTAATGGGCAGATATAGACAACCTCAAATATACCGCTGGCAAGCCCGCCCGACCCGTTTATCATAATATCTATTTTCTATGAAATATAATTTTTTATCTAACTAATTTAGTGTTGATTTATCTTTTGGAATATATAGTTTATTTGCACTAATATAGCTTTGGTAACACATAATTGTTTTATTCTTACCTTTACGAACTTAATCTCTTAATAATTTGTCGTCCTCTAACATTTTTGTTACGAATATTTTTAACTTTCTCTTTAGGAAAAATGGATCAGAATACCCCCAACTTTGCCCGTCCGCTTTTAATACCCCCAACTTTGAATTATTTTTAAATATCCCCAACTACTGGGGAGGTCCGCCAAAAATGCACCCAGATGACCTGTAACCTGTTAGCAAGGTAGTAATTTTTTTTTATTTCTCTTTTATTTTCTCTATTAGCTTTTGTAAACTAAAATTCCCAACCCCCCACCCCCTCTCCTCTCTCCGCTCATCCCACCACCCCCACCTCCACCCCCCCAACCACCCATTGCCACCTTCCCTCACCCCACTACCACCTTTCCCACACCCTGCCCCCTCTCCCCTAACCCCCGTCGAAACCCCCTCCCCTAACCCCGTCGAACCCCCTCCTCTTCTCCCGCAAAGACTCCGGCGCCCTCCTCCCCCTCTCTCTCTGGACGCTCCCTCCTCTCTTTTCGCAGCTTCTAATTCCCACTTGTCGTTTTCTCTCTCCTCCTTTTGAACTTGAACTTCCATCCATCCATGGCTTCTTCTTCCAAATTCTCCAAAAATGATATTCTCTCTCCTCCACCACCACCTCAACTTCAACCTCCATTACAGCAACAACAACACCATCTCCCTCTCATTCAAAATATATTTCTACTCCCACCCTTACCATTTTCTACTCTCACCCCACCATTTCAACGGTTGACTCACAATCGAAATAACCTTAGATGTCCACTGATATAAAACTTCTCTTTCCAATAATTTACATTCGTATCAATAATCTCAATAAGATTCTCCAAAAATCTCATCAAAACACAACAGATAAACCACGAATCAACAAAATACCAAACATCTTCATTTCATCACATAATACACGAAGAACAATTTCAAAATGCGACAAAAAAACAACAAAAAAATGACCTTGAAGAACTTGCGAGAGATATACCTCCCAAAGATTGGCGCGAGAGTTTTGATGTAAGTATCAATAATTTCATCTCGCGTGGCATTTTCAGGGGGAGGCTCGATAACAACAAGCCAATGCTCAAAATCACAGCCATCAAGCAAGATAGTCTCCTTAGGAGGACGATTCGACCAATTCGAGTTATTATCACTGAGAGAAGTTTGCGATTGACGAGTCGCGGAAGTTTGGAAAGCGCCGGACGAAGTAGCTGGTGCCAGAGAAGCGCCGCAGTGCGATAGAGGAGGCGCGGAGGAGAGAGAAATGTGCGCGCGAGAGAGCGGAGGAGGTGGTTGTGAAGGGGAGGGGGTTTCTCGGTGGGAAGGGGAGGGGACTGGTGGTTGAGGATGGGGAGGAAGGGAGGGGGTGGCAAAGTGGGGTGGGAGTAGAAAATGATAAGTGTGGGGTGATAAAAAAGAAAAACAAAAAAAATTAAGTAAAACCAATAAGAGCATGACACGTGACATTTTAACCTGCTAAACCGATTCTTTTAGGTCCGAGGTGCATTTTTGGCGGACCTCCCCAATAGTTGGGGGTATTTAAAAATAACTCAAAGTTGGGGTTATTAAAAGCGAACGGGCCAAAGTTAGGGGTATTCTGATCCATTATTCCTTCTCTTTATCTTACGTTGTGATTATCAACTTTTTTTTTCTATTTTAACCAAAAATATGTTTTAATCTATAAATATTAAAGGAAATTAACTAGAGTATTTGGGAAAAAATAAAAGCATTAATAGGCCTGCGGGCAAGCCCACACGTTTATTAGGGTGGGTCATGAACAAGTAGTTAAGCACGCATAAAAGGGCTCGGACTAGACATATTAGGCCCGTTGGACAAATTTTTTTGGTTAGGCCCGGCCCGCAACCCGTCCAAGCCCGCAAATGATCAACTCTACCTAAAACCTAATAATCAAGGTTGGCCTAGTTGGTTGCAGACCCTCCTTCCAACCCTATGATAGGAGTTCGATTATTTCCCCTTGCAAAGTGGGATCTCAAATTCCTCCCACGTTCAAGGGATCTTTATCTTACCCAAAAAATAAGATAAATTATTACCTAGATACCTTATCAAGTAGTATTTGGTCACTAAGCAAACTCTTACCTTAAAAGTTAGATCATATAGGTCTTAAAATGGAATCTTGTCAATCTGGTGTTTGGGATAGAGATCCTCTTATTCTCCTCTCTACTCTCAATCAGCTGGCCCACTCACCCACACATGTAAATTGTGGGAGTTAAGAGGTCTGAACAGGATATTTCTCCTTACAATTAAAAATTAGAAACCCTTACTAAGCGGCTTCAGAAGGGTCTCAAACACATGAACAGAGTGAGCGATTGCTTTGATCCCTGATTTTAAGGGGCTCCACCTATATATATTATTTTTATGAGTTTATTAGATGGAAAAAAGTTTCTACCTTCTTGTTCCAAAAATTTTCTCCTAACTCATATACTCTGTTTTTCATATATCATAGCTTATTTTCGTTTTATATTTGGTATATCTTTACCATTTTATTATATCTGAGTGACTCCTCCCCCGAAAATAAAAATAACATCAAAGTATTTAATAAAGTTCATATTTTTTTCAACCATTTTAATCAAAAATTTAATTAATTTATTTAGTAAAAATATGGGATTGTGGATCCTTTTTATAGCCCTATAGGGCCCATGTTTAATGCCGGGAAGAGGGCTCCGAAATTGTCCAAGACGGCTCTGAGCGGCTTTGGTATAGTTGGTTGGGTATTCCGGCAAATACTGGATCAAGCGATAAGGTCTAATCAATCTCCTATCTCCTTACCATAACTAAAGAATTATGTCTATATATTTGACTCGTGATACAGAGATTTGGGTGAAGAAAAAGCTTGCAGTCACAGAAATTATTAAAAAAATAAAAAGCGAAAAGAAATTACATGCATATAGATGTAGCCAAGTAAATCTGCAAAGTAAAGCTTACCTTAAAAAGAAGTATATGGTTAGCCGTTATCTTCCATTGGAGAATCAGCGAAAGCAGTATGCATATTAATGCCAAATTTTGAACTGGAAATAAAGTCAACGAGACAAAGAGTGAGAGATAAGAATGAAGGAAGAGGAGAGAGATTAACAAGTCTAATAATCCAATTTGCAGCGACGGAAAGTGACCGGAAACTGAAGCAAACATTTTTGAGACGCAAGTGGACTTGTAGATTAAAGTCAACACACAAAACGAGTTGATTTTGAGGAGAGAGAAACGAGAGTGACATGGATTTCGAGTAGTTTGACTGTTTGAGAGTTGCGACTTTTAGAGGATCCTAGAGATGGCAATGGGTAGGATCTGGACAGGGTCCTCTAGGATCCAGATCCATATCCGTTTTTTAGGCAAGGATCCAGATCCTACCCGGATCCGCTGGGTAATAAAAATGAGGATCCAGATCCAATGGATCCTACGGATCCGGATCCTAAACGGATCCAAAACGGATCCTAACCTATTTTCTTCAAACGACCCTAATTTTCACAATAATTAGAGATTTTAAATAACAAAACAATGCCATTTAACATTTTCATTTATCGATGTTGAAGTAAGCAATCACTCAACCTTTATATAACAAATCCGAGCATAAATAACATTAAGAGTTTAACATTAATTTTTACCCTTTTAATAATATATTTTAAAATAACTTTCAAAAACGGGTAATGGATCCGGATCCGGGTAATAATTTAGGACCCGGTCCAGATCCGTTTTCAAAAACAAGGATCCATATCCTACCCGGATCCGTAGGGTCCAAAATTTGAGGATCCAGATCCGCTAAAAACGAATCTGGATCCATGGATCCGGGTAGGGTCCATTACCCACTGACATCCCTAGTTTAGAGTGCGGTTCGGACCGCATCAAACCGCAATTTAAATCGTTTTTTCGCTGTTTGGGTTGGTTTGCGTTTTAAAAATTGTGGTTTGGGTTATGATTTCAAGCAAACTGCTGTTTGCGGTTTGGGTTGGGTTTTAATTTTTGTAAACCGAAACCGCACCATAAACCGTAATTTTATATGATTTTTTTTATATCTATTTTGACTTTTTTTAAACTAGTTGTTGCACCGCGCGCCTACGCGCCCGGCACCCCAAAACTGTGTAATTGCAATATTCGAATTAGCCTAGATCTAATTAGCATGTTGAAAGTGAATGCTCTAAGATGTTTGATACTTGCACTTGCAATGTTGGTTTTATGTGACAAAGCAATTAATTAGGGTAAACACACATTTTCATTTTCCTAAAGTTGTTAACGGAAGAGTATAATTGCTTCTAAAAATCAAAATTTAGTGAAGTTCATGTGAAAAGTGTGTGAACCATTGAAAGGCGTGTGATATTTGCGGTCCCCCCAAGTTAGTGAAGTTCATGCAAAGAAGCCAAGATCATAATGTGCTAATGATTCATGTTACATAATTGGCTGAGATTAGTTTGACGTTTTGACAAAACATAAATAAATTTTAGAAAACTCTTTATGGGGAGCATCCAACAATGGTTTGAGAGGGTGATTTCTCACCATTGTTGATGCTCTACTTTTCAAGATATAAAAATTAATTAGCAAAAGTGAAAGCATTCTAAGTGGTGATGGGGCTTATTATTTGCTATTGACAGACATAAATCGGTTATATTTTGCAGCAACAATCATCTTGCAATTTATGAAAAATAGAAATCTAACAAGAGCATCTAACATGATACCTAGAATCTGGTTAAATTCACGTATAATGATCAAATGCATAAGCTGTTAAAAATTCAAAAACAATATTGAATTGGTTTTCCATAAACTCAATAAGGTTGTTCATGACCTAGCTCATGGCTCGCCTTGGGTTATAGGTAGAAAAGTTTGGTTAGTTAATTTTTCTTCTTGTACTTTGTTGCCTTAGAATATTTCTATGAATCTTATCTAGTTGTCCTGTTGGGCTTTCCCTCTCAAAAAAAAAAGTAGAAAAATGACGATTTGCGTCTCACCATCTACGTCGCACAACAGGACAAACGTCGCATAAGACTCATTTGCGTCGCATGCAACAGGGAATCGACGCAAAAGACGACCTATCTGCGTCGCACGTTCCTTTAGTACGATGCAAAAAGTTATTTGTGTCGGACTCTATGGTCCATCCGACGCAGATGATTTGGGCTAATTATATAAAAAAATGCAACGCTTAAAATGATTTGGGCTTATCTGCGTCGCATGGGCTATATGTGCGACGCAGATAATTCCCGCTTCATTTCTTCTAAAACCTAACAATTCCACTACTGATTCATCCACCAGCCGTCTCTCTCTCTCTCTTCTCCTTCTCCCTCTCTCCCTCTCTCCCTCTCTCTTTCTCATAACACAACGATGTTCTCTCTCTCTCTACCCTTCTTCATCTTCTCCTTCTTCTCACCAATGGTGACGAAAAGCTCGAGCAAGAGATTTCTCGAATACTTGGGGCATCTGATTTAATGGGTCAGCTCCTCAAACACTTTGCTTTCACGAAATCTTCTCCCAGTTTTAGCTCTGCTGCGTTCTCTTCTTCTTCTTCGGACTTTTTTGGCCTCCTTTGTTTCAGTTTGAGAGGTACGTTTGGCGAAGGATTTCAGTACGTTTGAAGGATTTCTTCAGTACGTTTGGCGAAGGATTTCTTCAGTTTGAGATGGAATTCTTCAGTACGTTTGGCGATGGATTTCAGGTTATGAAGATTTTGTTTAATTATCTTGAATTTTGCTGTTTAATTGTTCTCGATTTGATCGATTTTTTCCCCAAATTGAAGGACGATGTTCTAGCTACTATTTTCGCAAATTCAAGAACGAAATTGAAGAAGAACGAGATTTGAAGAAGAACGAGAACGAAAGATCTGATTTTGGCGATTTAGTTTTTTTTTTTATTTATTTAGTATTTTTTGTAAGTTCTGTTTTTTATGTTAGATCTGAATATTGAAGTTTTTAATTTCGTTTTTTAATTTTGTATAGATTATGGTTCTGTTTTTTTACTTGTTTGATTATGGTTCTGTTTTTATGTTACTTAGTTTTGTTGAATTTGATTATGGTTCTGCTTGAATTGTGTATGCGTTCAATTAGATGATTCTTCTCCATTTTTCTTCATGATGTTTGTATACGTGAATTTATTTATTTTTTAACAAAAATTACACATTTGCGTCGGAAGTAAGGCAAAGTCCGACGCAAATGGGTAATTTTTTAAAATATAAAAATGGTTTATTTGCTGGCTTGCTGGGCCATCTGCATCGCATGTTGATTAATGTGCGACGCAGGTGATAGACCATTTGCGTCGCGTGTTGGTCAGGGTCCGACGCATATAGCTCTTCAACTGCGTCGTTGTAATCCCCCATAATTTTAAAGGATTTTATAAATATATTTTATCATTTATATATTTATATTTTAGTTCAAATGATTTTTATTATTTAAGTAGGTTGACTATTTTGAAAGTCAAATGAAATTATTTTAAGGATTTAAGAAAGTTGAAAATATTTTAATTAGGCATGCTTTGAAAAAGGCTTGAAATATGAATTTGATTTAGAAAAGAAGTCTAATGGACTTGAGGAACCCAAATTCTAAGTAGATTAGGAAAGAGGAGTTATATTGATACTAGGAGTCCTCATTCATCAATCCTAGTTGTCATCGAATTCTATTTAAACTCAATCTCCTTTTCCTAAGCCCAAAAGGAAACCCTACCTATAAATACCTTAAGCCCAATTATTTTACCCTACACAAGGAATATTTTCTTCACTCTTTTCTCTCAAAACTCACGGCATTCTCTCTCTCCTCTTCCACGTGATTTTTCTTTTTTCTTCCTCTCAAGTTTTTCTTTCTTCTTCTTCAAGTAACGCTTTCTTCTTCGCTAAGAAACGTCACCGCCGCCGCCGTTGACCACCGTTGACCGCCGCTGCTGCCACCAAGACCATTCCTTGGCCGGCGCATCATCACTTGCATCTTGAGTTGGTTTAATTCTTTTCTTTTTCCTCAAGTTTTCCATTAAAGACTATGTTTTTATGCTTTATTCTAATGTTAATCATGATTATCAATGTTAATTTACTGTTTTAATGAATAATCTTGATTCATATATATATTATATTATAAGAATAAAAATTCAGATTTGTTTATTTTTGTTAGATTGAAGTTTTAATAATTAAAGCATGGATTTTTAGGGTGTTAATTATTAAAAAACCATAGTAGCATATTATATACTATGAGATTGATTTAGTTTATGATTTTAAACATGTTTAAGTGGGTTTAAAGAAGGTTTTATGATTTTATAAGTTGCTGGAATTTCAGAAAGTATTTTATTTGGGGAGTTTTAAGAATTTTAATTGCTAGTATGGTAGTACTATGCTAGGAATTAAAAGTAATTGGAGTTTTGATAGAAAAATCAACTTTTGAATATGTTTAAAGGGGATTTTAAATATTTTAAAGTTGCTGTCTTTTTATTTAAGAGTATTGATTTTAGTTATATTCGATTTTTAGGCGGAGAGTATTCCGTAGGAGATTTTTAAAGGGGCTAAAGTGGTCAGTCGACTAGTTTACACAAGGTACGTACATACCTATGTGATGATTGAGATAGTGTCATGATTTTATGAAGGAAAATTATGTAGTATCATGTATAGGAACTATGTTGAGTTCATGTATGATATTTATTATGATGAATTTTGCATGTTTTATGCCTGTGTACAAACATGTTGATTATAATATTTGATTATGAGTAGAATATCATGTTTGTATGGAATATTGATGCAAGCATGTTAATTGGATTGGGAACTTTATTTATTAATTCACATGGGGGAATTAATATATTTATTAGTGTTGGATCATGTTGATCATTGTTCCCTTTTGTATTTCACTACTTTATGAGGACTGTGGGCCTTATTTGGTAAGTTGACAAGTTATGCCTTTGAAAGGTAAGATTGATTGTTGGCTAGGTTCAACAAAGTAAGAAAGGTTGGAATTAAAGAAAGTAATCTTGGATTGTAAGCTGTGTGATCACTTATTAAATCCTAAGATAAAAGAAGTTCAGTTGTGAATGTTTGAATTATATTCTGTGTTGCTTGTATGTGTGTCATAACAAGTAATAAATTGTTAATCACGTAAAGTGTAACTTGGATAGTAATAAGCTTTAGGCGGTGCACGTCCGAAGTTGGACAATCGGGAGTTGGGGTACATGGTGAGCGTGCCATGGCTTTTTCTGGGAATTGGATTGATCACCGTTCCTCTTTTTATTCAAAGGTTCCTCGATATCGCAGGTCATTATGGAATACGGAGTCGCGCCCGTATTTCGTCTTCCCAGGTGAAGGCTGGTTTTTAGTTAGACAACTCGGTCCAATAACTATTCCATTTAATATAATAAAATATGAGTAAAGTTTAGTTCAGTAGGAGTTATCTGCAGAATGCTATATTGTTGTATTATTATTTATCTCTGTTTATTATTCCTTAGTATCATAATTAGGATTGTTTATGTATTGTTATGTAGTACTCAGCTTTGCTGATTACGTGCGTTGTTTGTGTGTATTGATCATGGCTTTGCCTTATTGATCCTGTGATGACCCAATTTTGGTGAGCAGCTTCTCTAGAGCATTGACATTTACAGGTTCGCAGATGTAGCATCATTTGGGGAATCTGGGAATGGAGAGCTGGTGTAAATTTATGTCATGTTTTCTGCATCAGTAGGGATTATTATTATGAGTTGGTTGATAGACTTTTATAGAATGGTTTATTTATGAAGTACTTATTTAATTATGTATTTATAAAGTTTAGTTTGATGTTTTCCGCTGCAAAATTCTGAATAAGCCGATACGTTATCACACGGGCGATAATACTTGGGTAATTCTCTAAGTTTTGTATTATAAAGGTATTTCTGGGAAATAGAGAATTATCGGGGTGTTACAGTCGTGTTCTAGTCCGACGCAGATCCTGTTTCTTCATCTGCGACGAGATCTGTGCCGTCGGACCCATGTCCGACGCAAATGAGCGCCTCGCATCCGACGTAAATCATCGATTCTGTAGTAGTGATAGCACATATATAGCATGGCAAGTGTTTTGATGATAGCCTACCATTTTGAATATAGAATGATGTATTTCGTATAAAATGGCAGAGCAAATTTTTTTTTTTGAAAGGTAAGATGAAGGGGACTCGTTTGAGGGGGGATAAGGGGAAATCCTCAAATGAGTCCCATGAGGTTTGATCGCTAGACCTCAGGGATATGAGGTGGGGACCGATGCCACTACTCCACCACCTCAACCTCAAATGGCAGAGCAAAATGGCTAACTATTGAAGCAAAAATTATTCTTCTCGACATTTTTGTAGGCTCAATGCATTATTGCTTAGTAATGGATTTGATATTCAATGGGAAATATTTTGTCCGTGATAGTGAAATATATCACTCCTTAGTAATGTAAATTATCTTTAAACATACAATTCAAGTAGGATTTTTAATATAACCTACTCTATATTTCGACAATTCCAAATTAGGAATTTTTCTAAGTAACACCTGTTAAAATAAAACATAAAAAGCTACAAGCCTTTCAAGGCCAATATATTCCCCTTTTTTGGGATCACATTACAAATGCAACTCTTTAAGTTTATCTAACATAAAACTAGCTTTTTATGCACGCTATGCGTGCAGCGATATTTTAGAAAGCTCGGTAATAAAAGAATCAAAAATGAAATTATGAAAGTACATATCTAAGTTCACCTCCATTTGGTGAGTAAGAAAGATTTAAATACTTGCAAATAGTATTTAAAAACATTTGAGTAAGAAAGATTTAAATACTTACAAATAGTATTTAAAAACATTTTGATAAGTAAGTATAAGTGACGAAATTGCATATCCAAGTAATGAAGAAAACTGGATTTTTTTTGAAGTTTGTGTTCGTAATTAATTTGGTATTATGGAATTTTTTTTAGTTTGAATATGAGTTGCTCTGTAATGAGAATGCCATGTTTTTTTTTACTGCCTATTGTATTAATTTTTGGTAAGTTCTTGGTTATGAATTTTTTTAGTTGATTAGATTTAAATTTAATTTGCTTGAATCTTTTTTATTGGTAAGTTTATGTGATTGATCATTATATGAGTTGATTTGGTTTAATAGAGATTTTATTGAATTGTTTTGGCAAGTTTATGCGTGTAATGATTTTTGATTTACTGTTGGAGGGTGTAGTTGGATTGTAATATTTATGTTGTGGAGGGGTGGATGTGTAAATTCAAGGGGGGACACCATTGCTCACCCCTTGGCTTGTATAATAGAGATACCTTCAATATTTAGCTAAGTAACAAAAATCTAATGTTGAATAATATCCTCGCCATGAATATCTAACACAAAAAACCGTCAATATCTAGCTAAGTAACAAAAAATAATGTTGACTAATTGTCCTCGCCATGAATACACATCCCATAAACCTAAATGGAATCAACCTCCTGTCAATTGTCATACGCAATAACAAACCAGAAAGTGGAGTTGGTATAATCAATTGAGATATATGAACACATAACTAATAAGTCCATCGTCTAGACTATAACCAAGTTCAATGAGCATATAATTAATAAAAAAATAAAAAAATTGTCTTCAAATTTATGAAATAGATGTTACAATCTCTACCTCAATGCCTTGATCTCTTACTATAAACAATATTTTCTTCATTGAATTTGAGTTATCCATCACAAGAAACTTTTTTCATCATTATTTAATTAAATTAATCCTATTGGTTCATGTAGCTTTGCCCACTTGATCAAAGGAATAACATAGAAAAGGATAATCTAATTTGTTACTTAGTGTTACTCTGGTTTCTATTCCTCCCCCTACACTTCTCCCTATCCCTTCTTCCTTTTAATCCCTCTTTCTCCCGAAAGACTTTAATTACTTATTCATGTTACTCTAATCTCTCTTCCGAAAGACTTTAATTACTTACTCATGTTACTCTAATTTCTTTATTAGGAAACTCTCTCCAAAAATGATATCTTAAAATTGCTTTATCTTACTCTTTTTCTCCCTCTCTTATACCACTCCCTCGCCCTATCCATCATTATTTATATTTTATTGTTTATGGTCTCATGTACTACTATTTGATCTCGCTGACCTGAGCAAGTTAACAAAGCATTTTAAGTAGTAAAATAACTTCACTGTTATCTAGCAACCAATAAAAGTGCTCAAGTGCCCTGAAAATCAATAATAGCTCTATTTGACTAAAATTATATTACGATTCCTTTCCCTAGGCATAACGATTATACCTTTCTGAAGATTTTAATTGCAACTTTATTATGTTCCTAGAACTTATGTCAATATTGAGCTTAAATGAACAATTGAACGTTTCCAAAGTAACCACACCAACTTCAAAAAGGACTCCAGAGCAACAGGGCCAAATAAAATTTTATAAAAAAAACAAAAGAAAAAATATATATAGGCTAAATTAAAGCAAAAAAATTGAGGCATACCAGAATAGTTACATTGACAAGGAGAAGACCACATAAGACAATCATAACGCAATTTCGGAAGCAAACTGGAACTAATTTTAATCTTAACATGAAACTCTTAACCATCTAATAACTTAATAAGTAGTTATGGTAACATATTACAGATTTTAACAGGTTTCCAATAAGAAACTTATTCTAATTGTCTTAATTCCAACAAATACACCTAACAAGGAACACCTAACCATCCAAGTTGGCATTAACAATCACATGGAAACTGTCACGAACAGAGCAACAACCAAAAGAATAACTAAGATATGCAAATGCTATCTGTTTGTTCTCCTTCTATCTCTCACTAAGAATCTATTAAGAATGGCATTATCAATTATGACACTACCTCATCTGTCCCGTTGATTTTCTTATCATGATACTAATATCCAATTCTAGTAAATTATGAGTAATCCACATTCCGTCCCCCCTCCCCCTGCTCTCACCCTCACCTTCTCGTGTCAAAACTCTTCTTTTATTATATTATTCCTGCATAGTATATTATTATACTGAAAGATAAATAAAGCAACTCCACAAACATCAGTTGCAACTTGCATGATGACGCCAACCTGGTCGTTGGGATAAGGGTTATCCGCATCTAACTCAATGTCGTAAGAAGTTCTTGGCAGATGAGACGACCAACCCAACTCCATATTGACAGCCTAATTAATATCAGACGAATAAATACATATAAATTCACATTATTTCTCATAATAAGTGCTAGGCAACAATGGATGAAGAAATATACCATCCCTCCTGAAGATCTAGGGAGACCTTGAGACTTGATGATTGCATCTGCTTGCTCAAAATAGCAGGCATTTGTTCCAGGCCCAATGATCACAGCAACAACGATGTCCTCGTCATTATAATGTCCAAGCGCCAAAAGTTCCCACAGTATCATTCACTTGATTAACATCAAATAAAAAAGCTTACTCTTCAATATGTGCACAACAAGTAACTGCACTGTATGGTGGTGCATTAATACTTAACAGACTTTACAAGCGAGCATATACACCATCTTCATCCATACGTCCTTTTACCGTTAAACTCGATATAGTACACCAAATAATTTTTACCTTCAATCTAAAATTCACAATTCTAGAGAGCAAGTTAAAACATATAAAATAATGGTATCGAAAGAGTTACTATAATATAAACTATTTGGTGGAATAAGGTAATTTTTATAATTCCAGCATATAAAATAATGGTATCCAAAGAGTCTTGTATAGGGTTGCAAAGTTTAGAAAGTCTCCTCCTATTTACCCCACCCTGAACCCCTTTCCTCCATCATTTTCTCTCCTTCGGCTTTTATGATTTTTTGAATGTAAAAAAAAAAAACAAAAATCTTCTTGCTTGATCGTGTTAGAGTCGGAAAAATGGTGATAGCAATCTGGTGTAAATCACATAGAAGTAGTGTTATCTTTATATATAAAATAAAGTAGATGGGTCAATACTATCTTTGCTACCCAAAGTGCCAAATGTGAAAGAAAAGAGCAAATATGTACTCTATTCACTAGTAGAATAATTGTTTATTGCTGCGATGGTATTGCTGCGGTTTTACTCATACGCAGCAATATATCACTTAAAAAGAAAAGGTAAAATATAAAATAAAGATATTGCTGCGGTTTCGGCCAAAAACCGCAGCAGTATGGTTTCATCGGAAATTTTTTGAAAAAAGTTGACTTTTTGACCAGACATATTGCTGCGGTTTCTTTCAAGAACCGCAGCAATATATTAAAATAATATTAAAAAAATAATATTTTAATATATTGCTGCGGTTCTTTATGGAAACCGCAGCAATATATCATTTGAACTTCACAAAAGCCGCTAGGGTTTGGAGTCTTGGACTTCAGCCGTTTTCCTCATTTCACTCTCCTCTTTCCTCCTTTCACTCCTTTCTCTCTCCTCCTTCAAACTCCTCTTCGACCAATTCACAGCCGCTCCTCCTCTCATTTCTCATCATCTCGCCGGTTGTCCTTCGTCCCTGCTATCCTCTCTCTCTCCTCGACCAATTGATGACTGTCTTCGTTACGTCGGAGGTCTCACTCGCGCCATCTCCGTTCATCGCTCCATCTCCTTCTCTGGTAAAACTCTTTCTTTCTCTCTCGAGTTTTTAAGAGTTTTTCGTTGAAATTGTGTTGATTTTGAGGTTTTGGAATTTATTAATTGAGTTGTTTTTGTTCGAATTACAGAATTAATGTCGAAGCTCGAGATTCAACATTATCAACCTAATCCCCAATATTCCGACAAAATTCAGGTGAATCTTTGAGTTTATTTGTCAAAAATTCTTCCCAGATTTTGCGAGCGCTTCTGAAAGAGAATAAATTTTGGATTCATCGACATTGCACCAACTTCGTATCGCTGAAAATTCCATTCAGAATTATACTCTTCCAATTTTGGGTTTTTTTTCTGCCATTTTTCAGTGATAATATAGCTTGATTACTTCGAAATTACGGGGACAAGATAGAAACAACTACTTTTATTGAGGTTAATTGCGGTTATTCAGTCAATCTTCGCTCTAAGCTCTCGAATCCCGGCGCCACAATCAACACCGGTGATTTTGATGTTGAAGGTTGTTGCGAAGACCGATGTTGAAGGTTGAAGCGAAGACCGATGTTGATGATTCACTGTTGATTTAGTTCTTGTTTTTAATTTCTTTTTGCTTTTTTCTTCATTTTTATTTTTTGAGACTCAATATGATGTTTATATTTTTTTTGCAATTGTTTTGTATATACTGATTTTTATTATACTGAATTTTTTTTCGATCGTTATATATATCTACATTGTTGGTAGCGTGATTTGTTGTTGATGAGATTTCTTTAGTTTTATTTGTATTTTTCAGTCATTTTCCATTCTAGCTAGCAAAAAAAAAAAACTCCACTCACACCTATTGCTGCTGTTCCTATAAAAAACAGCAGCAATAGGTTTCATTTTTTTATTACAAAAAATTCCTATTGCTGCTGTTCCTACCAAAAACAGCAGCAATAGGTTTCATTTTTTTATTATTAAAAAAATACCTATTGCTGCGGTTTTGGGTAAGAACCGCAGCAATAGGTTGCTCTATTGCTGCGCCCTTAATTGCTGCACGGCCAAAACCGCCGCAATAGGCCACTTAATGACCGCAGCAATAAGCATTTATTCTACTAGTGATTGCTGCTTATGAAAAACAATTTCTACTCATTTTCACCCTCACTAAACTCTTTTTCTGAGTCCATCTAAGAAATCTTTGGAGCCCACAAACACATTTTTTCTATTGTACAAAAAGGATGGAAATATAGACAACAAAAAGTTAAGATGGACAATTAAGTAAAGAGTTGAACTGGTTAGAGAAGAAGAAAGCAGTTTGAAGTAACCACAATAACCAACACCCAAAATTGAGTTCATTGAGCCAACCTTTCAAATTCCAGATGCACACACCATTATTCTAAATAGGTAGCAAAATGTTGGACTACAAACATCACGATTGCATAAGCAGATTATAGTCACAAATTACGATGATGAAATTTCAAAAAGTGCATCATATATAGATCCAATAATAATTTCAAAGAAAGGCGACATTACTTTAAGGCAATGATAATCAATATACTAATTGTCAATAGGGAAATTTGAGACGAAAAATCTACCTCACTGCAACACAACATCTGGTTTGGGCTTGAATCTCCAGCATAGGACACACAATCTCCTGTTAAATTAGATACAAAGGTTAGAACCACATAGCAAACATCTAGGATAGCAAGACTGAGAACTTTAAGATATATCTACAAATACTTGAAAGGTTGTAAACTTGTAATTACAGTTACATCATGAATTTGGTTCATCTATATTGAAAACTTTATTTACCTTGGTTTTCGCTTTGCCAAGATCCACATTCTGGAGCCGCAAGCCCTGCATATATATGATTTACCTGCCAATAGTTAAGAATGACTGAAGCTCAGTAGAGGAATTAGCATCATACGATCACAATGTTGGAAGTTACATCAATAATGGGCATAAAGGCTTTAGGGAAAGCAATTCATATTATCTCTATATAGCATCAAGTATACTTTTCTCAAAAATGTATCTATAGGACCTAATATGTTGACACCAACAAATCCATGATTTCATCCCCGTCTCCAAATTCTACACTCCCCTCTTCACTTCTTCCTTTTCTATCATAGGATAGTATTTTTCTAGGAATATTCTTTGAAATCGCCCATAATTCTATTGTATTACAGCTAGAAGGGAACCCCATAAAGAATAAGGATTACCTCAAGCAAACTCAAAACTGTCGAGCATCTCCTATACTGAAAAAATAAATCCAAAAATAAAGTAGTTGCAATTAAGAATGTGATCATCAGTCCATCACACAAAGACATGGTTATGAAGGAGAAATAAATTGACCGGAAAGTGAGACAGATTTATGGATGAAACTTCTGTCTCAAATAGACAGATTCTTTAGACTTTAGTTGATAGTATTTTGTATGACATCCTTCTAATAATTGAACATGGAACCATTATCATAGGCTTTAGCAAAATATGAAATGAGTATCGTTTTTAAATGGAAGATAACAAAAGAGAAAACATACTTGCACAAGAGGAGCAACCGTTTTAATTTTGATGGATGAAGGCACTGAGAATCTGAGATACAGTTGCTCATACTCATAGCCTTTCATGACATTTATGAAACCCAAAAATGAGAGGTACACATTGTTGGAAGTCTTAGAATACACAATCATTGAAAAGAGAGCAATGTGCATCAATTTCCTTTTTCTTATTCATCCTTGTATATTCATCTCCATAGATTAGCATTTTCTATATTCAGTTCAAGAAATGAAAAATATAAATCCATAGTTAAAGCTTGAAAACAGAAAGATAATTGAAACAAAAATCAGTAGAGTAGCAAACGGAAGCTAAAGATTAGACTATTGCAAACAAAATTATATATCAATATATAATCATTCCCAAAGATTTGCCACTCGGAAACCCTACAAAACATCTCTACATTTGAAATTTACAATGTTAGCGTGAAGTATGTATTAACAAAATCAAAAGCAGAAAAGAGCAATACATGTTCGGAAGCATCTGTAACAAAATGAAAGGGCTTCTTAGCTCCGAAAATTCACTGCATCATTTGATCTCTATCTATCTTCCGTCTATTTCTGCAAAACCAGAGAAAATTTGAAAAAAGTAAACTGGACAAAATATGAAGAAAACAAGCAAAACAGGGAAAACAATACCAGACCTTACAAGTGCCAAAGCGCAACCTTTTTTCCCTCAAAATCCAGCCTTCTAAACCCTGAGTCACCCAAAATGCAAAGAGGACAAATTGAGGATTTCATGGAATTACAAGTTTAGAAAACGGGGAAGCGAAGAAATCAGGAAAAATGAGATGAAAAAATTCATAAAAGGGAAGAGAAAAATGAGAGGAACAATTAGGTATTTCATGGAACTAAAAAAAGGAAGAATCAATTAAAAAATTGACGAAAACCTTTAACAAAACAGATAAAATCAGAACCAATTGTGATAAAATCGAAACCCCAAAATCATCCATTACCTGATGTTTGTTGAGATAAAAAAACAAAAGACAGGAAATGAGAGTAAATTAGGTGCAATTGCAGCTTATTATCTTTGGTGTTCAAATGCTGGGCAGAATAAGCTTGAGCTTCTGCACCATAGTGATAAGTCATATTGCTCAATATGCTCCAGTGGATGGTGTGCAAAAGTGGTGTTGAGTGTTGAAGCAATCTCCAAAAGTGAGTGCAGGATATAGAAAACCACATGTTTGCTTGACTCTGTGCCACTTACAAATCAATTCCCTGATAAGCAGGCCATCTAGTTGTAGTTAAATATGAAAAAGGACTATAGAATTTATAGATATTTCTAGACATTGGTATTTAATTTAAGAAACTTATATGAAATACAGGTAAAAATCATCTAAATAGAAGATCATTTAATAAGCAAAAAAGAGTGAAATAATAAGCAATGCATGAAGAAACAAAGGCCTAAGCTAAAGAGTGAGTCTAGAAATAGATAAATTTGCATATTTAAGGCATTTGAAGAGTTTATCGCCTTTCCTTGAAAATTTAAGAGATAATCATCTGAACTACATACCTCAAAAAACTGTAGTCACTCAAATTTTATCAATATATATTGTACTCAAACTTAGAAGAGATGACAAAATCACATGGATTCTTAATTTTACAGCATTTCTGACTGCATATGTGCAACGAAAGCTCTATATTTTCATAAACATGTACCACATGAAATTACAATCAAACCATGATAGACATTCGTGCAGATATGACTTATTAATTTAGCTTAAGCAAGCGGTCAATGAATCCTACTTATAGTAAACTCAGTAAGTATAAGACGCTTAGGACCCTGATGGTGCATTTTATAGCATGATATGAGATTCGAGCCTGGGATTTCTATTACATCATCTCTGGTATATAAATGGGGCCAAAGGGAACACAAAAAAAGTTAGGTTGTTCTATCCTGTTCTGTCACTGAATATTTGAATGCTTATTGAAGACAATTTCCATGAACAATCAAAGAAAAGACATACCAACAAAGAGAAAACCGGTCGCTTTTTTCTTTAGTCATACCTTTGATGGGTCATTTGTCGTTCACGGAGTTCTCTGCTAGGCGAAGATAACCAAAAGGAAAGGAAACATAAATAAATGTGGCAGCTATTCCACCCGCTGTAGCATAGAAGGTAGCAGGCGATGTGATCTTCCCAGTGATTACAATGGAAAATGAAAGAATCACGGCAGCAACAATGGTGCACACTAACTACGCCCAGAAACCGAAAGTGCCCAACCTTTTAAAATATCTGGCAATGTTCTCTAGTCTTTTAGCTACCTATGCCAAAATACAGATATCAACGATGAAAATAACAGTAAAGGCATAGGCATGACATAGAAACAGAGGGAAAAAACAAATATAGATTAATAGGCAAGTGACATTATCATGGGAAAGAAATGGAATTTGCATCAGTTGTTCTTTTGAGAAATGAGACTAATACCCTATTGAATCTAATCCATTAAGGAAAGGCACAGAACATGCGAAAGGATCCGAGAAACTCATATTAAATAATCTCTTGAAATCAAATATAATTGAGATGCAATATTGAATAAACTCGACACGGAAATGAAATCAAATAAATTGACACTATACATCGAAACTTTACACAAACCCACTTAACAAAATCAATCACCTTACTCAAAGGTTGAATCTTTTCAAACACCCACTAATCAAAAGCTATCTAATTCCTCAAATATTGAAACTATTGAGATACCCACTAAGTTTTTTGATCAACATTATTTTAGATCTCAATAAAACCTTATTGTGCTGATGATCTTGCTGCATCTTGTTGTAGGAGAAGAAACCTAACTCAGAAATCGAAAAAAAAAAATGTATCACAAACTGGAATTTAGCAAAAACGTGGTCCATTCTTTCAATTCGAATTAGAGCAAAGTCTTTGAAAAAGTAAAAGAACGAAAACCTGAAACACAAAATCAAGAACTCATACCTCTGTGATTGAACTTAACGGCGCTTTGAAGCTTGACGACGAAAGGCAATGGCATCATAGATGATGTTTCTGGTGATGAAACTGCATGATTTCGCCGCTAATGGCAAGCTCAAGAGCGCCATAATCGTAGCGCTGAGATTTCATTGCAATGGCAAAAGAGGAGAGAGAAGAGAGGAGAGAGAAAAGAGAAGAGAGAGACAGTAAAAGAGGCGAGGGAGAAGGAGAAAGAGACGTGAAGAAGAGGAGAGATAAGAACAGAACTTGTGGCTCATATGGAAGAATAAATGAAGGGCTGAGATTTGCCTATTCCTTATGAACAGTGATATCATGCTTTTATCACCCAAAGCACTGTTGAAAGTGAATAGTTGGGAACTTCCCACTTTTAAAGAGTTATGGATTATGGATTATGGATACACTTGACAAGGTGGCATACACGTATACAACTGAAAAAAGAAGTTTGAGATAAAGAACTTGGACACTTTTGATAAATTATTATTTATGTTTAATTATGAAGTCAACTTCATATTAATTTGGACTCTTTATATCTATTAAAATTTTTTTTACTTTTAGATTACAAAATTAATGTCGCGGAGGAAAAAAATGGTTAAACCGCACCAAACCGTTTTGCGCGGTTCGGTTTGGGTTGGTTTGGCCAAAAGTGCGGTGTGGTTTGGGTTGGGAAAATGTCAAACAATCACTAGTACAGAATTGACGATTTGCGTCGGACATGGGTACGACGGCACAGCTCTCGACGCAAATCAGGATACATGATCTGCGTCGGACAAGCATGCGACGCAGATTTCTCACTATTTGCGTCGGACCCAGACTACCACGCGACGCAAATAACTCTTGGGCTGCTGGCGCTGTGGATGCAGGGCTCCACCATCTGCGTCGCACCTTGCTCTATGTGCGACGCAATGCGTCGCACATTGAGCAGCATGCGACGCAGATGGTAGAGCCCTGCAGCCACAGCGCCAGCAGCCCAACTACCATCTGCGTCGCATGCTGCTAAATGTGCGACGCAAATAGTAGGTCATTTGCGTCGCACATAGAGCAAGGTGCGACACAAATGATGATTTTTGGGGTTTTTTTTCATATACAAAACCTTAAACTTCAAAACTAAACGAACATTATATTAATAATTATGAGCAGAAAATCCGGCAGAGTCTCCTTTGTAATTTGGACAACCCAAGAAATCGTTGGGAGAATTTTGCATATATAACCAAAACCTGTTCCAGTACATCTCAAAGCATCCAATATTGCAATCAATTTCAATCAGGCAACCAACAAGGTTCAATCAACAAAATATTGTTCAACCTATAAATACATATACTAACTAGTTAGTTTGCAGCTTTGACGAGCTCTACAAAGTATTTTGCAAAAAGTTCTCTAAGTTCGTCGATTTTAGTTGCGGAGTATGGCTGAGGACTTGGTGGAAAATCCTAGAAATATATTAAATTAGTTAATATACTTGAAAATTCTATAAGTATAAATAACGAATTTACGACATACATATACCTCCTGTAAATTATCTGAATCATAGTGCATGCGGATGATTTCAAGCATGTTTTTCATCACGAAATAACCGCATTTCGCTCCTTCTGATTGTTGAGCACACTACACCAAATTTAAGATATATATTAGAATCGGAAATAAAATCCTAAATAGAATTATAAAATGTGTATGAAATACAAAACATAAGAGTTTTACCGGGATCGTTATCCAAGACAATTTAGTTCCTTTATTGGATCCTTCAAGGCGCGTGAAACTTGTATATGCACTAAGTAGAGAAATATTGTAACAATTAATTACTATAAACATTTGTAAATTATTTAAAATACCATAAAATGCATGTAAATTAATTAACATGTATAACAACTATGAACTTACGTATTCAGCGGCATCTTAATAGCTAATTTTCTTTCTCTCTGTAGCGAATCAAATATATATACCGCTTTCTTAGATAGACAAATGGCAAGAAGAATCCAATGTTCCCTAAGGCATGAAACAAAATGTGATGCTCATATAACCACAAGTTCATATAGATAAAAGAAAGAAAAGATTAGTTTAACTAACATACTTTTGAATATACGGACATAGGATGAAACGCATATTTTGATTCGCTTTCATTGTACTTGTCATGTAGTTGATCACGTCATCTGGTTCAATGCGTATCATGGTCGCCAAAATCATACTTGGACACATGAAACCAATAGTACGCTCTGGTTCAGACTCCTCTTCCAAATACCTACACTCCAAATACTTATATTTAGAAGAAACAATAAAAATAAATATCAATGTTAATTAGTTTAGAGTTTGAGAATTCTCACATTATAAATATTTGCAAAATGGATACATTAAGCCATGCTCCCATGAGAAATTGAAAACATCTTGTCGCGAGAGAATGATCATCTGATCACTATCATAGTTGAAGACGGTACCCTTCATAACTTGCAGCGGCGGCGAGTAGGTTTGCAGCGGCGGCGGCGAGTCGGACTAAGCGGCGGTGGCTAGTCGGACTAAGAGTGAGTGTGTGAGAGAGAAAGAGAGAGAGTGTGTGAGAGATTCGCCGGAGAAGTGGGTGGGAGCCGGGAGTAGGCGAAGTGGGGGGCGCACGAACTAAAAGAGAGTGCGCACGAACGAGAGAGCTGTCGCACGAATGAGAGAGAGGGGATTTGCCGATCGCCGGCGCGGGTGAGGGAGCGCCGGAAAGGGTGAGCGAGCGCCGGCGCGGATGAGGGAGCCGGCGAATGTCAGGGAGCCAGCGAGTGTGAGTGCATGCGAGGTTTGAAAATCGCATGAGAGAGATAGAGTGACTGCGAGTTTGTTTAGGGGGCGATAAAATTAATGTCGTTGGGAGTAATAAGTGCGCGTTATTTGCGTCACACCCGTCAAAGTGTCCGACGCAGATAGTGGTTTTTCACTATTTGCGTCGCACATGCCACCTGGTCCGATGCAGATGATGTGTTGTGCGATGTGAGCGCCAAAGTTTTTAGGGTAAAGTAGTGTATGAGCATTTGCGTCGCGTCCAAGGAAAGTGCGACGCAGATGAGCAGGTCATTTGCGTCGGATGCGCTTCACATGCGACGCACGCGGTGCTATATGCGGGAAGTTTGGGAATCTGCGTCGGACTGGAGGCCTATCCGACGCATATAGCTTCAATGATATGCGTCGGATGGGCCTTGGGTCCGACGCACATCATAGCTTTTGCATCGTTTGGCCTGCTGATCCGACTCATATATGCGGCTCCTATTGCTGTCCTCAGGGTATTTGCGTCGGACATTTAATGCTATCCGACGCAAATTGTAAATTTGCATCATTTCTTCGAGGGTGCGACGCAAATAGGCCGACGCAAATCGTCGATTCTATACTAGTGAATATATTTGCGGTTTGGTTGGGTGAATATATCGGGTACTGCCGACTGCATAATGGTTTTATGTGTTGTTTCTTGTTTGTAATTCAATGGCAACTGGCAAGGGTATGTTAATATGTTTATTTAGAGCTTTGTGATTATGTGGTGGAATCTCTATTTTGCGCCTTTGAGGATCGGGTATTGGTTTCATGTGTTTGTTTGTAATTCAATGGCAAGTGGCAAGGAAATATAATACTACCTCTGTTTTTTTAGTTGCAATAATTGTTTTTTTAGATAAATATTAAGGAAAGAGGAGATAGATTAAGATTTGACCCAATTGCCTATATTTTTTTGCATGTGGGATAGATAAACTGATAAAGCGATGATAACATTGTCAAATTGGCCCAAAATCTTTACCAAGAAAGGACACGTTGCATCTAAATAAAAACACCTATAAATGGAAATTGTTGCGACAAGAAAAACAAAGGAAGTATTTACCTGGAGCTTGTGTACGTAGGTGACATTATGGTAATTTTACATGCTGACAAAAGACTTAATGCTGGTAATTTTACTCAATGGGCATTTAAATTGATATCAAATATAGTCAAGTTGGTACCAACAAAGTTGTTTTGGTACCAAATTCGACTTTGGTACTAAACTTTTAAGTTGAAGCCAGGTTATAGTTGAATAACAAATAGAGATAAATTGGTATCAAGTTACAATATGGTACTAAATAGACAAAAGTGGTACCAACTTATTGTATTTTGGTATCAACAATATGATACAAAAATAGAGTTAATGTGGTACCAAAGTTATAAGTTGGAACCAATATAGAGTCACTTTGGTACTAACTTACTCTCCAACGCGTGTAGTTACTAGCGTGCCCTTATTGTCGTGGAGTCTTTTGGAGACTCCACCACATTGTTACTAAGATTTTCTCGTTTATGTTCGATTGGTGCAATTATAATTACTATTAGAGCTTGTTGGGAGAACACTGAACATTGTTGTGAGCAGGGAAAATAAAACGGATTTCCCTGCTATTCATGATGGAGATTTGTACTTTAATTATGGATGGGAAGACATGGAAGATAAAAACTTACAAAGAGAGGTGGTAAAAAGTGATACATTGACACCATTTGAATTTGAGAGAAAACTATTGTTAGTAATGGAGAAAATGAAAAGAAAACCCCACACCACCACCTCACATTTGCTATACTATCCTTATATGCACTTAATGCGTGCAAATGAAAGAAGTCATAATGCACTTTGAGTGCTAATGGTAGATAGTGCAACTACCGAGAGAAATTGCATTGCAATTCTACAATAGAGAGTATACATTTTTTTTCTATTTCTTTTTTAAAAAAAAAATAATTTTTGATGTTTAGTTATGTTGCATTTTATCTGAGGGTGTAATTGTAATAATAATACTTTTAAAATAGTCAGCTTTTTTTGGCGTCCCCCTCCTTTTCCCTTAGAAAAGAGATTCACCTCTTCTTCCCTGAAAAAAAAGAAGAATTCAACTCTACTTTTTCATTCTTCATACTTCCTCTGTAGCAAAATAGATGTTACACTTTGACTTTCACGCTTGTCGATGCAGTACTTTGACCATTAATAACTTTAATTGTGTATTAGTAAAAACTATATATAAGAAGTTAATATTATGAAAGTATACATTGAGACGAATCCAACAACATATCATATAGTAACGGTTGACTTTATCTAAAACTAGAAAATGCATGGTCAAATGTAGTAGGTGAATAGTGCAATTTTAAAAGTGTAACATCTATTTTATTATATTTGAATATGGAAGATTCTATTCTTCCTGTGGCTGGACCCACTGAGTTTGTGACTCACGATGTTCAACAGACTATAGTTGGAAATGAAGATCTTAATGCCTCGTGGGAAAATTTATTGGCTTCGGGTGATGGTGCACGCTCTTTTGAGTTGGATCAGATTGGGGATAATAGGTGGGCCCCTCCAGTAGAATCTTCGCCTATCACAGGGTCTTCGGATTGGTCGTATTTTTGGCGTTATTTTTGGAGTGATGAGGAAAAAAAATTCACCCCAAACAGCTCTACAAATACCAGGTTCTCACTCTTCTTTAAAAACGGGTCATCTAGTTAATATCACTCAACAGTCCCTGGTCTTCCGTCGAGCGAGTTTGCGGATCTCAAGATCTTTCCAGTGTGGCAGCAGATGGCGAGCGACGAAGGGGTCATGGCTAGAGTTCCGGTTTCAGTACAAGTACCTCGGGCGGATGATTCTGGAAAGAACGTGCTGGGTTTGGCAGGGGAAGCAGGCGAGATTTGTGGAGATGTACAGCAGAATCAAGAGAAGGAAGTGAAATGGGTTCATGAGTGTACATTAATGAAGGCTGGTCCAGATCTCTCCTCTAAACCATCTGTTAGCAAGGAGCAACTTAATGAAGAGGCAGCACTCAAGAGCATTGTTGAGACGAGTATGGCTAGAGGTACGACTAAAGAGAGGAAAAGAGCAATCAGACGTCCTCCGAAACCAAAACCGGTGGTGGTACAAGCTCTTTTATGTGAGAAGAAGCGCAAATTTGAAGACATTGAACCTATTGTAGAGCAGATGCTGGATGATGTTGTAGCAAATTGTTGGGATGAAATGAAGGGGCAGGTAAGAAATAAGTTTAAAAGATACAAATCTCTGGTATTCTTTGGACCAGAGGGCTTGGACACTGAGCCTAATCAGTCTTCCGGTGAAAAATGAAAGTCCTCGCTTGGAATTGTAGGGGTTTAAATTCTACGGACTCCCCTACAATTTCTTTTCTTGGATGGTTAGTCCGTAGATTCTCTCCTCAAATGATGTTTTTAATGGAAACAAAATCTGATGCTAGTATTATAAATAAATTAGCGATGTATCTAGGGTTTCAATATGTAGCTAATGTAGATGCTAATAACGGAGCTGGTGGGCTAGCTTTATTTTGGTCTTCAGATGTTATACTCAACCCCTGTAGTAGTTCTACTAACTTTTTTGCTCGTAAAATAACTGATGTATTATATAGTGCTGGAAATGAATGGATGATGGTTTTGGTGTACGGGTCCCCTTACTTAGAGTATAGGAGTGAAGTATGGGATAGTATTAGGAGGATTGTTGAGCATAGTAATCTAAATTATGTTATATTGGGAGATTTTAATCAAGTTGAGTTTTTGTCCCAAAAGAAGGGAGGGTCGCTTAATATTCAAGGAAGAGAGTTATTTTCGCAATGGAGATGTGACTTGGGTTTGTCGGAGATAAATTTTCATGGGCCGAGCTATACATGGTGTAATAATCGTCAGGATGCTGAAAGAATATATGAAAGGTTGGACAGGGTGTATGCATCGGAGAAGTGGCTTCAATGTTTTCCGGAAGCTACCACTTTAAATCTTCCGATTCTGGTTTCGGATCATAGTCCTATTATCTTATACACTAATCCGGAAGTTTATCGGAGGAGGAGCCCTATAAGATTGGAGGCATGGTGCTTGGATTTTGATGAGGCGAAGCAATTAGTTACTACTCAATGGAATGAACAGGTTGATGGGTCTTGTATGTATCAGCTTGCGCGAAAATGTGCAGCGGTCAGGTATAGTTTGTTTAGGTGGTGCAAGGACTTTAAGCAGAAGCATAACATTTCTTGGGAGGATTCCATTGCAATTTGTGAAGATGTTCAAACACGAATATCAACTGATGAAGTGGGGATGATTGAGGATAAAGTTCGGAAAGAGCAGCTGGATAGAGTTATTTCAATCCATAGGTATTGGCAACAGAGAGCGAAGGGGAAGTGGCTGTATTTTGAAGATACAAGTACTAAGTGGTTTTTCAGGAAAGCAAAGTCGAGGAGGAAGAGAAACGAGATTCATATGCTAAAAAATCGGGATGGGGTTTGGGAGTCGGATCAGGAGCGGGTTAAGGATATATTAGTTGATTATTTTTCATGCTTATTTCGAGGCAGTCAGCAGCAGAAGGGATTTTGGAGTGAGCTTAAGGGTATTGAATCGTTAGTTCCCAAAATATCTCATGATCAGTTTGAGGCAATGCAGCAGCCCCTTTCAAAGGAAGAGGTTAGGAAGGCGATTTTTCAGATGAATGGGTTTAAAGCTCCAGGGCCAGATGGAATTCCTCCAGTATTCTATCAGAAATTATGGCATTTGGTGGGTGATGACGTATTTTTTGCCATTCAACAATTTATGGAGAGTGGATTCATTTTGAAAGAATGGAACCTCACTAATATATGTTTGATTCCAAAGGTTGATAGACCCGAAGAAGCTAGTCTGTTCAGACCTATAAGTCTTTGCAACGTCCTTTACAAGATTGCTTCTAAAGTTATAGTGAATAGGTTAAAGCCGATTTTGAAGAATTTGGTTTCACCGTTTCAGAATGCTTTTGTTCCGGGGAGACTAATTGGTGATAATTGTTTAATTGTTCATGAGATGATGAGCATGATTAGAACGCGTACCAAGGGCAAGCAAGGCCTTGTTGCATTGAAAGTTGATATGTTTAAGGTATATGACAAAGTAAACTAGGATTTTTTAGGGTGGCTCTTGGATAGAATGGGGTTTCCTCCAAAGTGTAGGCAATGGATCATGCAGTGTGTGACAACTGTTAAGTATGCGGTGATTGTCAATGGTGAGCCATCAACGAGATTTAGTCCCTCATGTGGGCTACGTCAAGGTGACTCGCTGTCGTCTTATTTGTTTATTCTAGTTATGGATATTATTTCTCGTATGATATCTAGGGTTCAATACTCTAAGGAGCTTCAGGGCATCAAGGTGTCGCGACGAGGTCCTTGTGTTTTCATTTATTTTTTGCTGATGATTCTCTATTCTTTTTCAAAGCCACTAAGGAGTCATGTGTAGCTATGCGGAAGACCCTTGATATTTTCAGCAGAGTTTCGGGAGAAGTCATCAATTATAAAAAATCTCATATCACGTTCAGTCCCAATTGCTCGAATCATACTAAGGAGGCTTTAAGGAGTATCTTGGGGACTCCTTCTGCTGACTGTTTGGGTAAGTATTTGGGTTGCGATGTTGAAGTGGATGGTAGGAGTTCTAGGAAGTTTAATCCCATTGTTGACAAGGTGGAGAGGCGGATTAGTAGCTGGCATAATTTAGCTCTTTCGCGTGCAGGGAGGATTCTGTTGGTTAAGAGTATCCTTGCGGCATTATTTCTACATACACTGAGTGTTTTCCTTCTTCCAAAAATGAAGGCAAATAAAATCAATTCGTTATTTGCTCGATTCATTTGGGGGGGTAAGTTGGAAGCGAGGCCTATGTTTTGGAAGAAACAGGAAGTTATGCAACTTCCGAAAGGCGGAGGGGGTTTGGGTGTCAGAAATGTTCATCTTTTTAACAAAGCTCTTCTGCTTAAGCAAGCGGTGCGGATTCAAAATAATCGAGATAGTTTAGTTAGTAAGGTTCTGTGTGCTAAATACAAGGGCTCCCCTGTGGAGGTAGTGATGCAGAATCGGAAGCTGGGACGAGTTTCGTGGGGATACAGAGGCATGTGCAAAGCAGTTCAGGATTGCCGATTTGGGTTCATGAAGAGAATTGGTAGTGGTTCACAAACCAGGGTGCTTCAAGATAAATGGGTTATAGGTAAGCCTTTATCGCTCAAGCGTAATGTAGACTTAAGCGCAAATTCGATTGAAGTAGTTCAGGATCTCATGTTGGAGGATAGAAGTGGGTGGGATTCAGCAACTGTGTGGAGGTTGTTCACATGTGAGTCCGCAATTCGGATTTTAGCTACACATATCCCAACTGATTTGGTTTCTGATGAGTTCGTGTGGAGTGCATCTAACTCAGGAGTGGTTAGAATTAAGGAAGTTTATGCTTCACTTCAAAAGCTGGAAGGGAATATGGAGGTTTCGGATGACGAAGTAAAATTTTGGCATAAGTTTTGGGATTGCGAGATTAGGCCCAAATGGAAGGTTTTTATTTGGAGGCTTCTGAATTCAGCGCTTGCTGTCAATTTAAATTTGTATCGCAGAAAATTTAAGATCAGCCCTCTCTGTAGTTTATGTGGATGTGAGTCGGAGTCGGAACAACATCTTTTTAGGGATTGTCAGGTCACGTCACGAGTGTGGAGTGGCTCTCCGCTGGGTATTAGGGTACAACAGGCGGGTCAGGTAAAGTTTGGAGATTGGATTCGAAATTTCCTTAAATATTTTTGGAAGCAAGAAGGTCGTGCTTCTATTAGGGGAAAGGAGTTCGTGGCTACTCTTTGGTCAGTTTGGTTGTATCGAAACAGAGTTGTATTCAGAGGTCAGGTTCCCAATCCTTTTGAAATTTTAAGACTAAAGCGTCAACTGATGATGGATGAGGACCTTATATTGTAGCAGAAGGGGTCATATTTGAATTCGGGAAATGACAAGGTTAGTTCTCCAATTTTATTGTATTATAGAGCTGGTTCGCCTCAGCAGATCCAATGTTCTGTTTTTTTTTTATGGTTCTTGGAAAAACAAATAGGCAGAGATAAAGAGGGGTAATCCGGCAGCGGGGATAGGCTGGGTTGGATTTGTTAATGGCGGTAAGGTTATGGAAGGAGGAGCAGCTATATTTGCAATGTCAGCATTGCAAGCGGAAGCTTATGCGCTTTTACGAGGAATGAAAGAAGCGTGTACGAGAGGGTTTGTTTCAATCATAATACATACAGACTCTGCGGAGCTTTTGCAGGCCATATTGCGGGGATTGGGACCTTTTCTTATATCTACCACCTTGGAGGATAGTATGTCAAAGTGTAAGTGTTTTAAGTATGTTGAAATATCAAAGGTAGATAGGACAGAAGTGAATCAAGCTCATGCCTTAGCTACTAGAGCGAGAAGGGGTGACTTGATTCAAATGTAGGTTGTGGATTTCATGTTTGTTCTTTTCGCCAAAAAAAAAAAAAAAATCTATTTTATTACGGAAGAAGTATGTTGCTTTAGTTAGTTTTTTTCCCATTGGCACTATATCAATAGTACTAGAAATGATGATATATTAACAATCATTTTGTAACTTACACGCCTTTTGTATATACCTAAGTAGATTATGTCATAACATTTATTTTAATGTTAATTGTTAAGAGAACCATTGACCTGGTTGGAAGGGTTTGAAATATTTACTATACATAAGTGAATTAAATACGTTGGCCCTCAATCCTAAACCTAGTTTTTCACTCTAGCCGCCTCCCTTTTTCACATTTTCCCTTCATCAGTAAGGGGCTGCCATGGATGATCTCATCCATGGTAAGCCCCTTTTCCTCTCTTGTTTTCACTTTCTAGTTTGTCCTTTTATTTTGTTGAATAAGTTAGTCTCTCTTTATGAGAGTTTCTTGTGCCCTAATGTGGGAAGACTAGTCTTCTCTGTTGTGGAGGTCTCCTTCTCCCTTATGGGAGTTGTGAGCCTAGTTTTTTTATTTGTAGGTATGAGAAATTGTTCTCATTGGTTAAAGTCTAAAACTATCAACATGAAGGTATTGGAAGCTTGGATGCGGTCAATATGGATAGATCAAGAAGGTTCTTCTCCAAACTATGTCAAAATGATAGACGGTTCCATTAATAGTTGCTTGGGACAACAAATACAAGGGACTTGCGCCACAATATTCGATCTGGTTCATTGTAGTTTCATCGAAGATGAAGTTGATCTGATCTTGTTTGATTGTATCCTGTTTTTCTTTATTACTTATTGTAGATGCCGTTTGGCTTTCAATTAATGAAATTTCTCTTTCAAAAAAAAAAAAGTGAATTAAATGGGTCAAAATATGTTAAATTTAAATTGAAAATATCAACCCCAATTTAACCCATTTAATGAATGGAATAATCAGGTTAATCTATTTCTTATATGGGTTGAAAATCTCAACTTTGACTTATTATTTTTGTGTTAGGTTTGGATTGGATTATCAAGTCGGATCAACATTTCCCAATTCTTATTCAAATTATCATATTTTGACTTGCAAAACATGCTCACTCCACCTTAAAATGTGGTTTAGCTGGGACTTTAAACCCATCCAAGTTGGACTAGGGTGGTAAATGGTTCCAAGTGGAGTGAAGTAAGCCCAATGGATAAACCATCGATCACCCTGCTACACGTAGGGGTGTGCATAAATATCCGACCTAGATCCGATTCGTGATCCGGTCGATCCGAGTCCGACAAATCGGATATCCAATAAGATTTTCTAATTTCGGATATTTTGGATCGAATATCCAAAAAAATTAGATCGGATACGGATCGATAATTTTAAATTTCTGATATCCGAAAATATCCTAAACATGGTGATTTTATGGGTTTTTTCGGATATTTTCGGATATCTTATTCGAAATATCCGAAAATATCTGGTACCGTGACCGGATATCCAAAATATCTGATGATCCGAAACTTATTTTATGTACTTTTTCTTTGAAAAATTCAATTTTCTAGTTTTCGGATATCCGATCCGAATTTTTGGATATCTGGAGATTTTTTCGGACCGGATATGGATCGCATTTTCGGATCAAATTATCTGAAATGAAAACATTCCATGCTCTTGCTATTCTTATGGCTTAAAGGTCAATTCCATGCTCCATTGTTCTTTTTCCTTGCAGTGCTACAAATGCATCATGCATGGTTTTCATTAATACATTATGCATTCTGATCCATCTGGTTTGAAATTTGGTGCGAACATTATGCATTTCTCAAAATTCATATACTTCCTCCGTAACAAAATAGATGTTACACTTTCAAGAACACATTTTTCTAGGCAATTTTTTGAAGAGGAGAGAGATAGAGAGAAAGAAAAAAGAGGACCCATGTGATAGGAGAGAGATAGAGATAGATTATTGCCTAAAAGGAAGTGTAACATCTATTTTGTTACAACTATATTTAGAAAGTGTAACATCTATTTTGTTACAAAGGAAGTAGTTTTTTAAGGCAATACGAAAAATTATCATTAAAAAATTATCATATGACATCTACGATAATAATAATCCTTGCATAAAAGATAACCTAAAATATCAATTTGAGAATTTTCATCCAATTTACTAATATAAACGTTTAGGAATCGCTTCTTTAATATGGTAGTGTTCCATCCATAAACAAAATTTGATGACTCAATATCTTTTATAACGAATGTTAAAGTTAAAGTAAATTGAAATATGACATTCATCTTGATATTATTGATCTTTAACCAATAAGTACGACTTCCCACATCTTCAAACTTCCAATCCAAACAACAAACCAGTACTCTCAAGACGAGAGTAGATAGAACCACCACATTGATAGAGACAACCCTCACAATAAGAGAGTTATTAAAAAAAAACTAAAAACTAATAAAACTAAGAATAGCGCAATGAAAATAATAAAATTTAGGGCTTTCCACTGATATAACGACTGGTAGAAGCCCCTACAAGAACAATATAAAGGCTAGGGTTTGAGAGTGAGGTTAGAGTTTAAGAGAGAGAGTTTTTATATTTTCTTGTATTTCATACTAAAATCCGTACAGTCTAAACTAATTGATAAACATGTACTTCATTCGCTCTTTACTAACAATTGAATTTTTACACTGTTCACACACAACCTTGTTACCATCAATTGTGATTTTTATGTACGAAAAATATAATCATGTGGTGTCTTTTTATATCCGTGTTGATATATACTTTCAATATATCAACTTTTTACAAATTTTTCTAAAATATAATTAAAAATATTAATAGTTAAATGTGTGCATTAACAAGCATGAAAACTCAAATCTTGCAATTAATAAAGAACGAAGGAAAAATTGTTTTTAATAAGATATATACGATCTTTACTGATGTCAATAGTCCTCGCCTACTTCGCTAGCAGAATCGCCTCCCCGTTCATGCTTCTGATTAGATGCTACAGCTTGTTGGGCGTAAATCCCAAGTCTCATATCGGCGAGACAAGAAAGAGTTGCTTAGTTTATAAAGAGTCCACCTACTCAATTTGTATGAGGTCTTTAAGGAAGGAGTCCAAAAACAAATTTGTGCAAGTTTGGTATAAAGCAGACAACATCATTCTAATGGCAGAGCTATACGTGAACTTATGGGTCCAACAAATAGTATCAGAGTCAAGCTTTAATAATTTGGTGTTTAGGTTTGTGTAGAATACTTGTATTTGTGGTTGAAAAATTAAATTTTGGGTTTTTTGGTGTAGAAAAATCAAAATTCTATCTGGGTTAGGATTAACGACGGAAGAAGGGAAATTGAGGATTGAGGGGTTCGATGGAAAATATTTTGGATTTTGAAAAATATAAATTGAGGATTATTTGTACCAAAAGAATCTTTTATCAACCTCTTAGTGGGTACTAAATTGAATTCGATGAAAAAGGAGGAATGAAAGTTCTTGACCGGCAAGCATTTGGTGTTGTGAGATTGTCATTAGCCCGGATCGTGGCTTTTAATGTCAATGATGAGGAAACTTGGTCAAGTATGTATGAGAAGCCAATGACTATAAATAAAGCATACTTGATGCGTCGTTTATTGGATGTATGTATAAATTACATGGACATGTAAAACATGACTATGTATAAGCTAAGTACTAATCCTAAAACAGAATAGAAGTCCTTAAACTGATATAATCACACGCTAGTTGTATTCTAAATATAATAGGAGAACAAATTAAGTTTTCCTAAACAACTTAGTATTACAATACCAAATCAAATTATAAAACTAACATTAACATAAGACTTCTAAAAACAAAAACAAAAAACTAAAAAATGCTTAAAAACTTGTAAGCTAAATATACCACTACTAATACTAGGACACTTAGAGTTTCACTACTAGTAGGAGTTAGGACACTTAAGAATTTCACTAATGAGTAATGGTCGAGTGAAAATCCTTTGTCTCATTCCTTGGGCCTGATTTGTTCATCATATTTTTAGTCACTATTAGAAAATATAAATTCAGATAAGTTAAGTTCAGAAAAGATGGTCTAATATGTTCAGATAACTTCACTTAAGCAAAAATAAGATATGATACTTTCACAAAATAAGGTTTGGTAATTTCAGATAAGGTCTAATTAGGGCTAATAAGATTAAATAAGTTCAAATAAGTAATTATAAGTTGAATTGAATACGCGTTATGTCCCAAGTCTGAACTCATTCTCTCATGGATGCATCATCATGCATGCATACATCCACTAAAAACTACTTCATCCCATAATACTCTTTATACTTTCCTTTTTTGTCCGTTTCTTTATACTCTGTACACTTCTATTTTTGGATATATCCTACTATTATTTAAACCTTCCTACCTTTTAACAATTGGCCCACACCCTCTCTCCTCAAAATAAAATAATATCACTCCTACTACCTACTAACTCTTACCATTTGCATTTGTACCCATCTCCTCCTAGTAGGTTGATCTCCTACACCGATGCTGACTGGGGTGGTTGTCCAGACACTTGTTGTAACACCCCGTATTTTTACACCTGTTTAGTAATTATTTATATTATTTTAGTTTATCAAAAAAAAAATTTAATATATTATTTTATTAAATATATTTTTATTTCCCATTTGACTTTATCTTAGAAAGGGTCAAAGCCTAATCCCTAGATTTACTAGGTTTATTGCTATTAAATTGTCACTATTATATAAAGGAGGGAGAAGGAAAAAGAAAAAAAAAAAAAGAAAAAAAAGAGAGGAAAAGGTCGTGTGATTCCATGACTATTTACCCTCCCCTTTCATTCATTCTTTCTTCTAGTTTTCCCTTTCTTTCTTCGTTATTTTTTTTTTCTCCAACACGCCATTAGACCTTCAAATGTGTTATCACTCATTATCACACAACAATCTTTAGACATCCATCTTCAACATCTTCAACATCTCAGGTTTTGTGGGTATTTCAAAGAGGAAAAAAAATTTCGACTTATAGGCTTGGGTTTTCGGTCGAAAGTGGAATCAAAGTAGAGTTTCGGGTCTCTTATTGTGTAATTTTATCTTCTCTATTCAAGTAAGTTCTAATCTTAAGTTTAATTTCGTACTCGGTTGATTTTTATAATGAATTTGGGGTTTTGTTAAATTAGGGTTCTTGAATAAATCGAATTGGGGGAAATTTCTATTATGTGAAATTTGTATAATTGGTTTATGTTTGATGTTTAACTTCATTTAGTTAGCATATTTTCGGATTTAATTTGCATAATCGTTAGGTTCGAAATTTAGTCTAAAATTCTTGTTGTAGATTGTTTGTTCTTTGTCGAAATCTCTAGTATAAAACTATAGTTGTTTGATCAATGAAATATACCAGAAATTAGCATGAGTGGTGTATAGTTTAATGTTATGTTATGAGTAATTAGCATGAAAATTACCTTGTCTGATTCTTTGTATGTAAACTAAGCACGTATACTTGCCAAAAGGAAATGAGTTTCGAGAGTTTGTATTTTAGATGTTTCGATTGATGTGCAATATAATTTCTTCTCAAATTTGGTATTTTCCCACTTGATACTTTTAGATTGTAAATGTCAGTTGACCTTTGGCAAGATGGTGTTAATAAAAGTGGTCTTATTAGAAACTTTAGCAGTGCATACTTATTATATATTAGTTTATAGCTTTGTTATACGGGATATTATAGAATTCTATTTTCTTCACCACAACCTTAACATATGGGCAATATATATGGTTATGCAAGAGTTGTATTGTTCTTTCTATAAAGTTACACAGTGGGTAAAATGCTTGCTATACCTGCCCTTGCTAGCAAAATAGAATACAATATTATGAATGACGAGATGTAATTATTGTTATATGTGGTTGTGTTCTTTTGATTTGGTTGGGTCGTTTTAGGAAAATCGATCCAAGCTCATTAGCCAGGTTATGTCATTTATAGGTGAATTATGTGAAGTATAGTCAAGCAACTCATACTATATTATTACATTGTAGATTTCGGGTTCGTAGATGAACCTTTTTGACTTGAGATTGAGATTCATTGACTGTGATTGCTGATAAGGTAAGATTTCATACTAAGCTTGTACAGATTATTTAAGAAAGTATTTCATATTGATTTGTGATTTATATTGAGTTTGGAATCGTTTTTACGATGCTACTTATGGAGATTTTAATTGTTTTGACGATATTTATATCAAAATAATTTATGAGATTATTTAAGAGATTACTAAAAGGAGGAAGTTCCTCGTGAGACAAGTTTGAGATTATTAAAAGGAGGAAGTTCCTCGTGACACAAGTTTGATATTATGAAAAGGAGGAAGTTCCTCATTGTTATCAAGTTTTAATTAAATGTGGGGTTGCCGGTAAGCGGTATTCCTCGAGTATGGAAGTATGTTGAGTTAACAGTGTCTCAACCTTTTATTTAGTAGTTGGGAGTATATTGATCAATACTCTTGCCATTTGTCTTCCTTCTTGGTACGTTATCAAGTTAGGGGTATGCATACTAGGGACTTTGGTGTTTACCTTATCTAGTGAGCCTAGCTAGCTCATTGGATTTTTATTACTTCCTACTCACAGATTTCAAAGGAGTTATATTTGAAAGTTTTACAGAATGGTTTAGAAAGAAAGTAAAGTGGATTTTAATTATTGAAGGTTGTCTATTATATTCAAGTTGAATGTTGTACAAGTGAAATGATTTTGTGGAATACTATGTATGTATTCCACCTTCACATTGGATAGTTCAAAGTTGTTATTGGTATGAAATCTTGCTCAGCCTTTTGGCTGATATTACATGTCTTCAATGTGCAGGGTTTGATGGTGACTAGCTCATATTAGGGTAAGAGCGTTGACTTCACCTAGATGAAGATTTAATAAAGTTAAGACTTCCGCTGCAATAGTTTAGAATTATGGTTTGTTTTAGGAATGTATTAATTAATTACATTTCCTTTTAGTTGTAATAGTTAATAATGAATTTATGGTTTAGTAGTAGTACCTTTCGCCTTGCTGTTATCAAATGTTTAATAACCGCGGCATAACAGCTCTTGAATTATCCATATTTTGTACTATGATATGTTTTCTAAAGAAAATGGAAATTCAGGGTTGTTACAGTTGGTATCAGAGCCAACGGCTCGAGTTTATGGCTAGAGTCTAGAGGATTAGCCACCAGTTTAGTGCCAAGGTGTAGGGCCTTAGGTTAGCCCTAGAGGTTAACCTGGAGTTGTGGTCTAGGATTGAGACCTAGAGTTGTGACCATCGGTTTAGAACCTATCGGGATCTCCAAATTCCTTTGTTTATTTTGAAACTATGTTTTTAGAAGAAAGTACCTCTCCCTAAGTGGATTGTTCATCACCATTAAGACCACCAGCGGCCGGGGTGCGTGTTAATGATGAAGAATAATGTACAAAAGTTTTAATCATTGTTTTTATTGGAAGTTGGATTCATCCCTACCTTGAGGTAGATTTTTGTGATCTAGTAGGTTGTGCCTGGAGTTGTAACCTTGAGGTTGTGACCTTAAGTAAGACTAATTAAATTAAAGTATGAAAATTTGAAAAGCCAAGGTAAGATTGAGATATGGGAAGTAAGGGATTACATGTGCTTGTTGTGTATGGTAGTTGTTGTGGATCCCTCTTATATGGATGTTTGACTTGATGGAGTCAATGAGTTTCGTAAGTGTGGAACTAGTTGAGTTCCATGTTTGACTCAAGTTAAGTTGTGCTTGCTTTCATGTTTAGAATGATTGGCTAGTAAAGGTAAGCCATTTCGAGTATATCCTTGTTTGGGTTGTGATTTTAGGTTGTTGCATAGCCGAGAGTGTGCTATAAGTTCAAGTTTGAGTCGCATAATGCGAAATTTAGTTCCATTTGAATATGGGAACTTTGGGGTGACATTCCGTCTTGATGTTAATTTCTATCGTCACCTTTTTCATTTAAGTATCTAGCTCGTCGGTTTTATGTTCGCATTAGGATGAACTATTATTGTGGATAAGGGTGAGCCTTATGCCATTCAAAGTGGCACTCCCTTTTATTTTATTTTCTTATGTGTATTGTGGTGTTAGACCCACCCACCTCCTGTACTTTGTCCATCTTTTGGCCTTGAGAATGTTTAGTGATTAACTACTTGATTCTTGAATTGCAAACTGATTGAGTTGTGTGATGGCATGCACGAATTGTAGTTGGTGTGAATTGTTAATTGAAAACCTTACAGGGAACGGTTTGACTATGTCTTGGATATGCTAGTCTTGTTGACTAAGTGCTATGAATTGACTTGTTAGTGTATGATTATGTGTTAGGCTATAATAGGAGTTGAAACTCGAGTTATTAACTCTCTTGGCCATGCCTATAAACCTTGTTTACGTGAGTTTAAGGTAGTCTAGCGAGTCATGAGATGACTATCTACTGTAAGTTGTCGTGTTCTGTTGACTTTCATGGAGTACTCGTGGTGAAGTGGATAGCTAAAGCAAAAAGGAATTAGTCCAAGTGGGTCGGTTTCTCGTAGCATACCCATGACTAGTCAAAGTCAGCTCATGACGAGTTAAGGGTCAACCGTTTGACCTTGGTAAAGTATATTACTGTTTATATGTCGGTGTCAAGGAGTCGATTTGAGACCATTATAGAACAACTAGTAACTGTCATGTATCTAGTAAGGCTATGGAGTGGTGACATATGCAAGGCATAATGTCAACTCGAGTCATGTTGATGGTGGGACGCGTAGTTCCCCGTTATGTGATTTGTGTAGTAGTGATCAAGGTCTAAGAACACTAAAATGGTTAGCGAGTCTAATGTAGACTGGTTTAACGAAGAGATTCTCCTCTCATTGAGTTTAGTGTTAGGGGTATAAGTTGAAGTAATTTAAGTCTTTGGTTTAAAGTCATTGCAACGTTTTTGATTTGTAGTCACTAATCTTAAATGACAAGCTACAAGTTCTACAGTTTCTAGCACTTGTCTAATGAAATGATTGTAGTTGTGGAGTTATTAGTTGTACCATGTTAATTGGTTAAGAACCTCGAGATAGCTTGGTTATAACTTATAACAAGCACTTTTTGGTGTCACCCTGGGCCGTTAGACGCCCACTTAAAGTTGAACAAGTCGTCGTTAATGACCTAGAGGCCATTAGGAATGGTTGAATGTGTGCAAACTCAATTTACTTAAGTCTTGTCCGACGAATGAGACTAAGTTATTATAGTGGTCAAAGTGTGTAATTGATTAATTTGATTAATTTTTAAGTGAGTAAGGGTTAAGTGTATCATGTCGCAAGTCTATGACTAGCTGTTTGAGTTGAAACTAATGAATTTAATAGAATCTAAGGAAGTATAGTGAACCATATCTATTTCATGAACCTTGAGAAGTGAGTTTAACTCTTGATTGCTATGTTTGGAGTGTTGAGTATCGGTAGGCAAGGGTAATACCACCATTATTGTTGATGGAGTCGTTAGTTTATGTGATTCACGTATCCATGCATGACTTGAAACTTTGTTTCGTGAGACTATAGTGTGTGAACGGTTTATGTTGTGTTATGAATGTGTGTTAGTTTTGAGACACGGTTCTAAAAAGGTGTTTTGTATAAAGTAAGCTTTAGTTTCATGTAAATAGAGCATATCATTTTCAGTAGTACCTTAGTAGCTCGATTTGGCCCTGTTTGGTCAACGAGTAAGTTACCCTACCAAAGGCTATGTGAGAGTGTTCAATTTGTTTGTGTATTGTGTGAAAGTGATTTAAACACGTTTCAATTAAGGTTGTTGATTCGTTCTCGAATCGATCTAGAAATGGTTTTTTTTTCTACAACGATTTGAGTGAATTTTGGAAAAGTAAAGAACACGTTTGAAAAAGTTTTGAAAGGGGGCAAGTCTACCACGGATTGTGAGTCTTGAAGGTCTCTAAATGGAGCGTTCTACAGCTATATAATGTGTTATGAGTACTACCAAATAATAGAAGACTTGGTGTTTAGTAAAGAATATTTGAAATCGTGTTATGTGCTTTAAACTTGCCTGGGTTTCGACCCAAGTAAAGTGTATAGTTGAATGGCCGGCCCCATTGTAGAGGTTTCAAGCCTCCACGCCCCCACTGTCAGGACTATGAGTCAAACCAATGCCGGAGATTCTAAACTCCACCTTTGTTGTCAGGGTTATGTTTGACCCCATTGTCAGAGGTTTCAAGCCTCAACACCTTAGTATCGGAAATATATGCCTTATTATTTGGATTGATTGGATCCCCGTCAAGAAATTGTTTTAAAGCGATAGAGCTTAGTAAGTTGTTACTTCGTGTCTAGAAGACTGTTGTGACAGTAAGAATGATTGAGCAAAGTTTTTGCAAAATAGAAGAGTTCTATAAAAGGGTCATGTATTATTGGAATCCCAATAAAGATTCGTTTTGAAAGAAAGAAAATTGGTTGTGTCCATATTAACGCGTAAGGTTATTTAAGTACTCTTTGGATGTAAATGCTTAGTGTGCCTTGATGTGATTGTCGTGGTGTCATTGATTACGTGAGAGTCATAAACTCCAAAACACGTGCTATGAATGTTTATGGGTTAGGATTCAGCCCAATGTTGATGCGATTGTGAAAGTATTTTGTTTTGCCATTTGTGGTATGTCGTGGTGATTGTGGGTGTTATAATAACTTCAAGTTGAAGTTCTAGACGTCGAGTTGTGAATTATTTTACGTTTTTTTTCAGGCGAGTATGCCCAACCATGTAATGGTGAGTTCATAGTATGAGTCTTTACTTCTATTTTTAGAAGAGAGATAGTACTCTCAGTTCGGGTTAGTTGTTGCTCCGCGAAAGCGTTGAGTACTGGATTTGGAAATGCTTTTATGTATTGTGATTGTAACAGGTTTAGAACACCTTTTCTCATTTCGAGTTGTCCATTTTACAAAGGAAACTCTGCCGGATTTTCGAGAAAAACCTATGTTATTATTTAAAGCGCTTTTGAACCATAGTGTAGTTATGAATTGAATTCCACGCTCTACGATTTAATCCAACGAGTGTGACGGTAGTGGTTCGGTTTAGCTCGACTTAGATTCTTTCCCGCCGTGTCTAAGCCTTAGTAAGGGAGTTGATTCCCAAGTTTATCGGTCCATATGTGATCCTTAAAAGGATAGTTGATTGTGTTGGTAATGTATTCCATGTTTCTTAGTTACAACATCGTATTAGTAACTCTTCACATGGTGATAGTTGAAGTTCTAGTTGAGACTCTAGATCAATATATCCGTGAGACCCGTAGGGTTGCAAAATGGATAGTAAAGGTTTTGTAGTCAAACCACAACACCGAGGAATTGTCCCCATCTCTTTTTCATGTTATTGTTAGTTACGAGGGCGTAACTTCCTTTTTAGGGGGGTAGATTTCGTGCCAATTGTGTGTTTGATGCTAAAAGTTGTTATGATTTCATGGGTGATGTATACCTTAATGTCTAAAGTATACATAATTCGTGTATGATTAGAAGTTTTATGGTAAAGTTTTATGGTAAAACTTTTAATATGTTGCATGTTTTACTTCTTATAGTATGAACATTTTTAGTTGAAATGGTTGTATGTCTACAAGGGTGATCAAATGAATTGGTCTATGAGGTGTTGGTTCTACTTGTTATGGTATGAATATATTAGTTGAAATGATTGTTTGGTTATAAAGGTGATCAATTGAATTGATCTATGAGAAAGTGAATTAGTTGTCGGAGATGTTCTCCGAAATGATTTGGTTGTTGGAGATGTTATCCAGAGTGATAGTAGTTGGCTAACTTATAGAGCTAATGAGCTGTTTTCAGAAACAAGAGTATAAGTTTGATCATTTGAGAAATACTTTAAGTTTCGGGACGAAACTTATTTTAAGGAGGGTAGATTGTAACACCCCGTATTTTTACACCTGTTTAGTAATTATTTATATTATTTTAGTTTATCAAAAAAAAAAATTTAATATATTATTTTATTAAATATATTTTTATTTCCCATTTGACTTTATCTTAGAAAGGGTCAAAGCCTAATCCCTAGATTTACTAGGTTTATTGCTATTAAATTGTCACTATTATATAAAGGAGGGAGAAGGAAAAAGAAAAAAAAAAAAAAAAAAAAAAGAGGAAAAGGTCGTGTGATTCCCGCAGCTATTTACCCTCCCCTTTCATTCATTCTTTCTTCTAGTTTTTCCTTTCTTTCTTCTGTTATTTTTTTTTTCTCCAACACGCCATTAGACCTTCAAATGTGTTATCACTCATTATCACACAACAATCTTTAGACATCCATCTTCAACATCTTCAACATCTCAGGTTTTGTGGGTATTTCAAAGAGGAAAAAAAATTTTCGATTTATAGGCTTGGGTTTTCGGTCGAAAATGGAATCAAAGTAGAGATTTTCGGGTCTCTTATTGTGTAATTTTATCTTCTCTATTCAAGTAAGTTCTAATCTTAAGTTTAATTTCGTACTCGGTTGATTTTTATAATGAATTTGGGGTTTTGTTAAATTAGGGTTCTTGAATAAATCGAATTGGGGGAAATTTCTATTATGTGAAATTTGTATAATTGGTTTATGTTTGATGTTTAACTTCATTTAGTTAGCATATTTTCGGATTTAATTTGCATAATCGTTAGGTTCGAAATTTAGTCTAAAATTCTTGTTGTAGATTGTTTGTTGCTGTCGAAATCTCTAGTATAAAACTATAGTTGTTTGATCAATGAAATATACCAGAAATTAGCATGAGTGGTGTATAGTTTAATGTTATGTTATGAGTAATTAGCATGAAAATTACCTTGTCTGATTCTTTGTATGTAAACTAAGCACGTATACTTGCCAAAAGGAAATGAGTTTCGAGAGTTTGTATTTTAGATGTTTCGATTGATGTGCAATATAATTTCTTCTCAAATTTGGTATTTTCCCACTTGATACTTTTAGATTGTAAATGTCAGTTGACCTTTGGCAAGATGGTGTTAATAAAAGTGGTCTTATTAGAAACTTTAGCAGTGCATACTTATTATATATTAGTTTATAGCTTTGTTATACGGGATATTATAGAATTCTATTTTCTTCACCACAACCTTAACATATGGGCAATATATATGGTTATGCAAGAGTTGTATTGTTCTTTCTATAAAGTTACACAGTGGGTAAAATGCTTGCTATACCTTGCCCTTGCTAGCAAAATAGAATACAATATTATGAATGACGAGATGTAATTATTGTTATATGTGGTTGTGTTCTTTTGATTTGGTTGGGTCGTTTTAGGAAAATCGATCCAAGCTCATTAGCCAGGTTATGTCATTTATAGGTGAATTATGTGAAGTATAGTCAAGCAACTCATACTATATTATTACATTGTAGATTTCGGGTTCGTAGATGAACCTTTTAGACTTGAGATTGAGATTCATTGACTGTGATTGCTGATAAGGTAAGATTTCATACTAAGCTTGCACGATTATTTAAGAAAGTATTTCATATTGATTTGTGATTTATATTGAGTTTGGAATCGTTTTTACGATGCTACTTATGGAGATTTTAATTGTTTTGACGATATTTATATCAAAATAATTTATGAGATTATTTAAGAGATTACTAAAAGGAGGAAGTTCCTCGTGAGACAAGTTTGAGATTATTAAAAGGAGGAAGTTCCTCGTGACACAAGTTTGATATTATGAAAAGGAGGAAGTTCCTCATTGTTATCAAGTTTTAATTAAATGTGGGGTTGCCGGTAAGCGGTATTCCTCGAGTATGGAAGTATGTTGAGTTAACAGTGTCTCAACCTTTTATTTAGTAGTTGGGAGTATATTGATCAATACTCTTGCCATTTGTCTTCCTTCTTGGTACGTTATCAAGTTAGGGGTATGCATACTAGGGACATTGGTGTTTACCTTATCTAGTGAGCCTAGCTAGCTCATTGGATTTTTATTACTTCCTACTCACAGATTTCAAAGGAGTTATATTTGAAAGTTTTACAGAATGGTTTAGAAAGAAAGTAAAGTGGATTTTAATTATTGAAGGTTGTCTATTATATTCAAGTTGAATGTTGTACAAGTGAAATGATTTTGTGGAATACTATGTATGTATTCCACCTGCACATTGGATAGTTCAAAGTTGTTATTGGTATGAAATCTTGCTCAGCCTTTTGGCTGATATTACATGTCTTCAGGGTTTGATGGTGACTAGCTCATATTAGGGTAAGAGCGTTGACTTCACCTAGATGAAGATTTATTAAAGTTAAGACTTTCGCTGCAATAGTTTAGAATTATGGTTTGTTTTAGGAATGTATTAATTAATTACATTTCCTTTTAGTTGTAATAGTTAATAATGGATTTATGGTTTAGTAGTAGTACCTTTCGCCTTGCTGTTATCAAATGTTTAATAACCGCGGCATAACTGCTCTTGAATTATCCATATTTTGTACTATGATATGTTTTCTAAAGAAAATGGAAATTCAGGGTTGTTACACTTGTAGATCTACTTCCGGGTACTGTGTCTTTTTAGGTGATAATCTCATCTCTTGGTCTGCCAAACGACAAGTTACCCTTTCTCGATCGAGTACTGAGGCCGAATACAGAGGCGTTGCGAATATCGTTGCCGAAACATGTTGGCTGCGGAATCTCCTTTTAGAACTTCATTGTCCTCCGCGTAAGGCCACTCTTGTCTACTGTGATAATGTATCCGCTATTTATTTAGCTAGCAACCCCGTGCATCATCAACGTACTAAACACATTGAGATGTATATCCATTTTGTTCGTGAAAAGGTTGCAATGGGTCATGTGCGAGTTCTTCATGTTCCCTCAGCTTATCAGTATGCAGATATCTTCACCAAAGGTCTTCCTCGTCAACTGTTCCTTGACTTCAGATCCAGTCTGAGCGTCCGACCTCCTCCAGCTCCGACTGAGGGGGTGTGATAGAGAATATGTAAATATTCTCAGTATATTTGTTAACATCCTTATAGAGATTTATTGTGTAAATATGGCAAGTATATATTCTCATAGGATTAGGTTGTAAAGGATGACCTACATATATTGAATGAATGGGAAGACATCTCGGAGGAGAATTATACAATTAACATTTATCATATAAAATTATGTGTTAATAAGTATCAAGAGTATTGTGGGACGGATAGAGTAATACATGCTGTTGAAAGGAGATGAGCTGAGAAACAAACTTAAAAACATGAGGCTCAACCGCTCAACTCATAGTGATCAACAGATCACTTGTCAAGTTACCTTATTGCGTGTGAATGTAACTTACCGACATCAACTTTTTTGTTTTGGCTTCCTACTTGCGACTTTTTGTTCCCAACCCCATACGGCCATCACAATTCCCATCCATACCGCGGATTTTAACTTCTTAACTACAAAAACCAAAATGACAAAATTGGTCTCATCTCAAAACCAAAAACGACACTCACACTGACACATACTCCCTAGAAAAACACTTCCACCACCACCTGGCCATTATTTACGGGGGATCCTTTCTCTTTCTCAGAGCAAACCATTCAAACCAAAATAAAAAAATGCCAAAAATGGGTTGTCAAAGGTTACTACTTCTACTTATTATAGTAACACTAACACTCTCTGCTTCATCTTCTTCTGCTAATCATTACATCCGACCAAAACCTCGTCAGCTCCTTCACTTTCCATGGCATAATCGTGGCTCCTCCCAACCCCAACAGGTCATTTTTCCTTCCATCTTTTTGTCTTCATAAATTCAAATTGTTTGATAATTTCAATGCTTTAAATCTTGGGTTTTATTCATATTATATTTTTGTGGTCAATTTTCAATTTGTTGCTTTTTTTTTTGGTTGGTTTTTGTAGAAGTCTTCAATTGTTTTTGTGATTGTTTGTAAAATGTCTGTTTTTAGGAGGTGATCTTGCACAATTGGTATTTTGGATTGCAAGTCACTATTTTTCGATTGTTATATGTTGGAAAATAATTCCTTGTATTTTTATGATCTCACTTTGCTTAATAAGCAAGACAGAGAAGGAAAAGGAAATTGTCAGCGACTCAGCGTGCTAGAAATGAATAAATAAATATAGTTTGTGTTTGGTATTTTGATGGGTCTTGATTTATGAATCAAGAGAAGGACAATACTTTGATGCAAATGTATTTTTGATGAACTAATATTTCTTGAATCTTGATGGATAATATGCGCAGAATATTCTCTTTCTAGGTTAGTAAAATACTTAAATGTTAAGATATTATATCCTAAACCTTGGAAGAGAATGTTTTACCTATATTGTCTAACATTTCTTATCACGAGCCAATAATTTTATTGTCCATATTATAACTTATAAGGAGTTGTATTCATTTAAAGAGGAGTATGCTTAGAATTGATATATCCATTTAGTTTTGTGTTTGATGCATAATCACATAAAGCAAATTTTCAGGGATGTAACACTTGCTAGTTAAGAATCTAAATAGGGAATTTCATGAAAAAGATGAGGAAAAATTGACACCACAGGTTCCAATTATGTGCCAACATTTTTTATAGATACCAGCTATTGATTATCATGTGGAAGTCCTAACTATAAGGGGTATTGTTTTGAAGTAGCAGGTTATAAGTTTATAACTCACGTGATTTCATAAAAAATTCACGTGACTCCCCTCCTCTCTCCACTTCGTTACCTCTAAGGTTCTACACCTCTCCTTCTTCCTTTACTTCAGTATACCTTAGTCCTTACTCCACCATAACCACCCTTGAGCACACCAATCTCGCAGGAAACAACTAGTTCAAGAAAACACATTTTCTTATTCAAATTCAATTTGAAAGTGAAAGCTTTACTCAAAAGAAAATCATGGAATTGGATGGTGGGTCTTCAAGCAACAAAACATAATTTCAACTATTAGCAAATGAGAAATCAGTTCATACCACTAACACAATTTATTTTTTTGATAATTGGGGGGATTATATTAATACTCAAAAAGGCCAAAAGGCTACAGGTGGAGGAACTAAGACACAACAAATCATCCAAAAATTACCAAACATCCAATGCCCAATCTGATGAAAGGGAAATGAAATTCAAACAGAAGGAAAAAAAATGAAGCTACTACCATCAGGTGGAAAAGGAGGACTAAAGCCACGCAATAAAATTCGAATGACTACAGAGGCCTTGCTTGGCCAGAGAGTCTGCAACTACGTTGGAGCATCTGACTTTGTGGAAAGCGAGAAGATTCAGAGTAAATTTTCGAGCATGACGAAAGATAGAAAGCCATATTCCAGGGCCTCCTTCATCGTTGTATTGAAAATTCATTTACAGATTTCATATTTTATTCATCAGCAAATCCTGTATTGAAGATCAACCCAGAAATATACCCAAGATGCAATTACCTATTATTCGAAATTCCACAAAAATACCCAAAATTATACTTCACCTAAACGCCACCACTGTCCCAACCCGCAACTCACTTTCGCCTGAAATCATCAGTATTCTCCACCAGAAACCGCCCTAGACCACCGCCATCGCCTCCATCATTCTGCCCTAGTCTGCAACATCCACTTGCCCTGATTCCCCTTTGTTCGTCTCTCTCCTCCCACGTTGCTGCGCCTAATAGAATCACCACCACCACTCAGTACCTAGTGAGCTCTCCATCTCTCTTCTTGTTCATCTTCCCTTTTCACCATTTTTTCCATCTTCCATTTCTCTTCGAGAAACAGAGAGTAGATGCAAGAGAGGAAAGCGAAGTGGGGGAGATGGTTGCGGTTATTGTTGAAGGCAAGTCTGGATGGGCTCGTGTGGACTCAGGCGTCTGTGGTGGTGCCCGCATAGAGAGGGATGGTGAAAGGGAAGAGAAAATAAAGATTTCAAAAATTTAAAAATGAAAATATATCATTTTACCTAGATGGCAGGTTATAAGTCATCTGGGTCCATTTAAAAACAATACCCCCTATAGTTAGGATCTCCACAAGATAATCAATAGTTGGTACCTATAAAAAATGTTGGCCCATAGTTGGGACCCATGGTGTCAATTTTTCCTTTTCTTTTTAGTTTTAGGGCGGCAATTTCGTCGTGTTATCTTGTGTGATTGGCTGAACTTGTAGTTTGATTTAGGCTGTACGGGCTTTGTTTTAGATGCAATTATAAATTGGGGAAGGACAAGCTTATAAGCTCTCCTACATATTGTGAAAATGTGATATAGAAATGATGTTTTTCCCTGCTATTCGAAGGAGGTAGGAAGGAAAGAGTCTTGCTGGGTTAATTTCTTGATAATCTAGATTCTAGACTTATTGCTCTTAATTGTAGGGGCCTTAAACCACATGATTTGATAAACATATTTTCATTACTTCAAACATTTGGGCTCTATCGCCCTTAAATTTTTTGAATTAATAAAGTTTCCTGTCTGCTAGTTTTCCCCATGTACTACGATGTATAGAACTGGACTACTGGAGACATGATTGTATCGTGGCTCTAGATGAAGGTTATCTACAATATTATGTTGAAGGAAAAACAAATGCATTCTGAAGTACAATTTAAGTGGTAAAGTCTTGAAGACATTTTTGTGGCTTTCAGGTACATATATCATTGGCAGGAGAAAACCATATGCGAATCTCATGGATTACGGATGATTCATCTGCTCCTTCTATTGTTGAATACGGAACATCACCAGGACAGTACTCTGCAAAAGCTCAAGGAGAGAGCACCTCCTATACATATCTCTTATATAGCTCAGGGAAGATACATCACACTGTTATTGGGCCACTGAAACCTGGCACTGTATACTTTTATCGTTGTGGAGGGGAAGACCCGGGGTTTCAGCTAAAAACTCCTCCAGCTCAACTACCTGTTACTTTTGCTATTGCTGGTGATTTAGGTCAAACAGGCTGGACAAAATCAACTCTGGACCACATAGATCAATGCAAGTATGATATGCATTTGCTTCCAGGAGATCTTTCTTATGCTAATTACATGCAGCACAAGTGGGACACATTTGGTGAACTAGTTCAACCACTCGCTAGTGCAAGGCCTTGGATGGTTACACAAGGAAACCATGAAAAAGAATACATCCCTTTAGTGAAAGATAGCTTCATATCATATAATGCACGATGGAAAATGCCATTTGAGGAGAGTGATTCAAGTTCCAATCTTTATTATTCTTTTGAAGTTGCAGGGGTCCATGTTATCATGCTCGGTTCATACACAGATTATGATGAGTATTCTGACCAATATGGTTGGCTAAAGGTTAGCCTTCTTTCTCATTCTTGATCTTTCTATTAGACAATTTTGATCTTTGTATTGTTGATGTCTCTACCAATCTTAACTGGTTGGGGGTCAGTGCAGTCATCTAGATCCCTTGATCCGCAACAGGGTGCTTGTTGTTATTGTCATGTATTTGTGCCTAATCTTTCTTGAAAATTACTCTATTTGCAAAAGTTTCTTAAGGTTTGACACGTATGGTGCATTGATTGGGATAGTTAGTGATCCCATTTTTAGGAGATGTTTGAACAGAAAGGAGATAGTATTGAGTTGACAATTTTTACTTTCATGTCTATCTGTTGAGTTCGGATTCTGCATGTATCTCATGGTAAAAAAGGAGACGAATGATAGTAATTCAGGATCAGTTGTTCCTGATGGGTCGGATAGTGTTTAAAAGGTGTACTTCTCTTGAGGAAGATGGTTGTCAATACCATTGGGTTTTCATCTCTCTTTCATTTTTTTTAGTTGGGATTTCAGAGGCCAAATGTGACCCTGTAATTTTTTTCCCGTCACACTTCATCTTTTCCGATGCACCAAGATTGACGTTTCCTGATCCGGACCTTACTGGTGGCAGATTTAAAGTTCAAGGATGTGTGCTCGCTTATACTTGGAAAGTGTTTGGTTAGGAGAAAAAAGTAATCTTGAAAAAAGTAGGTTTCCCTTCTTTGTTTGGATATGGCTTGTAATGGATGGAAAATAATTTTTCCAAGGGTGGTAAATTGTTCTCCTGGGTTGGAAAACCATCCTCTTTTGCATCTTCCATCCATCCTCAGCCCTTCATTTGCATTTATTCTTTTCACTCTACCCAATCAATGCAATTTATGTGTTTATATATATATATATTTATGTGTTTATATATATATATATATATAGGGGTGGGATCCGCTGAAAACAACTCTTAATCTGAAAACTGAAAACAGGGGTAACTTTTAACACTTTTAGGGTAACTTCATATATTTACAGGGTAACTTTTGCCAGTTTTGGGGTAACTTTATTATATTAAGGGTAATTCTATGTATTTCAAGGACAACTTTATTTATTATAAGAGTAACTATTAACACTTTTAGGGTAACTTTTACCATTTTAGGGTAACTTTATTATGTTAAGACCTTAAGGGTAACTTTATATTTTAAGAGTAGCTTTGAATTTTTTTAGGGTAACTTTTAGTAATATAAGAGTAACTTTGATTAGTTTTAGAGTAACTAATTATAGCTCTTGATACTTTTTTTCCCAATACTGCCACTTTCTTCCTTGATCAACCTACATCTTCTTCCATTTTTTTTCCCAAACCTTGTGTGCTTCAACAACAATGGCAATGAAACTCAAGTATACCCATCAATTTATCACCAACCTCTTATCTTTCGTCCCAATGCAAATTATCCATGTCCGACTTTGAAAATCAATTTAAATCACCAGGTTTCGCAACAACGAGAGGATCCAAATTGAAAGGAAGAACATAAGCTAGGGTATCGGGAAACAAGTCTGGAATGTTTTGGAGAGATTTGAAGGATGTTGGAGATGGCGGACGAGTCGACTCAGAATGAATCGGAGGAAGAAGCTTCACTTTGAGGGATCCTAGGATTGCAGTGCCATCGGTGAAAATGAGCTTAGAAATCGGAAGGACGCCGTACTCGAAAGGTTTCCGGTGAGCGTAGACTATGATTGGATCTTTGGTTGAAGATGATGGTGGCGCTCGGTGTTTTCCGCCATTGATGAAGGAGGAGAGAGAAAAAAATGGAAGGGTAAATGTGGGTTGGATCTTCAGAGGAGAGAGAGAGAGGGGGTGGAGTTTTATAAGCAGAGAGTGTCAGAGTGGGATAAAGGGAATTGAGAATATAGGCCGCACGATCAAAATCAACGGCCCAGATGTCTTGTTTTCAGTTTTCATGTTAAGAGTTGTTTTCACAAGATCTTATTCCTATATATATATAAGTGAGTTCATATGAGAATGCATACTTACATGAGAAATGAGAATGGATTTTACGTGCTATAACTCTAATGAACAAGTGATGTAACTCTAATGAACAAGTGATGTAACTCCAATAAGAAAATATTAGAAGAAAAAAAAATTCGAAAATTTTTTTTTAAAAAAAAATTTGTTTTTGGGCTCAAATTTTTTTCGGAGGTATAACTCTAATGAGCAAGTGTTGTAACTGTAATCCAATCGTGTGATTGAGATTCATTCTCATTTCTCATGTAAGGAGCATTATCATGTGATCTTGCCCCTATATATATATATGTATATGTATATATATGTATATATATATATATATGTATATGTATATATATATATATATATGTATATATATGTATACGTATATGTAAATATACATATATAAATGTAAGTGGTGAATCTTCATGGTACTAGCGCCGTCTATGGGGGTGGGGAAGGTTCCTAGTTCTCAGTATTATTTGACAAATATCTTTCCATGTCTAACTGCTGATAGGTTGTCAAAAGCTATGCTAGGGGCTGCCTTGTTATTTTATAATTTAGTGGGGGAAACGTCTTGTGTAGCCTTCTGTTTTGTTGATTGTATGTAATGACTGTTAATTGGAAGAAACTGGTCTGTTATAGACTTGATAGTATTTTGTATTCTTTATGTACCTTTGACATTAATTTACCCATGGTTTATCTACAGGCTGATCTTGTCAAGGTAGACAGGAAAAGAACACCTTGGTTGCTAGCTTTGTTTCATGTGCCTTGGTACAATAGCAACGAGGCTCACCAAGGTGAAGGAGATGGGATGATGTCAGCTATGGAACCCTTGCTCCATGCTGCTGGTGTTGACATAGTGTTTGCGGGGCATGTGCATGCGTATGAACGCTCGGTATGACCGATCTTATAGGCTTATATGCTGCAGTTCTATGTAAGAAATTTTGCACTAAGTTTTTGCTGATTTGTTGACAGAAACGGGTGTTTAGTGGAAAATCTGATCGCTGTGGTGCTGTCCATATAACCATTGGTGATGGAGGGAACTCTGAGGGTTTAGCTCGAAGGTGTGTGCCCCTAAAAATTCTGCATTTGTACTTTAAGCATATTTGTGTTTCACTTGTATCTTTGGTGATTCCTCATGTAAAAGAAGAATTACTCATCTATCTCAGTCATTGCACTATAACTTCTAATATGATTATAGACTTATAACTTAGATGATATTCTTGAAGCTAACTTTAATTAATCCATTAGTCTACATATAATGAAGTTTACAGATAACTTATTTCCTCAACCTTTTAGTCCATTCATGGCTCCGAAGCTGCTGTGGACTTCTTTGTTGATAGAGTATGGCTATATGGCTAAATTTTTGAGTCATGGGTCTAGCAGGAGCATTTTCGTTAGTTTATGCTGTGTGGGACCCACTATCTATCTACCTCTTAGTTACCCAACTAAAAGCTTAGCAAAATAGAGTTTTTCTTGTTTATATATGTAATTAATTTCGATGGACTTCAGGTATAAAAATCCACACCCTGAGTGGTCAGTGTTCCGAGAAGCGAGCTTTGGCCATGGAGAAATCCAGATAGTCAACTCATCTCATGCTGTCTGGAGCTGGCATAGGAATGACGATGATGAGCCAGTTCAATCAGATGAAGTCTGGATAACCTCATTAGCTAGCTCAGGATGCCTTGCAGACAACGCACATGAATTCAGGAAGTTACTTACACAACCGTAGGTCTGTTGCAAAATAGCATCTGCTTCCGTATTTCTATCATCAGTTAGCAGGAATCCATGTAGATATTGTCATCAAATCTTGGTGTTTGTATCCTGCAAAAAGACGGTTATGGAATTTGCTTTATAACCTTTGCCGTCACAAGGACTTCTGCCGTTTAGTAATGGTTCAGAAGATCCTGTATCTTTCTTATGTACTGGAATTTTCATCCACAGCAACGAATGTTACTATCAATGTGTTTGTAACTGCATAGTTGTAATCTTAACCTTCACCTCTTATAGTGCACTTGTTTATATATATGTATATTGTTGTTCTTTATATCAGAATTTTTTCTGTATATGGGAGATGTTTCAGTTATTCGTCCAAAGCAGGCTACATATGACATTTATATGAGAAGTTTGTACCAACTTGTGACTGACAAGACTCGAGAACACATTCACAAACACTTGCAATACTTTTCGTCCAACTTTCAATATCCTCCACAAATAGAGGCAATGTACTACAGCCACTTTATGTTGACAATGGCAAGTTTAAAACTCTTTTCTGTAACTAATATGGTACAGTATAGAGCATAAGAGGACCTCACTATGACTACAATAATCTTTTACTACAATTTCGTGCGTTGTCATAGATTTATACTTGTGCCGAAGTCTCAAAGATATTGATCGAACATCAGATTAACTTCACTTGGTGACACAATGAAGACGAGAATCCTCTGGAAGTTGGTTCTCAATTCCAATCAACCTTCTCAATCGAGTATTAAAGAACTCGGAGCAGCAATGGCCAGAGCTCATTGACATTGACGCCTTTACATAGACGTGTGCGCAATGATGGCGCAGCTTCAAATTTTTATGACAAATGGCAGCTCATAAACGAGGAACTTTCTGATCTTGATAATCTTCCTGTTCGATATCTTTCAAGACCAAGTGTAAAAACAGAGGGGCTCTCGTATGACATCTACAAACTTGGTAGTTCAGTTGAGCAGCTAGCTTGATTGTCTTGGTCTTTCTTTCCTCTCCACAGAATAATTTGCTCATCCTTGAACAAGATTGGGACACATGGTACCAGTTCCTGTATAGATTTAAAAAAACAATTACAAACAAAACTTGAGAAAGAAGGCAAACATAAGTAATTATATATTTACCCTTAGCTTCACACCAATCCTTTTGCAGTCACTGGTTCCTACATATGTACAATCCAGTCTCACCACCACTTCAGTCTCGAAGGCATCCCGCACTCTTTGCACGACATTCACATACACACCATTCCTAGCTAAGACAACATATCAAGCACGAGTGTTTCTTAATGCTATTTGATAGATACATCAGCATTTAAGAGAACAGAGATATGACATACTGAGCTTCATGAGTGCAAGAGAATTGAGGCCTTGGTTCCTCAATTCTTTGGTTTCTTCAAAAGTCAAGCCATCAGCAACATTCTTCACAAGCTTTGGAAATATAGGAGCACGAGGTTTCCAAAGCATATGAGGAATAACAGGCCTGTTCTTGGGATCATAATTCCTACCCCGATATAAAAGCAGAACATTAAGGTGGCGGTAGATGACCTTTCCACCTGATTTGTCCTAGAATAAGTCCAAAAGCATAAAATCAACAAATATGAATAATCAATGATCATATTCCCACCACAAAAAAAAAATGCTCACAGATAAGCACCTCAAGGTGAAAGCAAACATTGTCCATATCAAGAGTTGGTATCCCCAAGCATTTAATCCTCACGGCCTCAGCTCTCCGCCAATGGTTGTGGATGTCATCCAACATGTTATGTGTAACTCCGTCCTTCCCTAGCCCCCCCAAAGGAAGGAGTAAAAAATAATACAAAACTATCAAGCCATTTTCAAGCAAGTAAACTCTATCCTATAGAGGACATTCATCCTACAACTCGATGATACGCAATCACTACAGTAAATCATAAATATGAAAATAAGCTCCGCCTTTTGTGATTACATTGCTGTAACTAACTGTATTCAATTATGCTGATCACAAAGCTTGCAAACGGCAAGAGTTTTCCAGTGTGGTAGTATAATAGTAATGCATAGATATCCCAAATTTCTTGTCAAATATAACCAACATAAAATGCACATTATATGGTGTAAAAATTGAATAATACAATCAAATTAGATAAAGTAATGAACCCAATTATCCACATTAGCTCCATTAGACAGATAGATAAAAACACAAACATAATATTACCGAGGTGAGACCGTCTCGCTATTTATCTTAAATAAAACCTTCTTATAGTAAGGTAAAACGGTCTTTAAAACACCGATATTACTTAAAGAGAGAGAAAGTACCAATATTGATCTGGCGAGCACAATCATTGTGGCGATACTTCTCCACAAGCTCAGCAACCTCTTCTTCCAACAACGGCTCACCCAAAACGTATTCTTTCTCTTTCTCCCACTTTTCTCTGTCCTCTAATTTGTCCCCGCGAATCGGAGCATGCGTCCCGGTCCATTTACGGTCAAGCCGGCCCGGCCCAAACGGAGAAAATTTGGGCGGTTCGCGGAACCCGATGGGCTGAACCGACGGGTCGGACTCCGAGTAGGAGTAGCGGAAGTCGAAGGGTAGGTCGGAATTTATAGGAAAGTTGAGGGTACTTTGGGGATTTTGCGGTTGTTTCTGTTTCTCTATCTTCTTTTTTAGGGGTTTTGGGATGAGAGAGAAAGGAGGGTCGTCGGCGTCGGTGGAGAGAAAGGAGTATGATTGGATGGAGAATTGAGTTAGAGGTGAAGGACGACGTCGTATTAGGAGCTTTAGCATTGGCTATGTTGGAAGTGCTTCTGCTTACTCTCACAGAGATTTAGTGCTTCAGTTCAGGTTGAAGAACGAAGGAATTAGTTTTTCAAGGGTTGGATTTTTTAAACACATTAGCAATTTATAATGGGATTTTTTAACTGGAATAATACAAACTTTGGCCCATTTTCTCGCAATAATACAAACTTTTGATTATTTTTTAATAATACAAACTTTAGGCCAAAATTCCTAGAGTAGGTCAAAGTGACCTTTAACCTGTAAAACAGGTAAAAATCTCCTTCTCTCTCCTCCCTCCCCCTAAACCCCGGTCCACCCCCCTCCCCCACCCACGACACCCCCCCCTCCCACCACGAAACCACCAGTCCACCCCTCCCCCCTCCCCCCCTCCTCCTCCTCCCACGGACGAAACCACCGAGTCCATCCTCTCTCCCACCACGACAACTAGTCCACCACCTCACCCACTAGTCCACCCCCACCCTTGCCCACCCGAAAAGAACCCCCGCACCGGTCAACCACCTCTCCCACTAGTCCACCCCCAGCCCGACCCCACCCCTAAAACAAGTGGCGTTGAATTCGATTGCGCGGTAGAAAGTTGGAGAGAGAAAGTGAGGAGAATGATGGGGGAAGAGAGGGCGAAGTTTTTCGGGGAGGGGGAGGCTTGGTTTGGTTGCTTTTCAGTGGGGTGGCGGTGTTTGGTGGTTTTCGGGGGTGGGGGAGGGGAGATGTGGTGTTATCGGATGTTGGGGTGGGGAAACGTGGTATTTTCGAGGATAGAGGAGAGGAGGCGTGGTGTTTTCGGGGGTGGGGGAGGGCAAACGCGGTGTTTTCGGTGGTTGGGGATGGTGGAGGTGGCCGACAGGGGTGGGGTGGCCGGCGGTGTGTAGGTGGGGGGTGGCCAATCTTTGGTGGGGTGGGGGAGGGCGACGAGTGTGGTCGGGGTAGGTAGTACGGGTGGGGTGGGGGAGGGCGGACGTGGTTGGGGTCGTTGGGGTGGCCGGTGGGGATGGGGGGTGGCCGGTGCGGGTGGGTGGGGGTGGCCGGAGGGGGGAGGGGGAGGGGTGGAGGGGAAGTGAGGAAGAGATAGATTAAGATGAAAGAAATTTTTTTTTTTTTTTAAACAAAATTTTAAAACAACCAACGAGATGGTGACACGTGTCTCTTTAGACTGCTTTTATCGGGTTACCTCCGGTTTTGTCTTTGTAGGAATTTTGGCCTTAAAGTTTGTATTATTAAAAAATAATCAAAAGGTTGGATTATTACGAGAAAATGGGCCAAAGTTTGTATTATTCCAGTTAAAAAATCCTTTATAATGTGGGCTTTAGTTGCTGGATGTAGGGAAGGGGAAGTGGACGTTCGGGCCTTTTGTGGCCCGATTTATCATGTTTGACAATTGACTTACTAGTAGATTTATCATTTAGTACTTTGGTGGTGCACCGTGCACTATTAAGTGATCCACTACTCAGTGAGTTGGCAAAAGGATGAAGATTGCAAAAGAAACGTAGGTAACTAGGTAAGTGACAACTTTGGAGGACATGATTTTCGTTCAGTGGGGGAAAGATGTGAGTGGGGCGTGATAATCAGGCATGGCTTATTCACCATTTTGTGACAAACACAAAATTATATACTATCTTATGGATTAATATACTATCTATAATTTAGTGTTTTTCCTTTTGTTTGTATTAAAAACTTTATGAGTGTGATAGTATCTTTATGGGGTTATTATGAAAATGCCACTTAATATGATATTGTATACATATCTCCAAGATTAATGGGTCACTACTCAGGTTTATTCATTGGGAACAACCAAATAGATGTAAAAAGTATGTCCATCTCAAGAATGAAATTAGGTGAACCCACGATCCCCAAAAGATGGAGGGGACGACATAATAATAGTTCACTGATTAAGAATTATTGTATGAAAACGTCCACGTAAGTAATCAACACTTTATCTTGGGGATTGTTAAACGTCGTCCCAGAATTACTTAAAATCGCCCCGGTCCACTTTTAATAGACTATTTTACCCCCTCCTCTTTTTTCGACCACACCACCCCTGCCACCACCAGCCACCACCCGTCACCACCACCTCCCACCGCCAACAGCCATGTCCTCTCGTCAGGCTTAACCCCTACATTTAACATTTCATCAAACAATTTCAAAGCCTCTTCTTCCAACCCACGACACAACACTTTTCTCCAGCAAGCCATCAAAAAACCACCTCGCCTTCTCGACATCCTTCACCCTCGAATACCCAGTAACCATACAAGTCTAGGCTAGACATTCGAGCCATGGGAGGAACGTCCTGGCCAGACGTCCCTCCTCATCGCCCAATTAAAAAAAAAATCATTTCTGCCGATTTCGCGACGGCTCTTATGGGGGATGGTGCTACTGGTGGGGGGCTGCTCGTGGGGCTTGCAGGGGGTGGGGGGGCTGCTGGTGGGGGTGGGGGTTGCTGGTGGGTGGTTGTGGCAATGGGGATGATAGTGGAGTGAGGTGGGTGGTGGGTGTGGTGCTTTAGGGGGAAAAAAGAAAGGGTTATAGATGTAATTTCAACTTTTTTTGGGGCGACGAATAGAAGTTCAACTTTTCCTTTTGAAGAGAGAACAAAGGAAAATCTCAATATAAATATGTAAGTGCATGAATAATTTTTAACTTCTTTTTTAACAAGAGTGAGGCATAATGGCACATCCTCACTCCTCAATTACGTTATACTCCATCCGTTCCATAATGTTCTTCTCGTTTACTATTACCTCACCCTAAAACCAAGGAATAATGCTAAGTAAATAAAGGGGGGTCACAAACTCACAACTCACATGGTTAATTTATGGATGAGAGAGATAGAGAGTGACCATAAAGTGGGATCAAATGGTAGGGTAAGAAGGGGTAACAAGAGAACAAACCTCTGCCAAAAATGGGAATAAAGGGGAAATGGGCAGAACTTTATAGAATAACCTTAAACGGAATTTGGGAAGAACTTTGTGGAATAGAGGGAGTATCAATCTAGGATGCCATGCATGGTAGATGTAAACGTTCACTGCTTGATACTGCATGAATGAAGTGATAAATATAATAGGAACAGAAGTCAAGTAAACAATATTATGGATAACCAACAAACAGGTAGGTATAGGAAGAATCATAAAGGAGATAGCTTCTTTAGTGCCTCATCCTTGTATCGTCTCTGGTCTTCAACCATGGACTCAAACACCTCTAGTAAGTTATCCAGCCCTTCTAACTCCTCACTTTCGCCTAGTGCCTTCAGAGCATACACAATGCTCTCAATAGTTGACAAATATCCTGGCTTAGGCTGACGCCTAACTTCACTAAACATGCTCAACTTCTCCAAATCTAACCTCACAGACGGCAAAATTCTTAGCCATGGATTTTCATTGTACATTCGATTTGCCTTTGACCAAGTTCCATCCAATATAATCAAGTTCTTCACCTCAAAGTCGATAGCCTCAGCCGGCACTGCATTTTGGGCCGGAAACAGAAGTGCTGATCCAGGTGGAACTGTGATCCGAAACTCTTCAAATTGTTCTAGTTCTACACTCCCACTTTTCTGCTTCTTTTGCAGCTTCTGCACCACAAATCCTCTAGCTAGTGATTCTAGAACCTCTGAAGAGGCAACCAAATCCTCAAGATTGGGTGTTTTCCCTTCATCTTGCAGCTTCCATTGATGAGAAATATTGCTGATTCCACCATATTTTCCAACCGTTACACTCAGTAAAGCTTCATGATTTCCTTGCATAGCATCTCCACTCATTGAATTATCACCAACATCAGTGATTTCAACATCACATTGCTCAAGCAAGTGATCATCTTTCTTATCAAAATCGACGATTTGATCCGTATTCCCTCCTACTCCACCCAAAAACCTCTCAAAATCCAAAACACCAACGAATCTATCCCCTAAATCAACACCAGAGACCTGATCAAAACCTCGTTCCCCTGATCCTTCAACCCCTAAACTTCCATCACAGTCCAAACTCTCAGAAGCATTTCCACAAACACTTGACGTGCATTCTCCTCCCAACAAAATAAACCCATCATCATTCAACCCCAATGGCTGAACATTAAACTGAGCATCAAACATAACATCAGTGACAGTATAAACATCAACATTTTTGAGACCAAGTTTGGCAATTTTAGCAGAATTAAGTGGGTGTTTTCTCTCTAAACTATGCTGGAGAATTGTGAGATGAACTTTGTTGTCAAAGTTTGGAGATTTAATGCGAGTGCAAAGACAGAGTGAAAGAGGTTTGGAACAAGATGGGCAAGTGGGTCTCTTGGAATATAGTTGGGTTTCCATCTTTAACTTCAAGGTCATAGTATTTTGGAAGAAACACGAAATTGAAATTCTGTTGGTAAATAAAGTTGAGAGTTTGTTGGTGCAAATGCAATGTCCAGTCGACGTTACTGATCTTATTCCGGACATTAGACATGCTTCCATTTTCTTTTATGAAATTTAGTAATTAATAATTGTGTAAGTTTGTTGTATAAAGTAGGATGATTAGGCTACGTACGTTATTTGTATATTACAACCCTCATGGCCTCGCACCCCATGGACTATGGAGGCATGGATCATTGCATCTAATTTCAAAAGAAAAAAAAAAAGAATTTATTTGAATTAAGTGAACTATGGAATTATTTATTTAGTTTTAAATTTTTTTGGTGTAGGTAGTTTGTGATTAAAATTGTAATGATTTTTCTACATCGTACTAGTGTTTATTTAGTTTTTACATTGTACCCCAATATACTTAACCTTTTATAAATTTTACACAATATGCTTAAGCTTACAAATTTTTAATAGACAATGCCCCCGCCATTAACTACATGTCATTAGTCTCGTCTATGTTTTGTAATCTAGAGCTAGTTTAACTTGTACATAGTTTTACTATTACAAGATATATTTATAAGTTAGATTAGTTCCACTTGACTGCATAAAAATAAACAAAATTAATGACACATGTTAATGGCCGGAGTATTATGCATTCAAAGAAGTAAATTTGAGGGTAATGTGTACAATTTAAAAAGGTTGGGATACAACGTAGAAAACGAAGAAATACAAGGATATAATGTAGAAATCAAAAAAAATTATTCAAATTAATACTTTTTCTAAGAGTAGATTAATACCTCTTATAAGTACTTTTTGTTTTGTCATTTTTGTATGCATATCTGAATGTAAAAATGGGTTAATCAACTGTTAGTATGAAAAAAGTTAAGTACTTTACTGGATTTGTCGAACAATGAAAGTGTTTTCCAGTTTTACTAAATTATCTCCTGTATGTAAGTATGAGTTAATTGATGATGCTAATTTTTGCTCATTTGCTCATTTAAAACTATCCTTTTTAGTACATTTTGTTCATTTGGATGATTTCAAATGAACAATGAGCAAAAAAATAGCTACAATGCTTATGGTACACCCAGGTGTATGATAATATATTTGCAAAATATATCTTGATCATTTCGACTGCATAGTTTTATTACAAAATTGCAAATTAATTTGCTAATCTTGTTTATTCTTGAGACCAACCCAACCATGAATTGCTCTTAATCTCTACCAAGGTAAATTATGGTAATTTGGCATAGACAACTTACTCCTTCAAATTGGAAACCAGAAAAAGATAGGAGAATAACAAATCAACAACTTTTAGCCAAAACACAAAACTCAAGAGTTGTTGACATCAACAACTAACCCATGTTATGACTTTTATTTCTTCTTTTGATAAATTTAATCAACCAAAATTGCACAAGTTGGCCACACGCCACTACGCCAAACTTTCCCCTTTGACCCTTCCAACATTCTCTCACTCCACAAAACCAAAAAAGGCCCCCTCAAAACTCCATTTCCATCGATCTCAAAGTCTCAAACCCACTTTTATGAAATTCTGATATCACAAATCCTTAAATCATCACAAAAAAACAAAACCCATTTGTCGAAAATGCACGATTTTTGCTTCACAATCCCATATGGGCTTGTTCTTGTACTGGGCGGGCTCATCGGGTACGCCAAAAAGGGCAGTTTGGTTTCACTGGGTGGTGGTGCTGGAGCTGGTTTATTGCTCATTTTAGCTGGTTATTTGAGTCTTACAGCTTTTAAAAAGCGCAAAAATTCTTACTTTGCTTTGATTCTTGAGGCGGGTATGTTGAATTTCAACTCTTTGTTCATCTTTTGTGGTTATTTTTGTTTGATTGATTGTTTTATGAGTTGGGTTATATCTTGAATTTGGGTAGCTGATTGATATTATGAGATACTCAGATGAGAATGTGGTTTGTTAATGTGTTATTTTATGTTTGATGTGTGTTTTCTGGGTATATGTGTATGTGTGTGATGAATTGATGTGGAATTTGTTTTGGAGTTGCTGTAATGTCTTCATGGCTGTTCTTTGGTTGCTTTTATTATGTGATCATGCGTATATATTGCAATGCCGATGATTGAGGGAGGTCTCGGAACTAATTTTGCCATCTGAAGCTTTGGAATCTGCTTGTTTATGTGACTTTTGATTTTACAGGCTTTAGAAAACTGAAAATAGTTTCGTCACATGATCTTTTATTTGATGTAAAGAATTATTACGTGAATTAGTTTCACCACCTCCTATGTTAGAAATATATTTGGGGGTGTTCTGATTCAAGGTCTGTTCTTGGTGGTCATGCACCAACTTACTGATCTCTAGGCCTAGATGGTAAGGAATGATGGCCAACCGCATCATTCCTTGTTTTGAGGTTAAGCTCGACTCTTTGAGCTGAAAATGTCTCTGAAGGTGTGGTATAGCGAGGTGATCTATCTCATCTATTTGATCCAAAGGAGAATAGCCAATTAGGAATCTAGCAGCCTTTTAGTTGTATGCTCACCGCACTAGATGGACGCAGGGCAGATATAAAGGTTCAAGCTACATGACCTGTGTTCTAATCATAGATGAAGTTTATGTCATGCTTTTTTGAGGGTAGATTCTTTGGCTGATTTCTCTTAGCTTTTATGTGAAAATGCAGATGTATTTTCTGGGCAGGCTTTCCACACCCTGGTAATTGGTAGTTGGAAGTGCTATATTGTTCATTGCTTTGGAAACTGATTTCTAAAAGTTTCCACATTTGTGGAGCTGTATATTTGAAATCTTGGCCTTCGGAAGCTCATTTTATAGCTCAAGTATACTTTGCTTCTCAGCTTCTTGTAGGAAATGACAATCTTGCTTAGATACGACTATGTCATAGTTTCTTTTTCCAAGGTTTTAAGTGTTTATATTTGCATGTGAGACCAACAGATCTATGAATGAGTGAATCATCCCAGGTTAGTTGATCTTATCACCTACTATCAGCCTCAGGAGAGAGAGGGGGGGGTATATCTTTACTTGATGCTTGCTTTTTAAGCTTAAGACTATCTTTTGGTGTATTATGAGATTCAAAGTACTTCTATGCTAAATTGGCGTCTGGCTTAAGTTCAGCAAACACTCAGAAGAAAGTGGTTTTACTTGTATGCTTTGTGTTTGAGATGGTAATGCTGACACGCTCTTATATTGTTATGATTGCTTCCAGCACTCGTAATTGCCTTCATACCTTAGAATATCTTGCATACTTTCTTGCCTCTTGAATGTACTACAAGAGCCCGAAAACAGTTTGAAGCAGCTGATTGACCTCATGATACTTGAAGAAACCATCATAAATTTCCTCGTAACTCCGGAAAGTAACATGGTTATTCTGTATACATGCATTCAATAAATATTTTTGAAGCATAGTATGTGAAATTTGAACATATCCCATATGCCTCAACAGTGACTGCAACTGGACTCACATATGTCATGGGACAGCGCTATATGGAGACTTCAAAGATAATGCCTGCTGGTATTATTGCCGGGATCAGGTACCTTGAAACTATATTTGGTCAATCTGTTTGCTCTTTGCATTATTTGGCATATTTTCCGTGCATCTTCGCACTGAGTAAATTATTATAAGGGTTTTAAATTAATAAAAGGGTTTTCTGCAATTATTTAAGAGCCCTCGGACGACGGATTACCAGTAAATCTTTGTCGAAAAGTTAGTCTAGAACTGGGAAGAGTTCATGCTTATGTAATTTACTAAGATTTCACAAAATGAGGAGTAGAATATTTAGTTATATACATTTATTTGCAAAGCCTATGATTTTAGTCAATTACTTTGAGGATCCATGTCATCCAAAGCAGATCATTTTTATTTTCCATGTGTATAAAAATGTTTATTGATGCAGTTGGTGATCAAAGTCATTTTATTCAAATTCCTTTATTTAATAATAATTTCTTCTTATTTCTGATAGTTTCTCATCCATTTCTTGTTCATCTTATTTGCAGTGCTTTCATGACTGCCTTTTATGTATACAAGGTAGCAAGTGGTGGCAACCATTTCCCAGCCAAGGCTGAATAATGATAATACACTAATTTCACATGAAAAATGTACTGCTGACCATCCTACGGCAAATTTCTGTTGCATACGAATTTGACATTCTTTTTCTTATAGCTACAGTGATACTAGTTTTGTGTAGAGAAAGTTAAGAACTCTGATTTGCTACTTGTCCCTTGAGAAGCTGTCCTTGTATTAAAATCTGAAAAATGTATGGCTATCCGAGGTACTAATCCTTCATAGAAATATATTGATGAATCGATTACTACTGTCAACATTCTGTGTACTGCTTATTCGTAGCGAAAAAAAGTATCCAATCTGCTCTGCCATTTTTATTGTACTCTTTTCTGTGGGGAGGAATAGCAAAGATTTGGTTCAGGAAGCGATCATTAGTTTGTATGATAACCCTGTCAGATTTTTAGTTCTGAAGAATTAGCGATGCATGAACAGAGAATTTCTCAAAAATTTACCGCTGTCTTGGCATTCGGCCTTCAAAGAGTGGGTGTGCTGACTGCTGAGTTTCTGCCCCCATATAGCTCAAGCTGAAGGTTGGCGGATTTGGATGGTGCAGAAACTGAACAAATATTCCTAAAGAATAACAAATGACGGAACTTATTTCGAAATTTAGGTTCAATGTATAATCAATCAGCCCACTCTAGTAACGTGGGGAAAATCGGGAACTATTTGCATCTTATATTAACAACATTAAGTTTGGAATTTGGATCATTGAATCTTATTCGACAAACAGAATTACTTACGAAATCAACATGAAGAGATACATTTCTGCTGTGTGCTATCCTTCCCATATCTCAGCAGTTGGCGCTCGGCACTCATCCGTGTAGTACCTTAAAGAGCAGCTTTTCTTCATAGGTTTTTTTTTTCTTCTTTTTGAAGTATTGCTTCATAGGTTAATGATTGTAACTTGAGAAGACCTATACTGAATATGCATTTTTTTCCCTTAAAATTTATTGTTGAGACTCTTTCAAATATCTAAATAAGTACTTCCTCCGTTTCAATTTAAATGTTACACTTTCCTTATTTAGCATGTCTCAATTTAGTTATGACACTTTTTTTTTATTCCTTAAATGGAAAGTTTTGGACTGTGCTATTACGATTTTACCCTTATTTATACAATTTAATGAAATTGATTCCTACTTAATATAACCCCATTAATCCTAATGTGATTAAATCACTCCCACCAAAAATTAAACCCCCCCAACTACCTACCATCAATTGCATCAGAAAATAAAACCCCCAACCACCTGTTCATCAATTAAACCCCCACCCTCATTTACATCGATCCCTTCATCTTCATTCTTCAGTTCATCTTCTCCAAACCCCAATCCAACTTTCTCTCTCCTCACTTCGCCTTTCTCTCTCCCCTAAAATCTCCACTTTCGCTCTTCAAATCTACCCTAATTTTCCGATCTTGAAGTTCGACTTCTCTCTCTCATCGTTTTCTACCTGTTTCTCTCTCTCTCTCTCCTAAAAACTCCTCACATCAGTTCCCAAAAAACCCTAATTTATACCGAATATGTATGTACCAAATCTTTCTCCACTCACTGATGTACTTTTTGAAACCGATGATGAGGATGAATCTGATTTGATTAAGGAGTTGATGAAAGGTTTCATTGACGGTTCTCCTTGGCCCAGAAGATTGTTTGACAGTGGTGATGCCGAACAATTTCTCCGACCCTACGCTATGAGTGCTTTATATGAGGTTGTGGAAGATTTCTATGCAAAAACCTCTCTTCCAAGGGAGTTTGTTCCCCCAACTCCAGTCCCAGTACCCGACAGTACGGAAAAAGGTAATTTCTAGGCACAAACACCACCTACAGGGCGAGTTTATCATTTGAGGTCGAGATGTTGTTATGCGTCTAAGGGTAAGGGTGTTTTTGTTGGGGGAAAAGGTGAGGGACTGGTTGATGGGGGAAAGGGTGAGGGTGGTTTGAGGAGTACGGGCCAGATCATCTGTGGTCTGATGACACCGCAAGCGAATGCTTCAAAATCGGTCCGAAAAAGGGTGTCAAATAGAGGGAAGGAGAAAAAGGAGGAAAAGGGGAAAGAGGTGAAGGGAAAGGAGAAGGTTGAGGGCCGCTATTTGTGATGGGTTTCCTGTTTATGATGATGAGGGGAAGAAATTCGCCATGTATGTTGAGAATGATGGGGGGTGGTCCGTGTTTGAGGTGTATGAGGATATTGTCTCTTCTGATGATGAGGAACCCGTTCTTGTGCCAATGAGTCCCTGCACAACCTCCGAATGGGATCCGGACTACCATGCCTTCCTACTCAGACGTAAAGCCAGAAAAACTAGTCCCTGAGGTTTATTTTTCCTAACTTTGAGTTCTTTGCCATTCATATGACTGTTTTATTATTTATATATTGAGTCCCTTTAATATATTTGTGCAATGTTGGTATGCTGATGTTCATGATTGTTGGGTTGCTGGCTGTGAGTCCATGATTGGTTTGAATTGTTGTGAAGTTGTGGGAGGACTTTGTTGGCTTTGTATGATGATGATGATTATATAGATTTCTTGGTTTCATTCTTGTTGGCTTTGGTATGGTGATGATGATGATTTGTTGGTATGATTGCTTTGAGTTGTGGGAGGACTTGTTGCCTTGGTATGGTGATGATGATGATGTTACGTTCTGACTTGTATGATGATTTGTTGCCTTAGTATGGTGGATGAATGAGTCCTGGTTTTGGTGTGGGTTATTTATTGGTTTGAGTATGGTGACTTTTATATGTTGGTTAAATGAGTCCTGGTTGGCTGTTGGATGGTTAATGAGTACCCTTGAGTAGGTTGTTGCCTTGCCCAATCCAAATGATGAAGGGACTCATGTTTGTGGGCAGAGGAATGAGGTTGATTTGCTCCACAATGAATAATATTCATTGTGTTGAGGATTTAAATCAACCTCCCTATTTCTTCTATGACCCATAAAATTCTCCCTGATGGATTTACATAAGACCCTATTTGAGTCCCTATGTCTATGATGAGGTACATGGCTAATGATATGATACATTCACTATAAAACCTTACTGGTTGGGGGTAAATCTGCTGAGTTGTTTGAGACCTTATGTGTGTTGCTGTTGGAAGTATAATGAGTCCCATTTGACACTAATAAGCCTTAGATATGTTTTAAAGATGTAAATATGAGTACAGCTAAACAATTAACATAACCCATAAGCTAATATATATTGATTAATGTCTCTTGCAACACTGCTTTACAAACCACTCCTTAGCCTTCTTTTAAACACAAAAATAAGTTCATACTAATACTACCCCAATTATCTAAACCTATTATGGTTTGCTTAGAAGTGTTGCTGCATTACATCTTCATGCTTGCATATGTATAAACTATCACATATTCACAAAAACTTGTCTTCCCACCTATATACCCAAAAAAAGATTCCTGCACTTTTCTTCTTCAAAATGGTACTGCACTTTATCTTCTTCAAAATGTTGCTGCACTCTTTCTTCTTTAAAATGTTGCTGCACTCTTTGTTCTTCCAAAATGTTGCCTTCTTCATTTTAAAAATCTACTGTATCATTTCATCAATGTAGTCAAATGCTTCACCAACATTAATGAACCTCTCATTAAGGAAAGCAACTGCCTCATCAATCTCTGATTGATCAACTGTAACATTTTGTGGAAGTAAGCCTTGCCTTTCCAGCCTTCTTTTCCCATGATGTGGGTTCTTATAGCTGTTTCCCCCCTTGCACTTAAGAATTTCAGCCATGACATATTGCAACTGTAGCCATGTATAATTCAACACTTCTGGGTCAAAAAAATCATAGCAATATTGAACCTTTGTGATCAAATCATCTAGGGTTTTAGGAAATGACTGATACTGCAGTGCTTGTATAGCTCTAAAAAATCCTAAGTCTAGAACATTAAGGTCAGGAGACTGAGCTGGTTGATTTATCAATTGAATGTTGAACCCATTTTGAGTTGTCTTTGTCATAAATTGTGGGTCATCTCGCATGAATATGTGGCCTTGCATTATCTTGCTTGGATGTAGATGCCTTTTGACAAACCCTCGGGCCAATTTTTCATGATGGCAGGGATGACATTGTTGATAATCATATCCCTCATTCTTTGTTGTGTGACACTATCAAGTGCTTTAGTTATAGGTGTGCCTGCTTTTCTGTTTTTTGTTGAATATTTGGCAGTCACATACTCAACAAATGGATAAATACCAAACTTCCCATCATGTATCATATTCCCTTCACTGTCCTTGATGGGTCTTGATGTTGCACACATGAACATAGCCTTGATTTTGTACCTCTTAGAAACACAACACCTGTAAGGATCATCCTCAGCAGGGAGTAAGTAGAACCTCCTCATATCTGGGTTTAAATAAAACCACTTCTCATCAATGTGAATTACATTATGCATATCAACAAATGTTGGTGGATCTGTGCTGGTTGCTGGTAGTATATGTTTCAAAACCCATTGCAATCTGTCCAGCTTGTGTTTCTCTGTCAACTTGGGATGGTTGCTGCTTGTATGACTTCTGAGTTTTCCCTGTTTTAAGAGTATATACACAGCAACATGAGGTGGTTTAAGATGACCAGCAAATGCCCTAATACTTGTCCTCAAATGAAGTGGGACTATCTGAAGCCATGCCTCATCATAGACTTTAAGTTTTTTGCCACATCTACCAAATTTTTTGCTCCTTACATCTATAGCATGGCCATTTGCTCTTTGTTGTTTTGCATCATTCCATAGTCTATCTAGTGTCATCCTATGAATATTAAATTTCTTTGAAATTTTTCTTTTAACACCCCATGGAAGTTTACCATGTATTTCCAAAGTTAGAAGTTCATCAATTAACTTTCTTCTTGTTTCTAAATTCAATTCTGGTTTTTTTCTACTCCGAACTTACATTGACATGTTGTTGTTGTTGATTTTCTCGGTTCTGCCGCCGTTGCTCATCTTCCGGTTGGTGGTGTTCATGTTCTTTGTGCTTCTTCTTCGTTTACGTGGCTTCACCTTCGTTGTCCGAGTACATATTATCATCACTATCATGATGATTGCCCATTTCATGCAGCAGCAACGCCTCTTCCATGCCTTCAATGTCTAGGAGCTGTTGAAGGCTTTGAACACTAACCTCCTCAACATCTAATGGCTCCATTTTGGTAGATAGCTGTGAAGAACCAAGGCTGAAGTTGGAAGTTTATTTTTGGAATTTCAGTCCTCCTAATTTCTAGGATTAGTACTAATTACAGTGATGTGTGTGCTGTGATCTAATATTGAACTTGATTGCTTGTGTAACTACACCATTCTAGGTGGAAAACATGTTGAGAATATGGTGGTATTATTTTGGATAGTTTGTCAACATTTAAATCTGATTTAAAATTTCAGAAATTTCAATAGTTTGCCTCCAAATTTGTTTGGGAGGAAGGATATCTGACTTGGTGGGAAAAAGTTCCCACCAAATCCCATTCCCTCCAAACTGACGTGGGAAATGGGGGAGGGAAATCAGGTGGTCCCTTTTTTCTCTCTCCTATCTTCTTTTTTACCCCATGTAAAGTGGTCCCCCATCCCCTCTTAATCACTTTCCCTTACCCCTTCTTAATACCCCATTAAAATTTTGCATAGGGAGTTGTGAAAAAAAAAAGTGTAACATCTAAATTGGAACGGGGATGTATATCAAATCCATTAGCACGATTAGCGCATATATTTAAACAGGTGGGATTTGTGTCACAAAATTTCAAACCTTTTATTCTTTACACAAATTCAGCAGGACATGGCCCATTTGTTAGCTCTAAACATGAAACATCTACTCGCCTAATGGAGCCACATTTAGACGTGGAAGACGGGACTCCAAAGTCCACTCTTTATATCAATCCCTGGATTGTAACCAGCTTTATATACACAAAGATTGCTCATAACTAGTTTTGGTGAAATGAAGCTACAACATAGGTGATTTAGAAAGCCAAAGTCAAATGAAGCTACAACAGAGGTTGCATATTAGATTAATCACGTGTACAAACAACAGAAGATGATGTTACCAACTGAACAATATTTACATCAACGATCAACCTACATACATGAAGCTGTTATACGCGAAAATTATATACAGAATTCAACATCAGATTATACAAATCCTGCTATTTTGCTAAAACCTGCTACTGCTAGTGTGACGCAATGTCAACAGGTTTTTGGCCTGTAGTATTTTGGTGGAAGAGATGGACACCTTTCGTTCATATGTGCGTACGGATCAATGGTATTGTAACCAGGTAGTTCCATTCTGTATCTTCCTAGGATTTGACAAAAAGGAAGCTTCGCATTATCACCATCATTACACCAGCTTGGCAGGCGACTTGGATCATTTTCGAAGAACTTCAATGAATAGGCATCCTTTATCTGCAATCACAGCAAAGAACTGAACCCTCACTTTCACAAAATAATAAGAATAGGAAAGATGCCATCTTACTCGTGTTCAAATTTGCTTCAATATTTAGCAGCTATACTGCCGGAATTATATTGATTGCAGTAAAAGGAGGACCAAATTGTCAGATAGCCGAGTGATAAAAGAATTTAAGTGGTACAAAAACTAGCCTGAATATGAGAAACTTGGCATATTTTTCATTTGAAATATAATTAGAAGACAACAATTCTAACTACAGTACTAGTCACACAATAAAGGGAAATTTTAACCTTTAACAGAACTCTGATAGGTATTTTGTACTCTACAATCCCTTATTAAATTTTAAAGATACATCTATCGGATGTCCCATATTAAATGTGACATCGCAGTTTTAGTAAGCTTATCCCCTCAACTTTTTCTCACGAATTTTCCGCTCTCAAAAGCCAAGCCATTTCTCTAGGTAAGGAGTATATCAACAGCAGTTGCCCTACCCTTGGTTTTAAATGGTAGCCGCACATTAAATATAAAATAATCCGCACATGTTCAAACATGATAAAACCCATTAAACAATGCAGTCAAAGAATTATTGAAAGTTTGAAACAGGCAAAAGAACTCACAGTGAACTCATTTGCTTGAATGGAACTAGAAAGTGACCCAAAAAGTCCAGCTGCCTTGTATATTTGAAGAACATAAGCAACACATGAGACTGATTTTCCATCTTCATAAATCCAATCATCTTGCTCAGGAATAGTAAGCAACTCATCAAAGGATGAGCCACGTTTTTCAACTTCTACAAGAACTTCTGGAAGTTCAAGATCCTGCATGGAGAAAGGGAGTAGCACATGAGTAAAAGCCTAACCTATAACAGTCACATCCCTAATCATATTAATGTAACAAAGAATTTTATTGAAAGATAAATTCCCAGCCAAATATATAACCTTCTTCCTTTATAATAAGAAATGGGTTAGAAGCACACAAGATGAGATTCACAGTGATTGGGCAGCATATGCTGATTTAAAAAAAAAAAAAAAAGTAATTCATGGGATCTAACATCAAACACCTAAATCACCTATCACAACTTATCAAACAATGAAAAAAAAAACAGATGACAGGCAACCACAAGAATTGGGGAGAATGGAGAAATTATGGAGCATTTACCTCAGTTCCCAGCCGTTTATTCAATGCTTCTTTCCATAAGTTTGCTGCATATTCAGGCTGCATGTGATACCATATTGTCATTACAGAAGCCACCTGCAAATAAAAGAAAACACATAAATATATAAAAGCAAAAGTAAAATAAAAAATAAAATCAATAGGTCAAATCATGAATTTAGTAACAATAGATGGGTCCTTCTTTAAGTGATTCCATAGACATGTGAGCTATGCACCACAGTTGCAGCTTTTGACAGAGACATGGAAGAGAGGGTGATGGAAAAACTCTCCAATTAATAAACAAGTTGACCATATTCAAACTTTTGATGCTGAAAAAACTAATAGTACATATTTACAACTGAAAAGCTGCCACTTTTCGAATTACAACTTTGTGGCCTAATAGAACTAATGCCTAATGTAATACACAGCTTTATCGAAAGTAATATCCTAAGATATGTTATCCTTATATAATAAATTACAATTTTGATGCAAAAGATTAGAACTTCATACTTCCTTTCTTACATGACATTGTTTAATCTGAAAGCACGAGAGGTGCATTTTTCCAGTATAGGTAACAGATAGAATCACCAAAAAGGCACACTAGCAATAATACCTGTAAGAACACTGAAATGCCTGCCAATTTGTACAAGGTCCCATAACATAGATTTCAGTTGCAATAGTTTGGGCTATGCAATTTCCTAACCCCAATATACTCTCAGGGTTTATTTGACCCTTGAAATGTTTCTCTCATTTCAGTTGGGGCAGATGAAGATAGCATCATAGATTCATAGGACAGTCCTAGAGCTCACTCAATCCCAAAGTAATGTAATTATCTCGACTTACCCACCCACCTAAAAGAATATATACAAGTCTCAATTGCAATAAATTAATGGACTGTTTTACATGTTGGTACTTGGAAAAACTATTAGCGACCACTAAACACACTAATACTAAAACTGATTGTCCATCATGTTTTAATTGGTAAGGATTTGCCAACTCACTCATGTTATGGTAATACAGAGCCACATTTACAGCAAACTTCTGTAAGAAACTGACTGTTGTCACTGAGTGAATATACAAAGTCAAGAGTTTGTAAGATCTTATTATAAGAAAGGGCACCAAGACGGGTATTACACGAAAGCATGAAGTAAAGGAAATAAGTGAATTCGTAAAACAAGTCATCTCCATTAAAAATTATGACTTAGAAACCATGTACGCAGAATATTAAGGAATACAGAAGTCCAATCATAGTGGACAAAGCATAAGAGATATGTCATACCAGATGTGCATCCAATGGAGGAGGATAATTCATATCAATAGTGTCTACCCAGCTGAAAATAAGGTTATGATAACCATATGGCTGACCATCCATGCTTCTTGCATACTCCCAGGCAGCAGTTTCATTAAACTTGGCACGCAAATCAGGGTGCAAGGGAAGTAATGCAATATGGGGATTGGAGTCATCTTTAGTCAACTCAAATTCCCACCACTCATCCCATGGAAGCAGAGCTACAATATCCTCTCCCTGTAACATGAAATTCACAAAAAATCAGCATCAAACGGATAGAAATCAAGTGAAGGCAGCTAAAAATTTCCAGACAGAGTTCACTTAGAAAGCAGCAAGTGGTACATATATTATGCGAGTGATACCACAATTACTTTTGGAGCTGATATCTGATAAGCTTGACAAATTTATAGCAAAATGACAGGATGTAATCAAATTTGCATTGAATCATGGAGACATGGTAACATGGACCATTATTTGCGAATATTATTATCAGGAATAAAATTGTATGTATTCATTATATGTCTGATTAAACGCAAAATTAAAGGGTTTGAAGTATTGATAGAATCTTATGTTTTGATGAAATTAAAGGGTTTCAAGTACTTAAGATTCTCTAAGGTTGGCATGAATCCTATTCTTTCACCCGAGATCAAAAACCATTATAGATCCAAATCTTTCACCCAAGGTGGAGTCTATTCCCTTATTTCATGAAGTGTTGCCACAATTAATGGGTAAAAAATAATTGAGGCGTGTTACATACTCCCCCCATCCCCAAAGACATTTCTCATTTTTCCTTTTATGGTTGTCCCAAATACATTTCCCATTTCCTTATTTGGCATGGGTCCACCCATTAAAATATTGTTTACCTTCTATTTTATATTATATTACTCACTTTCCTATGAATCAATCATGGGTCCCATCCACTTACCTTACCCACTTACATTCTCTTTGCTCAATAAAGAATTCATGAATAATGTACCAACTCCAATTTTTTTTATTTTAATTTTATGCAACTAAGGCCTACCTAGAACTTCTCCTTAATACTTGTGCCCAAAAGAATGGGAAATCTATTTGGGGACGGAGGAGGTACATCTTTGATAATGAGGAAAATAGTGGGGACTTGTTGGCAAATATGAGGTAAAAATAGTTCCACAACTCCTTAACGACCATAATTCCTCACTCTAAGGTCATAAATTCCTGCGTCTTTTGCTTTTTCAGGTAGGAAGGACAATGCTTCTCAATCAAGCTTCCTCAAAGGTTTCCAAAAGTTAGGTTTAACAATGCAGGCATCCTTCTCTCACGTCCACCAAAATTCTACATCTTCTCTCAATAGTCAATAGTAAGTAGTGTCGAGCTATGAAGCACGGGTACGCCTCCAGGCGCCGACTCCCGTACCCGGTACGGGGACGGTACGGGTACGGGACGGATACGCCTAGGATTCGTACCCAAACCGTATCTGGATAGGTGGGTACGCCGGATTGAATTGGGTACGGTGGGGATGAACAAGGGTACGGGCTGGGGACGTTTTTGAAGAGAGAGAAGCGTACCCAGTGAGATATAAAAGGGGTAATTAAAAAAACATATCTTGGATCTCCTCAACTTCAACTGAGAAGAGTTCGAACTCTTCGAACTCATTCGTCTCTACCCCAACACGTCTCTCCGGCAACTTTATCATCGGCAATCCATCGTTTCTCCGGCAGCTTTCCCGACGGCGACTCGGCGTCTCTCCTTCGAACCAAGTGAGTCTCTCACTCTCTCTCCCTCTTCTCAATTAGATCTAGGGTTTTGTTTTATTTTGGTTTTTTATTTTCTGATCTGTTTTTTTTTCTGTTTTTTTTTCTGTTTTTTTTCCTTCTCTCCCTCTCCTCATTTGAATCTGAAAATGTCGACATTGATGGGCATGTTGGCTAACTTGTTTTACTTTTTCTTTCTTTGCAGGTGGAGTGTTGTACTTAAAGTATAATAATATAATTTTTTAAATACTTTATATGAGAGAGTAGGAGAAGAGGAGACACATCAACCACAGCTAACATTTAAGATCCCAGCTGTCATCAATTCATCTATTCTTCTGCCCTTTTTTTTTTTTTTTTTTTTTTATTACTTAACATTTGAGCTCACTTTTAAACATCGTATAACGTGTTTTCTTATTTTTTGAATTTTGCTTCAACATTAATTAAATTGTTCATTCACCTCAAAAAGGAAAAGTTCTATTTTATTTATGGTAGTGACTTATATATAAATATTAATTTATATTTTTTTTTTTTGCCGAATCCAAGTCGTACCCGTTTTCGGAAATTTTGATTTTGCCGTTTTCCGTCCCCGTACCCGTACTCGTATCCGTTCCCGTATCCGTATCCGTGCTACGTAGGTGTCGAGTACCTTTTGAGGTATAATCTCAAATAATTTGTCAAATTGTGTAACCCAAATTTAATGAATTCAATGGTTCCGACAGAAATGAAAGAATAACGGGAAGGACATCACACAATCATCGCAGATTGATTGTTCCACATTCATTTGGCTTCCTATATGTTCCTAATTTGGAAGAGAAGAAGGGGAACCTAATGCTGATATTTGAGTCTTAAGCGAAATGTGTGAGGCTGCGAGCAAGCAAAAGTTCCATTAGGGCACAAGAAGGGGTTACATGTCAGTTCGAGCGACTACCGGATTTCCTCAAGACTACATTTGATTGCAATCACGAATAAGCCAAGGATAAGCACGGGTGACTCAACGAGAAGTTCAAAGGGGGTGTTTCCACAATTTCCGATAGAACACAAGGGATTTCCTATCATTTCATAATATATAGTCATCAATGAGTCAACGGCAAGGTGGCTGAGATGCTTCATCGTATATGTTAATAGCATAAGATATTGTAGTGGTGAATAACACACTTAAAGGAATCAACAAGTTGCAATTTAATAGCCCTTAAGCCACATGAATCAATTAAGTACCACAAAATGGAATCCCTTATATCCAACTTGGTGATTGCCAGAATGCCTTCAAATTTAGAAGTAGGAATCAAGTTCAGATGGACGTTATACCAAAGTTCATTATCCAATCATCCAATGCAACAACGAGATAATAGGAGACTCTTGCCATCAAATTAACGCTGGTTTGCTGATAAGAAGGATCATCGCACAATTTTTGTCATTTTTGTGCATCAGGAAGACACCACTATAACCGAAGGGAAAATTTGTCGATGGCTATCAATTTATGGGGCAAGATTATTGTTTAATGAACTAGCACATGTTATGAGCTATAACCGGCATAGATGTGAATCATTGTCAACTAATCGTGGTGGTACATGGAACAGCTAAGAGGAACCCGAATCGCTACCTAGTTTTGATGAACTAGTCCAAAATTTTATCAATGTGCTAATTCATACATACTTCGTGCGTTCTAAATTAGTTGTAACATGAGGGGGAAGCAAGTTTTTTGGAGAAGAGAAAGATAGAGATATATAAAAAGAGGGACCAACGTGATGAAGTTAGAGATAGAGAGAACCTATTACTAAATAAAGTTGCAACTAATTAAGGGAAGTGTTGCGATTAAATTGGAACAAAGAAAGTACCAATTTGCACATTTTGGTAAAATGGATGTGGATGATTCATTTGCTGACAGCCTTCAGAGAAGAAAAATACTAACAAATAGGTGATTAAGTAAAGGTTGTCCAACTTAAGATGGTAAGATTAGAAATGCAGACGTGGTAACAAGCAGCAACCAATCACCACAGATGTGAAGTATTAGAAGGATTAGATAGTGATCAAGGAAGACTTAATCCCTTTAAAGCTCACCACAATAATAAGGCTCACTAGAATTATCACACAAGACTAATGGTAGGTGAGCTGGTGTGTATTCCCTCTCATTCCTCAAAATTTTCCCTTCCTCTTCTACTATTAGTCCCCTCAAATTGTTTGGCCGCTGTTTTGGATTGTGCTTTCTCCTTTTGATACAAGCCTATACTCTACATCCATCTTGACTTTCTGAAAATTCTCCAACAGAAGAATACAGGTTGGCTTGTTGTTGCAATGTGACCATTTTGCAGTCATAGTAAATTTAAGAGGAACCAACCGTGAGAGCAAGATAAAATGACAGTATTACCAACAACTAGAAATAATAATGTGAAGTCATAGTGCCTAGATGTCCTAGAAAAAACCATGCAAAAAATACAATAAGGCCTGCCTCCTTTCAACTTCAAAATAAGTTCCCGGATATATGAGTGCATCATGGGGCAATAGATGCAGGTCAGTTTATATAAGTATCCAAAAGAGTTTATCAGTTCTGAAAAGTTCAGGATAGTTCAGATAAGCACTACCAAGTTCATTTTACAACTACAAATAAGCCTTGATAAGTTTAGGAAAGTTCAGATGAGAACTAAAACATCGGATAAGGAGTTTTCAGTAACAAGAACTAGGCATGAAAGAGTGAATGGCACTGCAATAAGTGCATGTTGCTATAATAATTAACTGCTAAGTAATATGCAGGCTGACCTGGTCATTTTCATGTCCGGACTCTGCAATCCACAGCTTGCCATTCGAATCCCTCAAGCACATAGCACTATGACCAGCATAGGATCCAGTGACCCATTTCTCCAAGGTCTCAAATCCACCCCACCGGCCACGAATTTTTGAAATAGCAAGGAAGTCTCCAGAGTGTATCTCATCAGTGGTCATGTTGGTAACCCAAGGCTGAGGGCGTTCCTCAAAAGAAGCCCCCATATGCTTCTTAAGGAATGCAATGTTGGAGTTCTCGCCCCAACCAGTATTAGTAAATAGAGGAAAGACCTCCCATAATGCTTGCAAAGTCCCCAACATTCCGGCTTGCATGAGAAAAATTGAAACCCCATGTTCTTTTACCTGAAATAAAGGTAGCGTGCCATGAAGGAAATGCTAATAACCAAGTCAGAGAGAGAGAGAGAGAGAGATGCGAAATGAACTCACATATTCATATTCCGTTTTTCCTTCCCACTCTTTGAACTCCAAAGTATGTTCCCGAGATAGTAGGTAATAGTCCCATGTCACACGATACGGAGTTGCAAAGACATAAATGTCCATACAGGTCCAGCTATGAGCTGCACTAACCTGGTTACATAACAGCGAAGAAAAGCTTACTTGTGTGATACACAGTCTTGAAGATCATAGAATTATCCATCCCCAAGGTTACATAGCCAACAGGTGGAATACCCAAATCAACAAGATTTGGCAGATAAGTAGCTGAAAATGGCTATTTGAAACACGTGATCCTATGATAATGCACAAAGGAAAAAAAAAAAAGGGCAAAGAAATGCAGTATACAAGCCTAAAACAAGTCCAGAGCATATCAGAAAAGGGGGAAGATTTGTTAAAAGAATAATACCCGTCAAAATGCAAAAAGGTACACTATATAGGTAATCAGCAAAACTTCCATATGTTAGGAGTCATGTGCTCCAAAGTAGGGAGGACAAGGTAATATTTCAGCGTATAAAGACTGTGAATTTGACGAGTAGTCATATAATGATCAGATTCCTATATATACGCACTGAAAAAAAAAAATAGCTCTCATGATCGCTTTAGCATCACAATTATTTGCAAACCACAGTCACAGTTCAATCTTAACCAGTATTAGAATTGCTGGAAACATGAAAAATCAAGAGCAATACCATCCAACAATTGTTTCAAAGCCTAGGCCAATCCTTTGTACACGAAGAGACATTGTAACTCATCTGTAGTTATGAACATACACCCTAGGTTATTCTAGTTCTCCTAGCTTTTCTATTTTCTTAAAGGATCACAGCGATGTGGTAGGTAAAGGATCTTAGTAGCAAATAACATAGAGCTAACTTACCTGTAACCACATATTCTTGGCCACATAGCAGTACAACTAATCAATATCTACCTCCAAAAGGCTGAAAGGGTTCCTGTGAACTTCACCAGTTCACGCATAATTGAATAGAGTGACATTCCCATCTAACGTCTCTCTAAACCTCAAAGTTGCAGAACCTTAGAAATTTCGCACCAAGTATCTACTGTGACATTAATCTCAATTATCAAATTTAAATCCTTTTCCTACTTATTCAAGTATATACATAATTAGAGCCACAATTGATGGAACACACCAACAACTCAACAACTGAGCTGTTACTCCCCAAGGCCGCCATTTGACCGCTTATATGGACGACGGGGTTTGGAGAGAAGGAGTCCATTCCCTCCAAATATGTTATCCAAACACAATGTGGATTGATCGGAGGCAAATACAGGGAAACGCACTAGTCTATAATTACTATATTTCTTGTGTTTGGTCTGTCTTCAACCAAAACTCCATAAAATATCACTTCACTTTACTTAAACAAACATCCAAAACCCAATTTTCATTCCTATTTAAAGTCAACCAAACAGTTCAACTTCAAAAATAGTACTCCATTCACCAGGGTTCCACAACACTTCACAATCAACCAATATCAAGTAAAATCACAAAATACCCTCATGCCAAAAACAAAAAATTCACTCAAATTCATTCAAAAGTCAAGAACTTGATCATTTATTAAAGACCAAAAGAATCAAGTTAAACTCCAATCACAAAACACCCACATAACAAAACCAACACAATCCTAAACTAAATTACAGAAAAGTGAAAATAAAGTAGAAAACAACCAAATTAAACTCCAATTACAAAATGCCCACATACCAAAACCTACATAATCACTTAATTAAACTATAGAATCATGAAAATAAATCATAAAAAACAGAAAAAAAAAAAACATCAAACCTTAATATGAAGGGTACCCCCACCAAATTCTGACCCAGTTTTATTGTGAAATTCAAGCCAAGCAGTATTCTCATAAAAGCAAGCACCTTTCCAATCCAAGCTATTATTAGGAGAAGAAGAAGCTGCCCCCACAAAAGTAGGAAGAAGGTCAACAGCTCTATTCAAACTTTTAAGAATCGGCCATGAAAGTTCTTTAGGAAGAAGAGGAAGAATATCTGTTGCATGAAAAGGGGTTTTTAGAGGAACAGCCATGGGAATTGAAAGAAGGAGGAGAGAGAAAATGATAAGAGTGAAGGGTGTGTTTGCCATGGTTGTTGTTGCAGAGGAGAGTGAGAGAGAAAGAGATGAATAAAACTATAAAAGTATAGAATCTTTTACTACTATTCTAACATTCTGGGTTTTTGCTAGAATTGGAGAAAGTAATTTAATTTCCCAACCAAACACGCCATTGTTTGATTGTTGTGGATTTTAGAGTGCTTCGTAGTATCATTGAAACGGTGACGTGTGGACTGGGATTCTTTCTTACGATGCGGATATACTGTTATTATTACACTTTTTATGTGGGAAGTAATGAAATAAACGTGGATTGGGAGGTTGGAAGAAGAGGTTGCTTTGGGAACAACTACAGGAAACTTTCTTATGATCTGTATGATCTTGTTCAAAAAAAAAAAATTGGAAGTACTAATCTGGAAGATGATGTATATGTAGATTTAGATGGAAGGAATCAAACTTATGGAATTTTAAAAGAATAAATTGTCGATATCTACTTTCAATATATTTTAACTTTTTTTAAATTTATTTTCATGATTCTATAGTTTAATTATGTGATTAGGTAGGTTTTGGTACGTGCATATTTTGTAGTCCCATATAAAAAAAAAACCCAAAATTGATGATAAGAATCCCAACTATACTAAGTGGTCGAGCCAAGATTTTCAATTTGGGAGGACGAATGTTACAGCTCGACAAAAAACCTTTGAAAAAATTTACTTCAACAACTAGAGTATGTAATATGGAGCAACTAAAATTTTAATACCCAAAAATCCCAAAATCATACAATCCAAGAAGATGAAGAAAAAAAATACTCCACATATAAAGTTCACATGAAATTAAAATTGCAGTCTTCAAGTCTTTACATTTTAATACCAATCAATGATATCTTAATCAAAAACTTGTATAGGAACATATTTTCTTAACAAAAGTGACCAAACAATTCTTTGTACTAAATAAAATCAAGTCAAACTCATAGATGATCAATAGTACAAGGGAAAAATAAAAATTGTGCAATGAGAAAAATTAATGTGAGAAACTAAATTATTGTAATATTTTTTGCTAGATAAGTCTATAATTATATCACCCCCCACAAACACTAAAAACAAATGCACGTATATACATAATTGACAAAAAAAAACACCAAAAAATGATAAGAACAAAAAAAAGTGGTACAAAGACACAAAAGAAAATGTGGTAAAATACTTAGAACACTAAAATTAGTGATTAGTATTATATAAAGTAACTTTTTGTTTGGGGACACCTATTAAAATAACCATTTTGTTGGGAAAGACGCAATAAAACTTTATTGTTGAAAAAGACATATTATAATACTTCTTTGTTACTTAAGACCACCTCAACATTTTTCCGGTCAAAAAGTCAATTTTCTAACGTTGACTTTTCTTTCGCTCCCTTTCTCACTAAATGGGACCAACCTATATTTTTTCTATCCTAATCCCTTAACCCTACCAAATTCTTTCCTACTACTTCCCATTTTAAGGGATTAGGAGCAAAAAAATAGGTTGGTTCCATTTGATGATTGAGGGAGGGGGAAAAGAAGTCAATGTCGAGAAATTGGCTTTTTGAAATTGGCTTTTTGACTAAAAAAATATTGAGGTGGTCTTAAGTAATGGAAAGTATTATAATAGGTCTTTTTCAACAAATAAGGTTTATTAGGTCTTTCCTAACAAAATAGTTATTTTAATAGGTTTTTTTCGACAAAAAGTTCTTATATAAAATTGAAAAGCAAATTTTATAAAAAGAAAAAGATTTGAAACTGGGGGGACATTGGTCCCTTTGTCGCTCCATTCCATCCGTTACTAATTATAGCTACTCAGTACTCACCTTTTAAAGGTCACAACTATCAATTAATCATCGATAGTCCCAATTTTTATAGGTTTGCTTGGACCAAACATGTCAAACTAGTCACGTGACACTCACTTGACTCAAAAAAAATTCCCCAACCCCTATTTTTTCTTCTACTAGTTGTTGGACCGCGCGCGATCAAGGTAGCAAAAATAATTGCAAACAACTGAATGTTAAGCATTAGCATAATCCATTTAGGGAAAACAAAGGCATCTAAACTTGGTAGTTAAGAACATACGCTAAGTAGATTGCATTAGCTCTAAAACACCCTTGGTGTGTGTGTATATATATATTACAAGAACTTCACCTAATAGCAAAAGACATTGGTCCATAAGATGTAACACTCAACTCTAAGGGGCAAAAAATGTCAATTTCACGGTCCGCGATTTTCACGCGGGCTATCATCCTATCACAATGGTTCGCGCACTTTCTTCAACGTAGATAACCATGCCAAGAACATCTAAATAATCGTGAAGATGTGAGTGGGTTTGCATCACCAACGCGAAAGTAACTGACTAGTCCAACTATAAGAAACAAATCCCCATATGCTAGCTCTCAAGTCTTATATTATAATGATCATAAGAGACCTTGTTGCTAGCATTTTGCAAACCGGCCTTCATATAAAGATAGTAACATAAAAGTTGCTATTATTTTCCTCAATTGCGAAAATTTTAAGATTCTAATATCTTCCTCAATTCCCTTACGAGGAAAATAGAAGTCTATATTTCATATAAAGAAAAAATGATAACATAAATTGGGGGATAGTAGGTCATACCCTCCTGGATGTTCAACACATGTAGTCTTGATGTGATAACAAGAAATAGAAATTAATCGTTTGATTTCATGAAAGATGAACTTATAAGACAGATGCAAAAAAGTTCTTATACCTCTATAGACTACAACTTATAAAGAAGGAGAAAAAAAAAGAAATTGTGACTATATGAGTTCCACTTCAATTAGTCTTAATAATGGATAACTGTTAGTTTTGGAATGCATTAGCTTATGTAAAGTTCTCATGTTAAATGTACCATATTCTTGTAATTTCTTAATAAAAAATTATGACAATTTTTTTTTTATTAAGGGTAATGATGAAACTATATGACTATATAAGTACCACTTCAAGTAGTCTAATATTTATAAATGAACTTCCATTAAGAGAGGACACTTAAAAGTCATCTTATGCATCCAAAAACTAACAGTTATCCGATATTAGTTAAATACTACCAAACATATTTATGCAAATTGTTGTTATATCAGCTACCAAAGAGCAATTACTGAAAACAACTGTTAGCTATCAACTAAGTGTCAAATAAAGGCATAATCCAAAAACAAGAAGACAAAAAAGACAAAAGTTGCAATAAATATTAATCCTTGATATAATCAATCCGTCAACCAATTACTTTGTAATGGTGCATGAAACAATGGTCTACCAAAAAAATTTGATGAAATAGAAATATATGTGCTTTATCTTATTTACATAGGAGATCAGAAGATTTCGATTATTGTAAAAGCTAAGTGCTGTTACATCTGGTTAGTCTTTCCAAGATATTGCCACTTCAAGACTGAGGTAGAACCATTTCCTCACAGCTCGAGTCTCCACGAAAGTCCATATCAAAAGTAAATTAATTAGCTTCCCGGTCAATTTGTATTCCTTGGGATGCTACCTGAGAACTCCTTGATGGCTACAAGACATAATCCAAGTAGGACTACTAATCTAGCTGTAGCACAGGCCTTGGAGAGTGGCATGAAATTCATACCTGCAAATTCATTTAAGATTATTAATAGCAAACACAACAATATTGAACATTCTAGACATTCCAAGGACGAAGCTATTCATTGCAACAAAATTTTCATGTTCAGTTTTGAATTATAGACATCAAAAAGGAAAAATTGACGTCCACTATAAGTCTATAACCTCTACCATTCCAAGCTTACAATGCAAGTTATGTTCTCGTTATCTGCTTCTTCAACATTAATTAATGTGTTACTAAGTTTAATACACACATTTCACTCATCAATCTCTCGTATATAATAATAATGGTGTTCATGTAATTACTTTTTTAGTTAAGTGGTTTTTCCAACTGTAATTATTCCTGTATTTTTCTATTATTCATATTTATTTAACAAGAAACAAGGTCAAACAACTCTACTTTTCTCTCCAAACTCGACTCTTTCTTTCTCATTTTGGTATTCTTATTTTTTTCCCCTCCCTTCCTTAACCTCTAGCACTTCATATCTTCTCTTCAACTCTCTTCTGCTCATCTTCCCTCTTCTATACCTTTCTCCAACCTTCTCACTAATTCTCCCCTTCCCTCGTATTACCATCATTTTTTTCCAAAAAGAAACTCAAATGAATAAAATATTCATTTTTATTAAGTGACATGCGCCTATTTTGTGGAAATTGTCTCAAACTCGCTCTCGATCTTCCTCTAAAGAACGGCGGAAGTGTATTATATATATATATATATATATATATATATATATATATATATATATATATATATATATATATATATATATATTCTCTTTAATCTCCTTCTTTCTTTGTTTATCCATCAAACTATCCATATATTCGCATTGATTATCCCTCTTTCTTTGTCTATCTATCCATTTATTTATTCTCCATAATTTCCTCTTTTGTTTATTAATAAATCATTTTCTGAAATTCCCAAAAACACAAAATATAACACAATTGAAAAAGAAAATATTTAATCTTCGACAAACAAATTAAAGAAATCCCAACATGCACCTCATCCAATACCATCAAAGTCAGAACAACCCAAATAATTAGAAAAGAGCTCAAAAAACATGTACAACCAGCAAACAAGTTCAATTCCATAATCAAGTGCACCCACACATTAACTAATCAAGTAAACACGAAAAAGAAAAGAAAACTCAAAACACATATGCATCAACACAACTCAAGTTCTGTAAAAGTGTAGTCATCAGTAGAAAAAAAATCCAAAATTATAGTAAACTCAGTTTATCTTGTCTATTTCCCTGAACATAAAGAGAATAGTTAACTGAGTTGAGATATTTAAACATATAGCTTTTTACAAACATATTAGTCTATTGTCTAGACTATAACTACATGAATGAACATATAGTTAATAAAGAAATCTAAAAATTGTGTCCGGATTAATGAAATATATCTTACAAACTCTACTCCATGCCATATTATCCTTATTATGAATAATATTTCTTCATTAACTTAGAGTGTCCATTACAAGAAACTTTTTCATCGTCATTTATTTATTAACTTACGCCTATTGGATCATGTAGCCTCCCCAACTTGATCAAAGGAATAACCATAGAAAATCATACTCTAATATGTTACCTATTTGTGTTACTCTAGTTTTCCTTCTCCCCCCTATCCCATTCCCTATCCTCTTTCTTGCGGAAGACTCTTGTAACTTTTTATTAGGAAAAATCACCCTCCAAAAACCGATATCTTAAAAATGTTTTATCTTATCCTCTTTCTCCCTTTCTCTTTATACCAATCCCTCACCCTTTCTAAACCCACTATCCTTCACTTAGACCTCATACTGCTTTCCAATTCAGATTAATTCTTATCACCTTTCACCATAAACCCTTTTTTCATGGCTGATGAGTAATTCACCTTTTAGCTCATCTCGTAGAATATGAAATATCTATAGTTTAATTAGTCCATCAAAGGACTTCCCACAAACAAGAAATAACTTAAAGGAGTCATACAAACTAATAAATACATAGTAAAGAGTGCAAACCTCATTCATTGCTTGCTGAAGAGTTAGATGGTCTCCCTATCCCATTGCTGCATTACATGCAAACTTTTATGGCAAATGAAAAATTCGATTTTTGCAACAAAATTACAACAAAAAATAACGGATAATATGAAGTATCATTTAAAAGGACATGTAATAGTGCTTGTACTTCATTGGGACAAAAGTTTCATACAGGGACTTGTTATCCCTTAGCTAAAGAAAAAAATCATTAGTAAACATCAACCATTCAAGCAAAAGATTTTTTAAAAAAATCGAACTAAGTTCAAAAGTAGTGTTATTGAATTGCATACAAAAGTTCAGTGGCACTTCCACAAAAAACAGTCATGTTAAAGCAATAGGTTCAACCTCAAGGCAGTTCAGACTTTCATGCCAGTATTTACTAACCAAAGACTGCGACTCATGATGGAGCAAGTGTGAATTTGCCTTCCCAAGCCCGTTCAGACTTTTAAGTGCCACAATTTTTTTATGGAGCCATTGTTTACTTTTTCAACCAAAAAGAAAGACTCATACTTGCCGAAATAAAAGTTAAATCAACATCGATGCAACCAGTGCTTCAATTCAAAATAGATGACCGCACATTGAACTTTATTCTCACCTCTTACCTGCCATATCCAATTGAATTCTCTCTAATTGTCCAAGAACACCCTTTCTTTCACTAAGATGTCCTTTACCAGTGAGATTACAACATTACTGGTTTAATCACTTCTTTGTGCATGTGGTTGTGATATTCTGGTGACTTGAACATCTGGCAACAGATCAAGAGGTCAAAGAAATACTCCCTCACTCTTGGCCACTAATTCAGACAGATTTAAAAAAACCCATAATCACCTCACGGAAAAGTGAATGCTGAAAATCTACCACCCAAGTAGCTAAACAAGAGACAAATCTCTGAAGAAGTCTCTGGTGATCCAAGTTGGCATCACTCAAGGTGGAAAAATAGGAATTTAGTCTTGGCCAACCTGCACATTAGCAAGGTATTAAAATACAAAGAGAGAATTAAATTATACTACTGCAAAGATGGAGAGAGAAGAAAAAGAGGGAGTAATCTTGATTGTTACTGCTTTTTTAGACGTTTGGACACTTGCTGATTCTAATAGATAAACGGGTAAAAAACCTTTATATGAACCGACTAATTTTGTGTGGAATTGTGTCAAAAATTCTACTATAAGTGGGGAAATGGAAACAATTTCACATTTTTTAATTAATTTAATTCGTAGGTTAGTAAGATAAGAGCAAATAATACCAATATTTCTCTCGTTTATTCAAAGGTTCCTAATTTTCACGTTAATATTAGCACATTTAGGGGTTCATATTGCTAATAAAATGACGCAGTCGGAAAAATCTAAGAGAAAAGCAAGCGCTGATCTCAATCAAGAACAGACAGATTTACAAGCGATAAATCTGTAGAAAATCCGGAATCCACCCGGAAAACGAGAAAACTCGAAATATTATTAAAAGTCAAAACTGCCTCCAAATAATGACCTAAAGTTGTTTAAATACTCAAAACAAAACCCTAATACGAAAATAAGGAAATAATAAAATCCGGAAATAATTAAAATGCTGTTTTCGGGCCCTAAACGACCTCGGATGGCTTAAAAAGCCTGTACGTCATGGCGTAGCGATGAGTTTGACTCGTTGGCCCGTTCCGCTTCCAGAAAGGTATCACAATAAGCAAACGGACTCCGGAGGTCTAATTAGTGGAAATCATTTCAAGACTTTTGTCGAACTTCTCCGCTAACCTTCCTACGTCAGTCTCCTCCACCTCTGAAGAACTCGACCTCGAGTTCGTATCTTCATAAAGAGCCTCATCTGCATGGTACTCATAAATGTCAGCAACATTGAAAGTGTTGGAGATGTTCAGATCATCCGGAAGCGCCACCACATAGGCATTGTCATTAATCTTGCGAATCACCTTGAAAGGACCATACTTGCGCGGCCTCAGCTTACTGTAGGTACCAACAGGAAACCTCTCTTTACGCAAAAACACCATCACATCATCACCCACTCGAAAAGCTTGACTCTCCTGTGTTTATCGGCAGCAGCCTTTATTTCTGCGCTTGATAGCGTGCGTTTAGCCTTCACAGTCTCTTTGACAGAACAATCTCCTCTCGCCATATTCCCAGCTGACCACACTAACTCCGGGACTCTTAGGAAGCCGAACCAGATCAACCACATGCCTAGGAACAGAGGTGTAAACCAAAGAAAATGGTGATTTCCCCGTAGCCGAGTGTACAGCACTGTTATAAGCAAACTCCACCTCGAGGTAAAGCCAAATCCCACTTGTTTTGGCTTGTCGCCACAAACACTACGAATCATGTTCCCTAGTGTCCTCGTTAGTGACTTCGGTCGACCATCTCGTATGTGGATGAGCTGTAGAACTCCTGTTCAATGCTGTCCCAAACATCCTCCAAAGAGTGATCCAAAAATGGCTAAGAAACTTCGTGTCCCTATCCGAAGTGATAGAAGTAGGAACACCATGAAGTCTGACCACCTCCCTAAAGAAAAGCTTGGCCACATTTGACGCATCAGCAGTCTTCTTACAAGCAATGAAATGGGACATCTTGGAGAATCGGTCAACAACCACGAAAACTGAATCCACGCCTCGTTGGGTACGAGGCAAACCCAACACAAAATCCATCGACAGGTCTTGCCAAATATCATCAGGAATAGGTAAAGGCATGTAAAGACCAGTATTTTGAGACTGACCTTTGGACACTTGACAAGTATGACAACGACGGACTATGGCACCAGCATCTCGCCTCAGGTGAGGCCAATAAAACCTCTCTTCTAAACCCGCAATGGTCTTGTCCCTCCCCAAATGTCCTCCAAGGCCACCTCCATGAAGATCCCGGACTAACTTTTCCCTCAAGGAAGAACTAGGGATGCACAACCGATCACCTCTGAATAGGTATCCCTCTCGGATATGGAAGTCCGCGCTGGGCTGCCCTTTGCTGCACTTGGCCCATAATTCCTTAAACTCAACATCATCTGCATACAGCTCCTTCAAACAGTCAAATCCCACGATTTCTTGAGCTAAAGTGATGAGTAAGGAAGCCCTCCTACTCAACGCATCTGCTACCTTGTTCAAAGTGCCAGATTTATGTTGTATGATGAAAGGGAATTTTTGCAGAAAACTCACCCACCGAGCATGCATCTTATTGATCACCTTCTGGCTGTGAAGGAACTTTAGTGCCTGATGGTCAGTGAAAAGAATAAACTCCCGCTGAACCAAATAATGCTCCCACTGCCGCAGTGCCCTAAACACCGCATAGAACTCCTGATCGTATGTACTCCATTTCTGCCTAGCATCACTCAGTTTCTCGCTGAAGTAAGCCACAGGACGCTTTTCTTGAGACAGAACTGCTCCAATACCTACCCCACTCGCATCACACTCAACTTGAAACACCTTATCAAAATCAGGAAGGGCTAGTACTGGGGCACTACAAAGTTTCTCTTTAATCAAAGAAAAACTCCTTTCCTGCTCATCTCCCCAACGGAACTTCCCTTTCTTCAAACATTCAGTAATCGGCGCGGTTATGGTACTGAAATCCCTGATGAATCTCCTGTAGAAGGTTGCTAGGCCATGAAAACTACGAACTTCAGTCACTGATGTAGGGGTGGGCCATTCTCTGATGGCACTTACCTTCTCTTCATCCACCTGAATACCTTCGGCACCAACGACAAAGCCCAAGAAGAGCAATTTACTGGTACAAAATGTGCACTTTTTCAGATTAATGTACAGTTGGTTCTCCTGTAAAACTTGCAGCACTTGAGTCACATGTTCCAGATGCTCTTTCTGGTTCCTGCTATAAATCAGAATATCATCAAAATAAACTACTACAAAAGAACCGGTAAAAGGACGAAGGACTTGGTTCATCAACCGCATGAAAGTGCTAGGTGCATTCGACAAACCGAATGGCATTACCAACCACTCATACAACCCATCCTTGCTCTTAAAAGCTGTCTTCCACTCATCTCCAGGCCGAATTCGAATCTGATGATACCCACTACGCAGATCTATCTTCGAAAACACCGTTGAACCCGACAATTCATCAAGCATATCTTCCAGTCGAGGGATAGGGAAGCGATACTTGATAGTTATCTTATTGATGGCCCTGCTGTCAACACACATCCGCCACTGATTGCCTTTCTTAGGGACCAAAAGAACGGGAACTGCACAGGGGCTCATACTCTCCCGAATAAACCCTTTCTTCAATAAATCCTCAATCTGCTCCCTCAAGATCTCATTTTCTTTAGGACTCATACGATAGTGGGGAAGGTTTGGTAGGCTACAACCGGGAATCAAATCAATCTGATGTTGTATATTACGCATGGGAGGTAAATCATTCGGTAACTCATCAGCAATTAATTCTTTGTAATCCTCTAATATCTCCGACACTTCAACAGGAATGGGGGTATCTTCCTTGGCAGCACTTAACAACCCCTTAACCACTATTGGGCAGAAGAATTCAGTTTCTTTTACAGCATCATCAAGTTCTCTGTCATTATAAGTCATCACTAAGAAACTGGTTTTCTTTCCCCCCACCTTATGGTCAAAATTCAAAACAGGAGCCATAGCAATTTTATGGGATTTCCAAGTGAACATCATCACATTATCTCTTCCCCGATAGGTAACATCATTATCAAACTGCCAAGGTCTACCAAGTAAAATATGACAAACATCCATGTCAAGAACATCACAAATTACCTCTTCCTTGTAGTGTTTCCCTATGGAGATGGGAACTCTGCACGTCATGGTGACCCGAACTTGGGACCCCTTGCTGACCCAGCCCAAGGCGTATGGTTTCTCGTGGGGTTCTGTGGGCAGCTTTAAGTACTCTACGAGTTTCTGGGACACTAGATTCTCCGTGCTTCCATTATCCACGATCAAGTTGCAGACCTTGTTTTGAATCGAACAATGAGTTTTAAACAGATTCTTGCGCTGGCCCTCGTTTTTAGATGTTAACAGGACCCTTTGTAGCACAAAGTTAATTCTGTCATCAGATTCCTCCTCGGCAAACTCTGCATCAGCATACTCGTCGTTTTCTCCTTGAAACTCCTCTCCATCTCCTTCTATTACAGCAGTGACTCTCCGAGTTGGACAAACATTGGATCTATGACCCTTGCCGTTGCAACGATAGCAAGTGTCCCCACTGGGCTTCGTATAAGGGTTATTTGGCTTCTGGACAGTGGACTTCCCTGGCGGTGCACTACTAGGACCCCCTTTAACCGCATTGCCTGACTCCTTAGTCACGACACTCTTCTCCTTCTCGCCGCTAAAGTCAAAATTACTCTGGGGTGAGTATCTTTTGAATGATGAGAAATTTCTAGGGGATTTCTCTATTTGCTCCGCTTTTAACGCCAAACTAGATGCCTCAGCAACAGTCCACACAGTTTGCAAGCCCATCTTCTCTTGCAGGGAATTTTTCAGACCACTAACATATCGAGCCACTTTCTGATTTTCAGATTCTCCTAAGTCATTGCGTTCAGAAAATCGCAGGAACTCTGCCGTATATTCCGTCACAGTCCTCTTCCCTTGGACACATTCTATATACATCTTATACAGAATCTGCTCATAATCTTCCGGTAAAAACCTCTCCAACATTAACTGCTTCATGCGTCGCCAGGTCTTAACTGGCCCTTTTCTTTGTCTCTGCCTCTGCATAACTAGTTTATCCCACCAAACAGCAGCGGTGCTTTTTAACCTAACTGCCACCATCTTAACATGTTTATTTTCAGGAACCTCCATAACCTCGAAAAATCTATCGACATCAATCTGCCAATCAAGAAATTCCTCCACTCCCATGGTTCCGTAAAACGAGAGGAATATTCGCTTTCACTCGGTAATCATGTTTATGATACCGATTACCTTCATCGCTACGTTCGTCCTCGAAAGGTTCCTCTTCTTCGTAACTCGAATCTGTCCGCCACCACGGTTCGCTTGCCTCTTCTTCCCCGTGGAACTCTATTCTCGTTCCCCTCTCCTGTCTTCTCCACGAGTAATATTGTTACGCATGTTGTTCATCTCGCGTAGTTAGCGCAGTCATCTGTTCAGTCAAAGCAGTAAGGGCCGTGGTAAAAGCCGCGGTAACTCCTTCGAGATCTGCTCTGGTCACTGGTTCTCCCATGGCTGTTCAAGATACGAAAAGAAACAGGAGAGAGCCTGCTCTGATACCACCTGACGCAGTCGGAAAAATCTAAGAGAAAAGCAAGCGCTGATCTCAATCAAAAATGCATGCATTTACAAGCGATAAATCGTAGAAAATCCGGAATCCACCAGTAAAACAGAGAAAACTCGAAATATTATTAAAAGTCAAAAACTGCCTCCAAATAATGACCTAAAGTTGTTTAAATACTCAAAACAAAACCCTAATACGAAAATAAGGAAATAATAAAATCCGGAAATAATTAAAATGCTGTTTTCGGGCCCTAAACGACCTCGGATGGCTTAAAAAGCCTGTACGTCATGGCGTAGCGATGAGTTTGACTCGTTGGCCCGTTCCGCTTCCAGAAAGGTATCACAATAAGCAAACGGACTCCGGAGGTCTAATTAGTGGAAATCATTTCAAGACTTTTGTCGAACTTCTCCGCTAACCTTCCTACGTCATAAAAGATTTAACATCAGAAAACAAGAAATTATCAATTAAAACTTGTCATATTAGGGGAAAAAATAATTATCAATAAAGTTTACTTTCATATGAGTATTCTTTGTTATGCCTTTACTTCTTTACAAAGTATAGTAATGATTCATATCTTAACATTTAAATTCTACGAAAAACAAATACCATGAAGCAGATAATGCAATCAAAACAAAACTTAGACCCATTGACTCATCAATTCATACTCATACGTATCAATAAATAATTGTCATGTTTTCAGGATTTTTGCACTCTAGGATCTAACGCATATGATGGTTAACTTAATTGTTCTTACGCACTAAAAAATGATATGGATTTTGCTTTTTATTTTTTACTTTAATTAAATATATAATCTAGATGAACTCAAAAAGCAATAGACTAAGCCATAAATACTTACATAATCTTATCTGAATTCCTGACTTGTACCAAGTCTTGGGCAAAGTTATTTTAGATAAAAAAAAGTAAAGTTGGTAGCCTCAATTCTGATGCGTAAAGCCTGCATAATTTACCTCAGAATGTTGCATTTAAGTAATCTGGATCTGAAATTGCAAATCCAATATATTTATCACCCAAACTTGAAAGCAAACACACAAATGGAGATATTCGAGATCAAAGAAATAAGCGCAGGAAGACCAAACTTGGAAAAATGTAAAATACATAAAAAGACAAGGAAAGAAGAAAAAAAGAGGAGGAAGAAGATGGATAAGAGTAATAGACAAATACTGTGATTTGGCAGCCTGGAAATCTCCAACAAAAAGTCGTTAACTGAAGGAAAATTGATGAATTCAGAACCTGAAAATACCACTATTCGGCAGGCTAGAATTAAACAACAAATCTAATTCAGTGCAAATTCAAAAATATATAATGTGGAAAATTAAAAGAGAGATAGAGGATGTAAATTTGCAATAATTTCGCCCTCAACATCTCCTGAATTCCAATTGAACCAAAAAAAGTCAATCAAATAACAAAACCTAACACTAGGGGAAAAAAAAGGAAGGGCTGCGCAAGAAGGGCTGCGGTTTCCAAGGAAACCGCACCCCTTTTTGTGAAGGGCTACGGTTAGACTTGAAACCGCAGCCCTTCATGGAGTATGAAGGGCTGCGGTTTTAAGGCTAACCGCATCCCTTTATGTGAAGGGCTGCGGTTAGCCTAGAAACCGCAGCCCTTCATACACGAAGGGCTGCGTTTTCTAGGATAAGCGCAACCCTTCCTATCCCATTTCAACCTGTGAGTTTTGCGCGCAACACACAGTAACACTCACTCGCAAATTTCCCTCGCACACTCAGCTCACCCCTCTCCCTCACACTCACTCGCACACTCACTCCTCTCCCTCACACTAACTCGCACTGCCATCACCGGAGCACCGACACATCGCCGGAGCGCCGTCCCATCGCCGGTGCACACTTATTCTTCTCTTCTCTCAGCGTTGCCTGAGCTCCTTCTTCTTCTCTTCTCTCAGCGCGCCTTGACGCCACCACCACCACCACTACTGCATTGTCGGTAATTCCCCTCTCACTCTCTCTCCTCTTTGTTTTATTTAATTTCTCTTCTATTTTGTGTTGTAAAATGTGATTGTAGGGGGTGGGGGGAGGGCTTGTGGAGGGTGGGTTGGGGGTGGGGTGCTGGGCGCGGGGGATGGGGGATGGCCGGGGAGGCTGGGGCATGGGGTGGGGGAGGGCGGGGGATCTTGGAAGGGGGTGGGGAGGGCGGGGAGGCTGGGCATGGGGCGGGGAGGGCGGGGGGATCTTGGAAAGGGGGGGGGATGGTTGGGGAGGCTGGGCATGGGGTGGGGGAGGGCGGGGGATGCTTTGGAAAGGGGGTGGGGGGAGGCTGGGGAGGCTGGGCATGGGGTGGGGGAGGGCGGGGGATCTTTGGAAAGGGGGGGGGATGGTTGGGAGGCTGGGCATGGGGTGGGGAGGGTGGGCATGGGGTGGGGGAGGCTGGGGAGGCTGGGCATGGGGTGGGGAGGGCGGGGGATCTTTGGAAAGGGGGGTGGGGGAGGCTGGGGAGGCTGGGCATGGGGTGGGGAGGGCGGGGGATGCTTGATAGGGGGTGGGGGGAGGGGGGGGGAGGGTGGATAGGGGTGGGTGAGGCATTGTTGTGAAGGCATTGTTGTAAGTTGTAACACATGTTTGGTATCACTACTATATTTCATTTTCTTTTTTGTTTTATAATGTAACTATGTAGATTTTTAGGCTTCGGAAACGAAAATTAAAGGTCATTTTACGCCTACATGGCAATGAGGGAGTGCAGTGGGGGCAGTAGTGGCGGTGGTGGTGGGACTGTGTTACAAATGTGGAGAGTGAGGTGACATGGCAATGGAATGCTCTCCACATTTGTAACACTTCTCACTACCTCCGCCGCTACCAGCTGATGGGCATTCCATTGCCATGTGACCTGATTCTCGGGTCATTTTAGGCCTAATTTAGCCTTTTCGCTTCCGAATCGTACTTATCGAGTCATTTAACCCCAAATTCTTTGTGAACATGATTATATGAGGTATAATGTAACTATTGTGTAGAGTTTTAGGCTTGCATTTGTTCTTAGTTGCATTTCGGGAACGAAAAGGTCATTTTAGGCCAAATTTTGCCTTTTCGCGTCCAATTCGTACTTATCGAGTCATTTAACCCCAAATTCTTTTTGAACATGATTATATGAGGTATAATGTAACTATTGTGTAGATTTTTAGGTTTGCAATTGTTGTAGGTTGAATTTTGGGAACGAAAAGGGCATTTTAGGCCTATTTTAGCCTTTTCGCTTCCGAATCGTACTTATCGAGTCATTTAACCCCAAATTCTTTGTGAACATGATTATATGAGATATAATGTAACTATTGTGTAGATTTTTGGGTTTGCATTTGTTCTTGGTTGCATTTCGGGAACGAAAAGGTCATTTTAGGCCAAATTTTGCCTTTTTCGGGTCCAATTCGTACTTATCGAGTCATTTAACCCCAAATTCTTTTTGAACATGATTATATGAGGTTTAATGTAACTATTGTGTAGATTTTTAGGTTTGCAATTGTTGTAGGTTGAATTTTGGGAACGAAAAGGGCATTTTAGGCCTATTTTAGCCTTTTCGCTTCCAAATCGTACTTATCGAGTCATTTAACCCCAAATTCTTTTTGAACATGATTATATGAGGTATAATGTAACTATTGTGTAGATTTTTAGGTTTGCAATTGTTGTAGGTTGAATTTTGGGAACGAAAAGGGCATTTTAGGCCTATTTTAGCCTTTTCGCTTCCAAATCGTACTTATCGAGTCATTTAACCCCAAATTCTTTTTGAACATGATTATATGAGATATAATGTAACTATTGTGTAGATTTTTAGGCTTGCATTTGTTCTTGGTTGCATTTCGGGAACGAAAAGGTCATTTTAGGCCAAATTTTGCCTTTTCGCGTCCAATTCGTACTTATCGAGTCATTTAACCCCAAATTCTTTTTGAACATGATTATATGAGGTATAATGTAACTATTGTGTAGATTTTTAGGTTTGCAATTGTTGTAGGTTGAATTTTGGGAACGAAAAGGGCATTTTAGGCCTATTTTAGCCTTTTCGCTTCCAAATCGTACTTATCGAGTCATTTAACCCCAAATTCTTTTTGAACATGATTATATGAGATATAATGTAACTATTGTGTAGATTTTTAGGCTTGCATTTGTTTTTGGTTGCATTTCGGGAACAAAAAGGTCATTTTAGGCCAAATTTTGCCTTTTCGCGTCCAATTCGTACTTATCGAGTCATTTAACCCCAAATTCTTTTTGAACATGATTATATGAGGTATAATGTAACTATTGTGTAGATTTTTAGGTTTGCAATTGTTGTAGGTTAAATTTTGGGAACGAAAAGGGCATTTTAGGCCTATTTTAGCCTTTTCGCTTCCAAATCCTCCCTCCCCCCACCGCACACCCCCTCCCCTCCTCCCCCCGCACTGCCCCCCTCCCCTCCCCCTCGCCCCTCCCCTCCCCACCGCACCCCCCCTCCCCCTCCCCCCCTGCCCCCCTCCCCCCCCCAATGCACAACCCCCCCCCTACTACCGCCCCTCCCCTCCCCTCCCCCCACCGCACCCCCCTCACCTCCTCCTCCCCACGCCCTCTCCCCACTGCACAACCCCTCCCCTCCCCCCACTGCACACCCCTCCCCTCCCCCACCGCACAGCCCCTTTCCTCCCCTCCCCCTCTCCTCCCCCCCCACCGCCGCCCCCCCCTCCCCCCCCTGCTGCCCCTCCCCCCCCCCCCGCACAAACCCTCCCCCTACCGCATGCCCCCTCCCCTCCCCCCACTGCACAGCCCCTCCCCCCCCCCTGCCCCTCCCCTCTCCCCCGCCATGACCCCCCCCACCGCATGCCCTCCCTCCCCCCCCCCCCACGCATCCCATCCCCCCACCGCACGCCCCTCCCCCTCCACCGCACACCCCTCCCCCCCTCTCCTCCCCGCCGCCCCCTCCCCCCCCCACCGCACCCCCTCCACTCCCCGCTGCCCCCTCCCCTCCCACGCACCCTCCCCTCCCCTGCCGCCCTCCTCCTCCCCTCCCCCCCCCACCGCCCCTCCCCCTCCCCCCCTGCCCCTCCTCCCCCCGCATGCCCCCCCTCCCCACCGCACATCCCCTCCCTTCCCCCCACCGCACCCCCCCTCCCCCCCACCGGCCCCTCTCCTCCCCCCCTACGCCCCCTCCCCATTGCATGCCCCCCCCCCACCGCACATTCCCCCTCCCGCACAGCCCCCCCTCCCTCCTCCCCTCGCACCGCCTGCCCCCCCCCTCCTCCCCCCTACATTGCCGCCCCTTGCACACATAACCCCTCCCCACACCCCACCCCCCTTAGTGGCAATGTTAATTTTAATTTTTTGTTATATTAATGCATTATTTGTACAATTTCGGGGAGATGGCGGATGTGTATACGGATAACACCACAAGTGGTGCTTGAACACACTACCGAGGATGAGTCTTTCGATGCGAGAAAGGAACGGGGTAAATTGTCTCGATTTCGCCGTGAAGAGATAAATGCACAAATGCCTAGGAAGTCATTGGCGACGAAAAAGAGAAAAGGAAGGGGACCTACAAAGTCACTAGGGAAACACACAAATATGACTTTGGAGTACGATAACATGGGTCAACCTTGTGGAAAGTGGCGTCAAAATATGGCATGCAAGTTGGCATTTGCATGCATAAACTCTCCATTTTGCACTCATGGAAAGAGGTGCCCGAGGGATTGAAGCGGTGTCTATGGGAAGATACCATGGTAAGCTTCAAGTACAATAACGTTTAGTTTCTTAATTATTTAGTTAAATATATGTGTAATATTACTTATAGCATATAAATTACAACATTTGCGAAAACTAATTTGTGAACTGCGTTTTTTGTAGAATCAATTCAATATCGAAGATGATGAAGCCAAGAAGAATGTATTTCTATCCGCGGTTGCCCAGAGATTCAGAGATTTTAAGGCTAAGTTAGTCTCTAGGTGGATCACTAAGCGGAGGAAAGTAGTAGGTACAAAGAAGAAGAACATCTACGGCGGAGAAACACAAGCCGATCCCGAGGCTTCACCTAGAAACATCATCTCGCACCATCCAAATTACCATTTCAAATATGGAAAACTATCAAACCTGAAGAGTGGGAAGCATTTGTTGCCAAGAAAACAACCCCACAAGCTATTGTAAGAATATTTTATTAAGATTTAATAAACTTAGATCCAGTATTATTGTATAGCACCGTACGTAGCTAACCTTTGTTTATAATTGTGTGTTTTAGGCAAGTCGTGAGAAAAGTAGCTCAAGTGCAAAAGCTAGGAAGTATTATCATCATTTGGGTGCTCATTCGTACAATGAGGCGAGAGAGAAGTGGATGTTCAGCCATTACCCCACAATAGGGTCGACAACGGCAACGGGAGTGGCTCAATGACGACAGGTTGCACAGCCTCGGCAACCGAGATAGAGTCCTCGATTGGTGGTGTTCGATGCATGGGGTTGATGCAAAGGGAAAAAGAGTCTTGCTCGACCCGGAACACAACGAGATAGCCAACGCCATTGTAAGTATAGTTTATATGGTTATATAAGGTATATATAATATAACTTTTGCGCTCACAAGCATTTCTCTCTTATACTTATGTAGATTGGCTTGAAGGAAAAAGAGGCAACTGGTGAGTTCACTCCTAAAGCACACATTGATGCATTGCACGAAACTTTAGGACCGGACCACAGTGGACGCGTGAGGGGCGTAGGAGTTGTCCGCCTCGGTTTGAGAAAGGTATATGGTGATCAATACACTACAACGATAAAATCAAGTGTAAGTAGTGTGAATTCGGCAGCGTCAGTAGATGTGGAGGCTATGAAAGCTGCAATTCGGGAGGAGCTAAGGGAGGAGATGACCCATAACTTCAACGCCATTTTGGAGCAAATGGGTTTACCGACTTTTGCTGCATTCAAGAAGGGTAGTGATACTACATCTAGCCAGCTTGATCCATCTGTAGGACCCGAGTTGAAGGTAATCACTTAATCCCTTTGCTTTGTTAAACAACTATTGTTACGTTCTTAAATGCATGAAATTCTTACTATATATATATGTTGTTTCATAGACTAACTATAAATAGAGTTTTTTTTACAGGAAGAGACACCATGTGAACTATTAGCTCGAGGAGATGGTTATGATAGTTTCATCCTCGTAGCTCATGGCCATGCACAACCCCCTAGTGACCGAGTACGATTGCATAACCAGTTAGTGGATCATAATCACTATGTGGTCACCCTCAATAAAATTGTGTCGGGTTTCGAAGAATTACCTCTTCCGCTGCCGAAGCCAGAAGTTGGTCTACAGTTACTAAATGATGCCCTTGGCAGTTATGTTCTGTGGCCGCGTGCATTGGTGCAGTTTTCAGATGAGGTACAATGATTAACATTCATATAGATATATGCGTGTTTTCTTTTATAGTTCCTATGATAGTCAGTAATATCTTTACTTTTAACTAAATACTAGGTTTGGGGGAAGGCCGACTCACATGCCAGGAAGGGAAAGAAGGCATGTTCACCTTATAAGAAAGCAAGTTTACGTGATGAAGGTGAACGAAATGTGGTGACGGGAAATGTTTCTAAGACAAAAAATCCACTTATTATCGATCCAGAGGTGGTGCGGAGCCTTACTACGCCATGCTTTTGGTTACATGAGTGCGCTAGCGATTTACCCGATGAAAGCGCAATTGAGGTTGCTTTGGGGGAGCAACAATTTCACTACCTTGAGGACTCATCGACATTCATTTCAAAGGTTGATATTAAAGAATTCTTATGTGGGGTAGAGTTGAATGTTTCCATGATACAAACATTCATGAGGTAATACATAAGTATATAAATTAAATATACATATACATATATATGCCTTAAGTAGTTTTCAAATCCATAATAAGTAATTGTTGGTTTACTTTTAATATAATAAATATAATTTCTTAGGTTATTATACAATGAATTGCTTGCAACATCTAGTGCAATGTTTGGTTGGTTATGTCCAAACATAATATGAGATGACAATTGCTTACAAAACAAAGTCGAAGTGAAAGAGTATCTCGACATGAGTTTCAAAGCATCATCTCGTTTTGGATATCATCAGATCATTCTTGTTCCTTATATTGAAAAGTATGCTTGTTAAACTCGCTTTACTTTTATTATTCGATACTTAAATTGACCTATTAATTGTTCTACGATTAATAATAACTATATTTTCTTGTTGTAGGGTTCATTGGACACTGCTTGCGATATGTTTGTCACGTAACGAAGTCTACCACTTTGATTCTTTGCGTCGACAACCACCACAGACCTTACTAATCAAATCATTGTTAAATATGTAGCCTAATCGAAACTCAATATATGCGCACTTATTAATATTACACATTATTCATCATCTTTAAATATATAAACAGTTAGTACATCTAATCTTATAATAATGTTGTTGATGTAGTGTGATGAAGCATATTAGTGCAATTCGAGCACCAAAAGCTCCTGTTTGGATATCAGTCGAGGTAACATGACTAATTTATTTGTCCTTATATAGAAACACTTTTAGCCACATACTACACATCTAATTAACATGAATGTCATTGGATGCATCCTTTGGTGAACATTTAGTGTCCGCAACAAGAAGATGGACTTGCATGTGGCTATTACGTGATGAGGTACATGTTCGATATCGTCAACCAGTGCACTAACGCCGATGATCTTCAAAAGGTATGTAACTTATTAGTATATGTTAGTTTAGATTAGATCGATTGGTAATAGGTATTAATTGGTTTAGAAACCAAAGTAGCACATGCATATATTTGGGAACGAAAATGTCATTTCTAGGCCTATTTTTGCCTTTTACGCTTCCAAATCGTATTTATCGAGTCATTTAACCCCAAATTCATTTTTAACATGATAATATGAGGCATAATGTAACTATTGTGTAGATTTTTAGGTTTGCAATTGTTGTAGGTTGAATTTTGGGAACGAAAAGGGCATTTTAGGCCTAATTTTGCCTTTTCGCGTCTAATTCGTACTTATCGCTTCATTTAGCTCCATTTTCTTTTTCAATATGATAATATAAGGTATAATATAACTAGTGTGTAGAGTTTTAGGCTTGCATTTGTTTTTGATTGAATTTCGGGAAGGTATATGTCTTTTTTAGAACTACTAACTACGGTACGTAAATGATTGAATTCTTATATTATGTGTTTATTCCTTGGTTGTTTTGCAAGGTTTATATGAATAACACACCACGTTTGAGGGCCTTCACCACAGACGAATTACATGAAGTTCGGGATAAGTTGGCGTCCCACATTTGCGATGATTGCTTATGATACATCTACTAGTCTGTATTAATTCTATGTACATTTTTCACATTATTAAATATATACATATTTAAAGTTAATTATTATATTACGTTCAAAAACTTGTCATATATTATTATTGCAATTTGATCGGTTTTTTTTTTTGTGTCGAAGGGAGGTTTTGGGTGGGGTCGCCATGGTGGGCTTTGGGTCGGGCTATGGGGCTGGTTGGGTCTTTGGGGTGGCTGGCAAAGCAATGGGTGGAGGAGGTGGCAGAGGGTGGCCAGGGGTGGGGGGTGCAGGGAGTGGGGTGGGGGGGGGGTGGGGAGTGCGGGGGTGGGCGGGGTGTGGCTGCAGGGGTGGGGGGCTGGGGGGGAGTGCGGGGGGTGGGGGGTGAGGGGGGGCAGGGGGTGGGCAGGGGTGGGGTGTCTTGGGGGGCGGGGGTGGGTAGGGGGGTGGGGGGTCTTGGGGTGGGCGGGGGTGGGGTGTTTGGGCCGGGGGTGGGCGGGGGGGGGTGGGGTGGGGGGCGGGGGGCGGGCGGGGGTGGGGTGGGCTTGGGTGGCCGGGGGGTGGGCGGGGGGTGGAGGGTGCAATTTATTTTTTTTTAAAAAAAAATTTGAATGTGAAGGGGTCTGTGGTTTTAAGCCTAAACCGCAGCCCTTCACTTAAATAGGGTTGCGGTTTAGGCTTAAAACCGCAGCCCTTCACAAAGAGAAGGGCTGCGGTTTAAGCCGAAAACGCAGCCCTTCAACCTTATAAGGTGCGTTTTTTGCCTAACCCGCATCCCTTCGTTGTGAAGGGTCATGCTAAAAACCGGCACCCTTCTTATCTATTGAAGGGTTGCTATGGAAAGTGGCCGTGCCAAAAACGCAGCCCTTAGGCTTTGGCCGCTTCCTTGCATGCATTTTTTTTTTTTTTTTGAGGTAAGATGGAGGACTTTACTGTATTGGCTATAACCAGTTAGATTTGTAGATCTGACCTTTTGGAAGGGAGGGGAAAAGTACAAAGGAAACGTCATCCTCAAAGAGCCTATAGTGGAGTTTGATCACATGACCATGGTCGTGACGCCAAACCTTTACCACTATGTCGAAGTCTTGCTTGATACATAGAGAGGTCGATTGTAGGCCAATGATTTTGTTAAAAAGAATATATACTATATAATACTTCCTCCGTTTCACAATACATGCACCATTTGTTTTTTCACGCACTTCAATACTCTTCTTTGTACATTAATATCTTTAATTGTGTATAAGTAAAAATTATAAAAAGTTGATATTTGGAATCCTCGTATTAAGACGAATTTAACAAGATCCCACTTGACTGTTTTTTCTTACATAATGGCGAGAGAAAAATTGTCAAAGTTGCTTTATAGTGCCTAAATGAGAAATGGTGCATGTATTGTGAAACGGAGGTAGTATAATTCAAGTAGAGTAATACTTTACGTGTGCTCAATTTTCTCTCTTCTATCCCTTATTTTCTAGGTTTTTCATCAACTATATACGATGGTCAAAGTGAATCATGTGTAAATTGTAAATAGTTTAATTAGAGTGCATGGCTTGAAAAGAATAGAAAAGAGTCACGCACTATCTCAGTTAGATAGGTTGATCGACATGCTCAAACGCAGGGCGGGTGAAGTCACTGTTCCAAGATGCCTCCAACGCAAATCGAGTGGTCAATCTAATTTGTTGATTGTTATCTTACCTCTAGCTGCTACTCTTCATGCGGCCAATTTTCAGCTTCTTTCTCCTCCTCATATTTTGTTTACCACAGGCCTAAATATAGCTGGACGCAAATTGAAGCTAAGCTTCATCTGTTGTCATCCTTTTGGATAGTCAAAATATATACAAGTATATACTTCTAGCTAGCCTAGCATATGGATGTGTACAAGATTAAACTTGTACGTTTCTGATCCTTGGATATGCTACTACTTTGTCTTATTTAAGCCTTTAATTTGTTCTTATTTGGGTCTTTTTTTTTTGAGTTCACAGTGCCATATATGCACATTGTATTCATATGCATCATACAGTTGGACCACACACTTCTACAATTTCTTTGGATTTCCGGGATAATCTAGGAGTTTCTCGCCGGAAAACTACTCTATACACAATTTTGAGTGGTTGTTTTAATTTTACTCCTTTTTGATAGTGTTGTAGTATAATTGCTTTGCTCTTGCAAGGAAACTCTATATGTAAATATGTAATGGTATGGAAATCGGCACGTGAAGATCTTGAAATCATAGAATTGATAAAGGACCACTAGAATAGCTTGCAACTCTTGAGTACAATCCTCCAAATAAATATGGATCTTTAAATAGCACTGCCTCATTAGTAGTTGCATAATTCACCTAAAAATGGAGCACTTAACTACAATTTTCAATGCTTGATATACACTAGTCTTCGTCCACAAATAAACGTTCATATAGGTGTGAGCCTAGTATATGGATGTCATAGGTTAGCTGGTTAAAGTCTTGGGAGGTGATGCCGAAAACCTGGGATCAAATCCCATCCACATCAATTGCCCTTATGGCTCTCTCCACAGCAAAAAGAAAGGTGTGAGCCTAGATTACGAGTAAAGTAGTATTTAGACTCAGACAAAGTCATGATTATTGCATGGAAATTTATCAATGGTATCACAGATAAGATTGGAAATTGAAATAGTAATAATAATTTCTACATTCTTATATTTTAGTACTTCTTTCGAACTTACATTGCCATTTAATATATTTGATTTATGTTGAAATGCCTTGAATCTGTAATTTGGCCCTTCGAGCAACCCAGTACGTACAGGGTCTCGCTAACTAATAAAATATGGGGTTTGCTCGCTGTTTTTCTGTTTTACGCCCTATTTTTGGCCTATTTTGTTTAGCTTAATTAGAAGGGTACTATATAAACCTTCTAATTAAATTATGCCTCCATATTCAGGTTTATGTACTCTATCTCAAAGATAATTAAAACGGTTTCTGCACTGCCTATGGGTGCAGCTAACACATTGTTAGTGAATCACGTTAAGAAAACCAAGCCTTGTTTTTTGGTGTAAATGAGCGACTAAGCGTAGTGATGTAGACATGATTCGATCCCAAGTCTTGGGTGCCACTCTCACAAGACTTTACCAACTAAGCTAGATTACATCCACACAAAACCAAGCCTTGTGATAATCATATTTCATACTTTCGCTATTCTCTTTTAGTTGCAACACTTTCTATTTTTGAGGTAATTTTTTAGTTATATAAGGATGATTGTATGGAGACTCAGGTTTTTCATATATATGTATAGATGATACGCATAAAAGACATAAATTGAATGAGAGAGCTATAGAGAGTATATATATACACACACTACTAGAGGAGAATTGAACGGTTGCCCCCTTATTTTCCACACGAAAGCAAAGAAGGGAAAGCAGCAAGACACTCATGGAAAACTCTGTGTCTCATTCTCTTCATCACTTCCAAGTCCACCAACTAAGGGCAATATTCAACATATCATACAGCTTCCTCTATTTCTTAGCGTTAACAATCATTATCTACTACAGAGGAACCTTTTTCTTTAATAAAAGAACTGACACCAGAGTCTACATTGTTTCTTACACACCATGCTGGCTTATAGTTTTGGTGGCTGAGCTTCTATACTCATTCCTGTGGATCATCAATCAACCCATGCAGTGGCGGCCCATTACTCGAACCGTCTTCCCTGAAAATCTTCCCAATAATGAAGAACTACCCGGAATCGACGTGCTGATATGCACTGCTGATCCTAATAGGGAACCAACTTTTGAAGTTATGAACACTGTTGTGTCTGCTTTGACCTTGGATTATCCTGCTGATAAACTGAGTGTTTATTTGTCTGATGATGCCAGCGCTTTCGTGACTTTGAATGCTATCAAAGAAGCTTGGGTGTTTGCAACTTGGTGGTTGCCCTTTTGTAGGAGGTATAATGTTAAGACCATATGTCCTCTAGCTTACTTTCAGAACCCTCAGCCTCAGGAGGATTGTCAGTCAGAGTATGACTTTATTCACCACAGGAACATAGTTCAGGTACCTACTAACTAAATTACTACTTCATTCTCATTTTAATCAAACTATTAATAACCATTATAATTATACCTTATTGCCTACTATATAGAGTATTATACTTGAAAGACTAGACCCTGTTAGTTCACTCCACTTGAATTTTATCGAACGAAAATTGTTTGTAGTGATTTTATAGTAACATTCTCTTATGCTGTTTACTAAATTTTTGCGGATTGAAACTGATTTTTGCCGATCAAAACACTGATTATTAGTTAAAAGTGAACAAGGCCTTTCTTATTTTGCTCCATTTTCTGAATCATTTCTTGAAGACAACATAGTTATGTGTATATATGTTTAAAGACAAATGGTATATAATATAAGAATATTGTTTGTTTGTACTAAGAATGTTGTAATTGACTAAGTGATTATATGATGATACAGGAGAAATATGAGGCTTTTAAGCAGCGAGTACAACTCAAGAAGGAAAGAGGCCGCGAACTTGATAATAAGACAACTTCTCGTGATCATCCACCACTTATCCAGGTCCTTTAATTTCTTCATTGTCGTCTTTAATTTACAACTTCTTTTGGCCTGGTATGTGCATTATGCACACACTCCATGAAAACATTGTTAAAGTTCATTTATGTTTGGTACACCAGGTGATAGATGAGAATTCTGTAGAAGACGATGCTTCAACCTTAATGAACCCAGAAACAGGAGAAATGCCTCTTCTCGTATACGTTGCTCGTGAGAAAAGACCTTCTCATCCACATAACTTCAAGGCTGGAGCTGTTAATACACTAGTATGACTCAACTCCCGTACAAACTCATCTCTTCATTATGCGCTATTATGTATGGTTTTAGTACGCATAAATATGTATGCATCTCATCATATGATCAAATAACAAATTCTATTTTTTTCTGGCTGTTGCAGCTGAGGGTTTCTAACATATTGAGCAACTCCCCTTACATACTGCTCCTTGACTGTGACATGTACTGCAATGACCCGATGTCAGCTAGACGAGCTATGTGCTTTTACTTGGATCCTAAAATTTCCCCATCACTAGGCTGGGTTCAATATCCTCAAAAGTTTCATAACATTAGCGAGACTGACATTTATAACAGTCAGATGAGAGAAATATGGTCGGTAAGTTTATCGATTAATCTACATATGAAGTACCTATTCTGTTTCTTACTGAAGGTTCTTCTTGACGGGAAAAAGGTTGTAATGAAGCTCACTTCATTGATTAATATAGGAATATTGGCCAGGGGCAGATGGACTTCAGGGACCAACTATAAGTGGTACAAATTTTTACCTCAGGAGGAAGGCCTTGTATGACATTAACACTGATGCTAGTAAGTTTATATAATTTTCCCCTGCTCAACTTTGAGATGGAGTTTTGTTAAAAGATGATGAAGATGTTTGGTATGGCATCGCAAATTCGAACTGCTCATGATTTGCGTATAATCTTATGCAGGTATGAATCTAAAGGAACTAAGAGAATCTTTAGGCCCTTCCAATGAATTGATCAAGTCTCTCAGTCAAAATGACAAGCCTAATTTTATAAAGGGAAGAGAGAAATCCTCTGTTTTGCTACAAGAAGCCCACTTCTTAGCATCTTGCCCCTATGAAGAGGGCACAGAATGGGGTCAAAAGGCAAGAAATACTATATATGTTGGTTACCTTAAAAGAAACTAAGCAGAAAATAACATAAACAAACAAAATATGTAATGCAAATGCTGTGTTCACTCCCTATTATATTTCGTTAAATGGTTAAACCTTATTTTTGCTGATTAAAATTGATTTTTTACTGAAATCATATATGCTATATAGAGTTATTAGACACATTCAACTATGTAAATTTATTAACTCATACTGATTCATATATATGTGTATGTACCAACATGCAGGTTGGTTTTCAGTATGGTACTATTGTGGAAGATGTTAAGACAAGTATTATTTTGCAAAGCAAAGGGTGGAGATCAGTTTACTTGAATCCACCAAGACCACAATTCCTAGGTTCTGCAACTACTACCCTCAATGACATGTTGCTTCAAGGTATCAGGTGGTACGGAGGTTTAGCTGATCTCGGTTTATCCAAGTATTGCCCCCTTATTTACAAACCATCAAGAATGCATATCCTTCAGAAAATGTACAAATCTTGGATTGCTTTCATTGGTTTCGACTTTTTACCGGTGTTGTGTTTCGCTATCATTCCTCCCATATGTTTCACCTATGGCATCCCCTTGTACCCTAAGGTAATTAAGTGCATGAGTTTGCACTAGTACTTTTTTTCATATATAATTGTGAAGGTTACTAATATCAAAATATAAATGTCTGATATAATGCAGCTTTCAGATCCCCTCTTCATTGTATTTGCCTTTGTTTTCACATCATCTCAATTGAAGCATCTAAGCGACGTGGTTCTTATTGGCGGAGGATCGATAAACGCATGGTTAAATGCTCAAAGAATTTGGATGGTTAAATGCCTCACATGCTATGCTTATGGAACTCTTGATTGTGTCGTGACAAAACTCGGTTTTAGAGAGGCTACATTCACACTTACTAATAAGGCCGGAGATGATGATACTACTAATTGGTATCAACTCGGAAAATATGACTTCAGAACATCTAACATGTTTCTTGTTCCTATTGTAACCGCGGCTATCTTAAACTTGTTTTGCTTTGTTGGTGGAGTTGCAAGATTGATAGTTGCAAGAAATTGGGATGCCATGTTTGCTCAAATGTTGTTTTCAATCTACTTGTTGGTTATGAGTATGCCGGTGTTTGAGAGCATTTTGCTAAGGAAAGACGAAGCACGTATTCCATCATCAGCTACTAAGATATCTACTGTTTTATCTCTTGTCTTTTTGATCTTAGGGTATTTCATCCTCAGTTTCCATTAATCAATTCTTGTTCTCGTTTTCCTGGTGCATTGAAAATAATGTGTAAAACTGTAAGATAGTAGTAGTATATTGTACTCCTCCTTTGGACTTTTGTTTCTATGTTGAAGAAAAAAAGAAAAAAACATGGTCTTAAATAAATAAAGATGAATACGTGATCAAAATTTCTTTTGTCTTGAAATAAACCAAGATGAATACGTGATCAATGACGCATATGCTTCTCTAGTTTTATTCAGTTTGTTTTTGGAGTATTATACTTTATAACTATTGGTGTGAGACAAAATTACAAGTGATAGGGGAATATAATTTTGTATATACTTCTTTGATAGTGGAATAGAATTGGATGAGCATCTATATTTTAATTAATAGGATTTTTTTTGTCAAAAACCACCTTATAAAACATGAAATTTGTGAGAAACCATCTTATATAATTTATTTTTACGAAAACAAACCTAAACCATTTTTTTTTGCGAGAACAAACCATGTGATGTATTCCGATCATTGATCCAAGGTTCCTGCATTCACCATGTCATGGGTAAGACAAGTGACTTTTAAACCCAACAAAATCCATGACATGGTCAATGCCAGAACCTTGGATCAATGGTCGAAATTAGAGATGGCAATGGGGTCCTGGACCCGCCCCAGACCCGCTAGGACCCGACCCATTTATAAGGGTCTGGGTCCAAAAATTTTAGACCCAACGGGTCCGGGTCGGGTTTGGGTCCCGAAGAGCATGAGTTGGGTTTGGGCCCGGGTCCACATATGCCAGACCCAGACCCGCCCCGCAGACCCATTTACATATTTAAAAAAAAATTATATCTAAACTCTAAGGTTTTATGAGTTGTGATTTTGTGAACTCGTTAGTGTTGTAACTCCATCTAAGACTTGTAACTTTGTAAGTTGTAACATTTTAAAATTTTATAAGTTAATTTTTAAAATTTTGTTTAGATAATGCTTTACCCATGGATGCATGATCTATATATATTAGTGCGAAAATTTTAATTACATAGATTCAAAAATGTGATGAAAACTAAAAACTAAGAAGGACCCATTAAGGACCCAGTTAGGACCCATGGACCCGCTAGACCCAACGGGTCTGGGTCTGAAAAATCTTGACCCTGTGGGTCTGGGCCTGTAAAAAATAAACGGGCCTGGGTCTGGGTGGACCCGACCCAGACCTGACCCATTGTCATCCCTAGTCAAAATAAGGCATAAGGTTTGTTCTCGTAAGAAATTTTTTATTTAAGGTTTGTTTTTACAAAAAAATTATATAAACTGGTTTCTCGCAAATTTTATGTTTTATAAGGTGCTTTTTGAAAAAAATTTGGGTCTGAGGAAAACTCCAATGAATTGTCTGATATTGAAGTAACTGCTAAGCTTCAGGGAATTGTAATTGGTTGCAAAAACCAGCAGCTTCTGTACGTTATGTTATACTCCCTTCCTTTTGCCTTGTTTGTTTCCTTATCTTTCATTCTCAATAATCTTCATTCGGTCGTCACTGTTAGAGATAAGTTAGAGTTATGTGGTGTTTAGACTTTAGAATTTATGTATGTTTAGGAAACTAGAGTATGTGTAGAGGTGGCAAACGGGTCATACAGGTCTAATCATAATCTTAATTTTGTATTCGGGTTAAGTTCGGGTCTAGTCGGGTCCGTTCGGGTACGGGTCCATCACAGGTCCATGAAATTTCGGGTCGTATCGGGTCTGGTTAAATCAGGTTGGGTTAAATACGCTCAGGTATACGGGTCGGGTTAGATCGGGTTTCTACGTAGCAAATAAATAAAACGCATATAAGATTAATAAGTGTTAGTGAAGTAATTAATGGGCAGTGGCTAACTCATATCTAGTATTTCACGATAATTTTTTCTTTAAATTTGTTTAAAAACTAACTAATATGACTACATGACAGTTAACATGGCCACTGCAAATCTGGAATGAAATTTCAGCAAAAACAAAAAGGGTGGGTAACAATTGAATTTTCCCCTAATACTGGTCGACTTGGCATCGGATCATAATTATCGGGTCAATTTCGAGTAGGTAGGTTCGGGTTCGAGTCATATTCAGGTCTATTTACTTTCAGGTCGGGTTATTTCAGGTTTTAGTTCTATTTCGGGTCATTACTTTCAGGTGAAAACGGATCTCAGGTTGGGTATTTTGGGTCGGGTCAATGGATACGAGTCTATTTTCCTGGCTCTAAGTATGTGCTAGTTTAGGTAACTAACTAATGGTTAGAGTCCTATTCTATTTTCTAGTATATTTTTTCTCGATATTATTAACTCTCAAATCACAATCACAACTCTTGATAACTTAATACATTATGAGTTTATATACCTAAGTATTAAAAATTCTATTGTGCTCCCAGAAGCACGGTGCACAAGGTGCACCTAGTAAATTTGTTCCATTTTTTATGAGTAAATGTTCTATTTCAACAAATGTTTGTTTTAAGCATATTTTTTAGCGAAAAAATATGTTCTATTTTTCGTGAAAATGGTTCTATTTTCAATAAGCAAATGTTATATTTTAACAAATGTTCGTTTTAAGCATATTTTTCAGCAAAAAAATATGTTCTAGTTTCCGTAAAAATTATTCTATTTTCAATAAGCAAATGTTCTATTTCAATAAATGTTCGTTTTAACTTTTAAGCTTATTTTTCAGCAAAAAAATTATGTTCTACTTTCCGTGAAAATTGGTCTATTTTCGATAAGCAAATGTTCTATTTTAAAAAATGTTCGTTTAAAGCTTATTTTTTAGCAAAAAAATATGTTCTTTTTTCCTTGACAACATGTTCTATATCTGATGATCAAGTGTTCTATATAAGTAATTGAATTCTGGTAATATTCCACTTCAACACTAAAATTTTCATTTTCGTAATTGAATTCTGGTAATGTTCCATTTCAACAGTATAATGTTCGTTTTCGTAAGTGAACTCTTGTAATGTTCCACTTCAACAGTTAAATGTTTGTTTTCGTAAGTGAATTATTGTCATGTTCCACTTCAACAGTAAAATGTTCATTTTCGTTTTCGTAAATGTTCTATTTTGCATTGTGGGAGCACAGTTCTCATTGTGCTCCTAGGAGCACAATCCATGGATCGTCAAACTTATCATGCATATTAACAGTCTGTATGGCATTGATCTTTAATATGGAGTTATCCTTTACAATATATGTTCACATTATGATTGCCATGACTTAGTTTTGTCAAGATAATTTAATAGAAATATACAAGACAGATTAGTTTTAACAGGTATATACTGTGCAACAATTTTAGGTACTTGTAATTTATAAATCTGTTGAACTTAGAAGTCTGATGTCTCATATGGTATTATGAACTTGACAACATATTGTGGACCTTAATTAAGTATATTTTGGCTTTCTTGGTGTTCTATATTCATGATTCATTTTCCATATCTAAGACCTTGTTAAATAGTACATTCCCCTTAAGTGTGCTGATCCAGGATCCTTTTCTATTCCTTGTAGAGTAGGTAAGGATTGTTTTCGCAGATGTGTCTTGAATTTAGGCTCTTCTATAAATGTCTTGCCTCATTACATATATGAAATGCATGCATTTGGTCCTTTAAAGAGTACAAATCTAGTTCTTGAAATGGCTAATAGTACTAGTGCTTATCCTCTTGGGCTTCTCGAAGATGTGTTCATTCAAGTTAAAAATATGATATTTCCTGTTGACTTTCTTGTGCTTCATACATAGCCATAACTTTGACATCTTGTTAGGAAGACCATTTTTGCAAACTTCAAAAGCCTTAATCAATATGGAGAATGGCACTGTTACTTTAGCAAGTACTGGACAAAGGATAGAGATCAATGTGTTTCATGATCAAACTCATAATTTAGATACCCATGCTACTAATAATGATGTGGGTGATTGTCTTGAACAGATAGGTATGGACAATTTGGAGATTTTGTTAGATGAAATGGTGGTCAATGTGGGTATTGAACAGGTGTTTGCAGATGCAACTGCAGGAACCACTCTATAAAGTCATGAAAAATACGACGTAAACTAAAGGCGCTACTTGGGAAGCAACCCATGACTGCTCTATTTTCTTTTATATATTCATTACTTTCTTCCTTTTCGGTTCTTTTTTTTTTTTTTATTAGGAGATTAAGTCAGCCCAAGGGCTAACCCCTACAAGGCCACTAGCCTGTAGGAAGCACCAACACATTGGCTGGTAAGACATGCATAGCATGCTAAAGAAACACCCCAGCATAATGCTGGGGGTAAGTTAGGCTGTTCAGAGTGCGGTCTAGACCGCACCAAACCGCAAGCCAAACCGTTATTTTGCGGTTTGGGTTGGTTTGCGGTTTCAAAATTGCGGTTTGGGTTATGATTTCAGGCAAACCGCGGTTTGCGGTTTGGGTTGGGTTTTAATTTTTGTAAACCGAAACCGCACCGTAAACCGTAATTTTATATGAATTTTTTTTTGAAAAATTTTTTATCTATTTTGATTTTTTTTTTTAAATACACTTGACAAGGTGGCATACAAGTATACAACTGAAAAAAGAAGTTTGAGGTAAAGAACTTGGACACTTTTGATAAATTATTATTTATGTTTAATTATGAAGTTAACTTCATATTTATTTAGAATCTTTATATTTATTAACAAATTATTTTTTTACTCTTAGTTTACAAAATTAATGTCGCGGAGGAAAAAATGGTTAAACCGCAAGCCAAACCGCATCAAACCGTTTCGTGCGGTTCGATTTGGGTTGGTTTGGGCAAAAGTGCGGTGCGGTATGGGTTTGGAAAATGCCAAACCGTATATTTGCGGTTTGGGTTGGGTTACATCCCAAACCGCACCAACCCAAACCACGAACACCCCTAGGGGTAAGGATCGAACCTTTGACCTCAGGGGCCAAGGGGGAGTGCTCTATCCACTTGAGCTAACTCCTATCCTTTCTTCCTTTTCGGTTCTGTTTTGCTGAATTTTTTTTCCCTTCTTCATATGCACTTAATTTCTTTATATCTTGATTTTAGATTATAATGGAGCTTGCTAAGCCTACTGGTGGCACGGTCTGACCCCTTGGTCGAGCATATCAACATGCACTACAAACACACCACACTCACTGGTCCAGCACATTATTGATAGCAGTACAACCGCACAGTCCAAGGCATTGTCACCTGCTTCCAGATTCATCACAAAATAAACCAGATAAGTCCTCTCATTCTTTCCTTCAATTTTTTTTTTTCCTTTTTCATTGGGGACAATGAAAAATGTAAGTGTGGGGGGAGATGCATGCTTATTCGATCTTGTGGTATAGCTGGTTTTGTGTAGAGAAAGCAGGCCCAGCCCTGGGGGTTGTTTTGAGGGGCAACCGCCCAGGGCCCATAAAACTAAAGGGCCCAGTTTTCATAAAGCTTCAAGATAAAAGGAAGTAACAGCAACTATATTAAATTAAAGCAAGCTTGGCTTGCTGGTTTGTGCTATATATTAATAACGTACAAGTCACGGGTTCAAATCCCTTAAGGGCCAAAAGTTTTTTTTTTTCTTTTTACATTTTTCTTTTTATATTTTTCTTTTTACATTTTCCATTTTATATTTTTCTCTTTATACTATTATCTCACAACACTTTTTACACTTTATTTATATTTGTCCTACATTAGCATTTGCAATTTTATTGTTGGATACAAATATACAATCCATTGCTATTTCAATTTTTTTTCCCTCAACAAACATAACCCACCAATCTCTCTCCTCCAAATAAAATAACCACTTTGCTACCTCGTATTACATCTACCTTTTTCAATAAATAACAATTGATACTAATCCTCTAAAGTTATGTATCTTGATAGGTGTAAGAAGTGATGTGAGACTAAGGAAGTATTTCATTTTAAAAGTTTTTGTTACTTATATTAACATATTAGTATTTATTTTCCTACAAAAATATATATCCTCCGTTCTTTTAATTGCGTACTTTGACTTTAATACTATTCAGATAGACAGATATATATACATGACTTTGACCATCTATTTTGATGTGTACTTAAGAAAAAAACATAGTGTACTTATTTTGTTGTGTAAGTGTCAAAAAAAGGACTACATAGTGGCGAAAAATCTAGCTCTGCCACCACACTTAAGAGGCCCTAAGCTTTAGTTTCGCCCCGGGCCTATAAAATATCAGGAACGACCCTGAAAGAAAGAAGTATATGATAGAGTTTGTGAGAAAGCTTGAATTATATTGATGTAATTTTATGTGTATATATAGTACATGGGTAAGCAATATAATACGTCTAGATACATTAGAGTATTTGTCTAAGTACATTAGCTAATAGTTAGGGATTGACTATCAACCTAAATGAGTAAATCAAGGGATTACACTAACTACAATATATTGAATAAGATATAATATGTATATCTTCTACACGCTCCCGCAAGACGGACGACCGGGACGAGAGACCATTCTTGAACAAAAGTAGGGCCATAGGCCCGTAGAGGAAGTAGCGAACACCGAAGATGTGGGTGGCACCATAGGAGGAGGTGTCGAAGCTCCAGCGTGAGTTTGAGCGGCAACAAACATGACAAGTAGAGCGTGCTCTTGTTGAGGGGAAATGAAAGTAAGTTTTTAGATTTTTTTTTTAAAAAGGGAACAAAAAAGCGGGAGATCTATATTTTTTTATTTTTATGAAATGAAGAGGAGGTGATTGGATTGGTGAGAAGGTGGACAAATGAGAAGAATATAGATAGCACGATGTAGTTGCACCAGAATGTGGACAACATAAGGGACATTAGTTCCATGACCACTACATAGAGGAAATGAGTTTGACATTGTATTGTGTTTTGCTTGCACATATTAAAAAGAGATTTATTGCATCAAAAAAAAATATTAAAAAGAGATTGGATGGGAAAGTATTAGTTGGCAACACTTGGTAGACAAACTACAGGGTGCCGAAAAGGGTTTGGAGAAAAAAAAATTGATAATTGGCATCGCTTGGTATATGAAATACGGGGTGCCAAAAGAGTTGAGCGGAAATGTGATTTTGGTTTGAAGCTTTCTGAGAGAAAATATGAGAAGTTTGATATGGTCACCATCATTTGTCGGCGTCGGCAAAAGGTTTTGATGGTGTAGCCATGGTAGTAACAGAAGCGGGAAAAAATGGATCAATAGCTCATGATACCATGATAGCGTTTGTGAGAAAGCTTGAATTATATTGATGTAATTTTATGTGTATATAGAGTACATGGGTAAGCAATATAATACGTCTAGATACATTAGAGTATTTGTCTAAGTACATTAGCTAATAGTTAGGGATTAATTATCAACCTAATTGAGTAAATCGAGGGATTACACTAACTACAATATATTGAATAAGATATAATATGTATATCTTCTACAGTATAAATTAATAAAACTTGTGCTTGTTGGAAACAAGAGGCTGGATTACAAGTTTTAGATGTCACGTTGTGACTAAACTATGCTTTAGGCTAGTATGAGTTTCCTTTCTAGTACATTTGCATAGTAGTTTTATTTCTTTGTTATTTCATTCATAAAAAAAAAAAGAGACAAAAAAAAGTGGTTTTTGTTTGCATTAGTCATAAGATTTTTATTTACAATTAAGTTTAGGATTCCACCTCTTTATTTCCTAAGGCATGTCTATTAGTAAAGTTGATAAGAAACTCTAATCTAACTTGTTTTCAACCAAAAAAATTTGTTCTAAAATAAAGATTTTGGGAATGCCTATGTGATTGGTAAGAGAATGGTCAGACTTGATAGATTCATAATATCATTGAAAAAATAAATTTTGCTTGTGAGCTTTTGAGCCTGTTAGACTGATATATCTGCATCAGTCTCATTATTTTCTTTCTTGTGTGATAGTTCTTCAATGAAGTGTGGCTCTTGAACTTGACTTGGTACTCTTTGAAACTTTGGTGACAAATGCTATGAAGAAATGATTTAGGCATTCTTTTCATATATATTTTAGCTCCAGAGATTTTTTTTTTTTTTATATAATATTTCCCTTTGTTTAGCCCTTTTGAGCCTTAAAATCTTTTCTTTACTAACCATACATTACAAACCTCCTACATATTCTACCCAAGCCTGGATAAGGAGAGTTATTAAATTGTATTGTAAGTTTGTGTTATGGTGAAGAATTATTGTGAAAAGAAAGGGAAGAAAAACAAAACAGGGGTTAAGAAATTAGAAAAAAAAAATTTTAAAATATTATTTGAGAAGCAAAACAGAAGAATAAAAAAAAAAGTGTTTGAAGATTATAGATCGGTGAAAATGCTATGAAATATATGTGGAATTGTTGCAATTGCATTATTATTTGTGGTTGATATGGAGGATGACATAACATAAAAGAAATTAATGTACGTAGTTGGAGTATGATGTTCAATGTATATATATGGAGTTTGTTGTGACGAAATATAGGTCATGTATTTTTGCTCCCTTTAGATTGGCTTCTTTTTAACTCCACATTCCTAAATTTTATCCTACCCTTTAACCTTAGCCACGTTACAACCTTTTGAAAAGACCTTTTGATCTTTATGCATTATGTCACCATACAAGTGGAAAATTGATATGATGGTCAAGTTTAAAGAAATATACTTCATTTTGAGTCGATTTTGTTATAGGTTTAAGTGAATATTACTTAAAACATGAGAGTTGAATTTTTAATTTATACTTGTGAGGGTCTATTTATTGAACTCAATGCACAAAAAAGTGTGGATCCATGCTAGCTATTTTTGAGTTGTGAAGAAATCAATATTTCATGAAGTATTATGAATTTTGATAGTTTTATTGTTTAAATGCTAAGATTATTGCATCCCCACTAACATTTTCTCACTGTTTTTGTGACTAACTTTAAAATGTTTTAGTTTCTTATCTTGTACTTATTTAATTTAGTTATCTTCAATAAAGAAAATTGAGGTGGAATATTAGTCTTGCATTTAGTATTAGGTTTTATATAGTTCTCTATTAGTAATATTTTGATCGAGGATGATCAAAAGCTAAGTGTGGGGGAATTTGATAAGTGCATATATTTTTATATTTTTGTCCCCTAAAATAAGTCTTATAGTTGTCTTCTATGTGTTATTTTATAATTTTTATTGACTTTTATTATTAGCGGGTTATTTATTATGTCTATATTATATTTTTTTTTTTTTTAAATAAGGCAAAAAAAACCTAGACTAATCCCTATCATAGGACCAGCCTAAAGCATCCTTTCGGATGATGGAAAGAAGACCCGGATCATGAGCCTCAAACCAATGGTGCAAAGAAACACAAGAGTGACCCTTATGGGCCAAGAAGTCCGCTGCTTGATTTGCCTCCCTAAAACAGTGAGAAATCTGCAGCTTCGAAAATCTCACCAAATCAGAACCTGCATCACGAACAACCATATCAATTTCCCAAGGAATCTTCCAAAGTTTTCTAAGCGAGTTAATAACCATAAGATTGTCCCCCTCAATATGGAGATTACTGATTCCTAAAAAAAGAGCAGCTTTGATGCCTTCTCTCATTCCACAAGCTTCAGTAAACAGAACGGAGGGAGAAGGATGAAGCTTTTTGGCACCCATAATCAGCACCTTACCAGCATCATTCCTGATGATGAACCCAAAGGAAGCCCCAACACCTTCCACTCTTGAACCATCAAAATTAAGCTTAACTATCCCATCAGTAGGAGGGGACCACCACACCTCCTTACTAGAATTACCAATACCTCTGCAGGGAGTCCCAAGACCTACCGCCCCAGGAATATACAAAGCTTTTTCATTTCTGGAAGAAGCAAACCAATACTTAGCAAACTTCCTAACACTAGTCTATATTATATTATAGTGATTAAGTAGCTTAAATAGTGTGTTATTTTTATTATAGGCTCACATCGGTAAAAGAAGGCAACAAAGAACAAAAGAAAGCAAGGTAAAGCAACAAGTCCATTAAGGAGAATCCACTGTACGTTGGGTAAACAAAAGGTGGCAAACAAAAGAAAAAGAAAAAAATAGGAGCAAAACTTACTCCATCTTCCCAGTTTCACGAGCAAACCAAAGAAAGAGAAATTCTTTCTTTTCCAAGTCAACACAATTCACAGCAAGAATCTCCAAGATACGAAGATTAAAGTAATTAGGGAATTATGGAGCAAATCAGAGATCACATCTTTTCCTCTACGAGTAATTTCCAAAAATTTGGTAATTGGGGATTTCACAATTGGGTATATATTTCCCTAATTTTTACCACAAGAACACACACAAGCAGAGCGACAGAAACTTAGAGTTGTGAGAGCAATGTAGTAATACAAGGAGATCCGAGGCTACGAGATTGAGGAGTATTGCAGGAGAGTGGCCGACACTTGTGGAGAATCAAGTGCAGCGGCTGCCTTGGGTTAATCCGAATTTCATAAGTTTCTCTATACTTTATTCCTTAATTATCTAGCTCTTGTGATTGAACTTGGTTGTTATACTCGTTAATTAGATGTTATTTTGGTTTCGAATTTATGATTTTAGTCTAAGTGTTTGAACGCTGAGCTCATTCATATTTCAATGTTAAGTTTGGTATTTATTCAATTCATATGATCGTTGCTAGAATTAAAAGTTTAATACTTATGCTTGTGATAGTGCACGATTACATATATACAGTAACTAAGCTATGCTAGATTTCTATTAGGCGTGGCATTTAATGGTTATTTAGAGTTAACATCTCAATATTATTAGTGTGAGCAGCTCATGGTAATTTATTGAGTATATGAATTGATTTGATAAAAGAAGTTTATCGGGGTAGGCAATATTTTAGCAAGTTTCTAAGTTTTTAGTGAGCTTAATAACGAACTGACCTAGGCGGTAGTTCGACAACCTAGATATCGAACTTATTATTGAACTAGACTAAATGACTGGGATTAAGAAACTAAGTTGTGTCTAATTTATCCATGATCGAACCTAAGTTATGTTGGTTGCTTGTTTGTCACTTGTGAATAGTAGAATAGTTTTTGTTTGTTTTTCTCTAAACTTATTAATATTAGTTACTCTAGAATGATTTCGAAAACCCCCTATATTCCATGTTCATAAGAGTAAATAATGTATATACTAGTATTTATACTATTTATGTGTATAATGGTTATTTTTGTTGTTAGTTAAGTTTTGAGAGTTAGGAATATTATAATAATCTTCTCGTGGGATCGACCCTTTCTTACCCTTTTACTAGTTGTTAATATTTTTGAAGGACTAAGATAGGTATTATAAATTATTAATTTGTGTACGGTAAACGACACGTATCACTTAACCCTAAACTTTGTGAAAATTTAGGCCTTTATTGTATCCTTAGCTCTAAGAAAACATATAAACATTGTTGTGAATCTCTAATTATTTGTATATTTCAGGTAATCTACCCCAGGGATGGATGTATTTTAAGGACCTGTGCTATTTGGTACAAATTTTTAAATTAAGAGGAACGTCTTGTATGGGTTTCATCATATTGATGGTGATATGTTTTTGTACTCAACTCTTATTTCTCAATATCGCATTAAGTTGATGAAAAAATAGCCTTGGGGTATATCATGCTGATAGTTGATGATTTGTGAAGAATTATCAGTATTGCTTCAGAGAAAGAAAATAGAGAGATAAAGAATTCAGACCATTTCTTATTTCCGTGTAATAGTGAATAATTAACTTACAAGGGATAAAATGTATTTATGCATATAAACTAAGAGCTAACTCTAACAAACTTTAACTAATTACAAATGAGCTAACTACCAGCTGGCGTTTGATAGAACTCAATGAGAGGGGCAGCTAAAGTAAGCTTAGTCATCTCAGTAGCTTGAGTATTTGGAGGTGTAGTTCCAATAGTTCCAATACCCTCCGCCCCTCCCCCCAAAAAAAGTTGGGAGGGGGAAGAGAGACCAATCCCAACTTGGATAAAAGAGACCTGAAATGAGGAGAAGACAAAGTCTTTGTAAAAACATCTGCTAGGAATGTGTAGGAAGATAAGATAGTTGAAGAAGGCCCTTTAAAACTTTGTCTCTAGTAAAATGACAATCAATGTCAATGTGTTTCGTTCGCTCATGAAAACTTGGGTTCTTTGCAATGTGCAAGACACTCTGATTATCACAAAACAATGTAACAGGCTTAAGGATAGAAACACCCAACTCTTCTAGTAGTCTAACTACCCAAGTTACTTCTGCAACAGCCATGGCTCTGTACTATGCTTCTGAAGATGATTTGTTGATTGTTCCTTGTTACTTATTGGATTTCCAAGAGATGGGAGACTTGCCAAATAACAGGATGTATCCAGTGATGGATCTTTTAGTGTCATTACAAGTTGCCCAGTCAGAATCTGAAAAATCTTGCAAAGTTAAAGAGTCATGACCAGTGAGAAGGATGCCTTTTCCTTGAGTGATATAAACATATCTGAGAGTATGCATCAAAGCTTGAAGATGAGAAGTTATAGGAGTTTGCATAAACTGGCTTAAAGTTTGCACAGTATAGGCTAAGTCAGGCCTAGTGTTGGAGAGAAAGTTTAATTTGCCAACAAGAGGTTTGTATACTTTAGGGTCTGGTAGAAGATCTCCAATAGAAGCTTGAAGTTTAATGTTAAGGGGAGAGGTGTAGTCGCTTTCTTAGAGACATCAAATCCACAATCTGCAAGCAATTCCTTAGTAAACTTTTTCTGACTGAGGATAACACCCTCAAGAACACAACCCACCTCAATACCAAGAAAATAGTGTAGAAGTCCCAAGTCCTTTATACTAAATGTTGAGTGGAGATGGGCCTTGAGAGCATCAATAGAAGTGATATCAGTACATGTGAGGATGATATCATCCACATATACAGCTGCTATGGTAATATGAGCTTCAGATTTCTTGATGAATAAACTATAGTCATTCTTGGACTGAGAGAAGCCTTGTGTAGTGAGTTCATGCACAAGTTTGGCAAACCATTGCCTAGAAGCTTGTTTAAGTCCATAAAGGGACTTTTTTAGCTTGCAAACATAATTTTTTCGATTAGGAAAGCTGGTAGGTACCTTCATGTAGACCTCTTCATGCAATTCTCCATAGAGAAAAGCATTATTAATATCAAGCTGGTAAATAGGCCATTTATGATGAGTAGTTAAGGCAATAATGCACCTGATGGTGGGCATCTTGACTACTGGGGAGAAGGTCTCCTCATAGTCTATGTCATATCTCTGGTTATACCCTTTGGCAACCTATGTGGCTTTGCATCTCTCAAGCGAGCCATCTGCTTTTAACTTGACTTTATAAACCCATTTATTGCCTATAGCTTTTTTGCCATGTGGTAGGGGAACTAGATCCCTAGTATGATTGGCAGTTAGTGCTGGAATTTCTATATCCATTGCAATGACCCATTCAGGTTTAGAAGATGCTTCTGCATATGACTCTGGTTCCTTTATTTCAGAAATGACAGCAGATAAAAAAAGCTTTATGTGCAACAGGATAAAAAGTGTAGGACACCAGATTACACCTAGGGGTGTTAATGAGCCAGGCTGGCTCGCAAACTATTCGAGTTCGGCTCGGTTAAAGCTCGGTCAAAGCTCGACTCGAGTGGGCTCGATTCGAGTTCGAGATCGGCTCGAGACCCTAACGAGCCGAGCCCGAGCTATCTTAAGCTCGGCTCGAAAGCTCGCGACTAGGCTCGTTAGTTTTTTAATAACTAAAAATATTTCATTAAGGTTTCACATAATATAAAAATAATTAATTAATAACAATGGCTTAAAGCAGCCATGTTAATAATCATAATATTTTCAAATTTTGAGATGTTGTATTGCATTTCACACTTTACTATACTTGATTCATGAGTTTAAAATCATGGTTTTTGTTTTAGGAAAAATTCACAATAATAATCCCAACTATGACCACTCTTCCTATATTAATCCTAACTAAGGGTTATTCTAGTATAATCCAAATTTTAGGAGGTATCTTCCCAAAATGATTTGATTACCTATTAAAACCTCTTTAGCAGGTTGCTTCACCACGTGGCACATTATGATTAGTTCTTTTTTTTTATTCTTTTATTTCTTCCCATTTCTATTTTTAATCTACCAGCCACCACCATCTCCTCATCACTCACTGCCCGTCACTCTCCTCCATTACACCAGCAATTACCCTCTTACTTCCCTAAACCAGTACCATCGTTCCCACCTAACAACAATCACCACCACCACCACCTTTGTTCTCATTCTCAACACAATCTTATCATGCATTTCATTGATCAAAGCATCGACAGTTTATTAATAATCAAGACGAAGACATTGAACACCATGCCAACATTACTAACATCGGCAACAACGATAATGATTCAACTTCGCGAAAATCGTGCTCTTGAACCATTGCCGCCAATTGATTCCGACGATTGATTTTTTTTCCAACAATTTCTCATGATTTTTGTGGGGATTCTTGATGAGATAGAAAAAATTTAAGACCTAAATTGCAGGGTTATGAAGACATTGGAGCTTAATTGAAATTCAATAATGTGAAGAATGTGAGATTTCAGGAGTGAAAAATTGAATTTTGCAAGGTTACCCATTGCCATTCTTTCTCCTCCACCACTACATACATGATACACCATTGTCCCACCTTCACCTCATTTCATGTTCATTTTAGCCTTTGTTGAAGCTCTCTTGCTATTCTTTATTTTTGTGTGTATTAAAGGTTAATTCTGGTGGTTGGGTGGGTGGTGATGAAATTGAAATTTTGGCACTTTTGTGGTTGTGAGGGTAGTTGTGGCAGCGAAGGAAGATTTGGTGGTCGGTCGAATAGTTGGTGGATGGGGCGGAGATGCGGCTACAGGGTGTAGGCGGTGGTGAGAGGGCGTAGGAGCTGAAATGTAGGCGGTGGTGAGAGGGTGTAGATGTTGGCTTGGTTAGGTACTTAGGTAGGGGAGGAAGAGAGAGTGAAAAAAAATTAACCGGATGAATAGGTTACTAGTCACATGGGATCATTTTGGGAAGGTGTCACCTATAATTTGGATTATACTAGAATAACTCATGGTTGGGATTAATATGGGAAGACTAGTCATAGTTGGGATTATTGTTGTGAATTTTTCCTTTGTTTTATTACTCAAAATTTATACAGCAGTAGATATCAAAAGCTACATACATCAACATTGTAAAGATAGCTAACGTCTACAATCTTTAAAAAAAAACTAGCATTTACAAAAGATAAGTATAAAAGATATTTACAAAAACAAGATAATTATAGCTTTAACTAACCATGCTGGGCATGGGGCAGCAATGGTGGAAGCTGGGAGTAAGTGAAAGTAACTAAAGAAAAGGAAGTTGGTTTTCTGGAGTCCCACATCGACCGAACAACATGAGGGTAAATGTTGAAAGCTTTATAAAAGAAATATATCATTTAGTAAATCTCTACAGCAGTCCTGCTACTTGCTTGCCCATGCAAACAACAATTGTTAGACATTGGGCATTCGAACTATGAAGCGTTTGGGCCCTTATGTAATCTGACGTTGGACTTGTTTATGTTGACGGTTGAAGCATGAAGATCAATTTCGAGCTTTTCGAGCCTGTCGAATACAAGCCGAGTTGTAATTTTTGAACTCGAGCTCGAGCCGAGCTTAATATTTCAAGCTCGATGAGCTTCGAGCTCGAGCCTAACTAAATGTGCTTTCGAGCCGAGCCGAGCCTAGTCAGGTTCGGTCTCGGTTCGACTCGTTAACACCCCTAATTACACCAATGTTGAGGGAGAGAACTAGTAACAACATAATTGCAACGGTAGTCATTCAAGTATGCAGGAGGTTTAGAAGTTCTAGTAGAGCATCTAAGTGGTTGAGAGGGAGGAATGACATGGTTGAGATCAACAAGAGTGGATGATGAAACAGAAGATGGTGTTGTATTTTCAGAAGAGGTTGGTGTAAGTATAGGTTCAGAAGAAGGGTGTAATGTAGATGAATGTGTGGGAGGTGTATCAGGGGATGAAGGCACAGTATTAGAAGTAGTAGAAGAGGCTGGAAAAGTAGATGCAAATGGATATGCATCATCATAAAGGTCATAAGTGGCTGCTGGAACAAAGATATCTTCAGAGAAATGTGTAGCATCACTAGGAATCAGATGAAATGGAAAATGTCTTTCATGAAAGACAGCATACATGGATACTACAACTTGATTGCTAGTAAGATCAAGGATTTTGTAACCCTTCTGAGTGACAGAATAACCAAGAAACACCCCATGATGTGCCTTAGGATCAAACTTGGACCTATGAACTCTTGATGTAGAAATGTAACATAAGCACCCAAACACTTTAAGATGATTTAGGAGAGGAGCCTTATGAAAGAGCTTAGCATAAGGGTAGCATTATTAAGACTTTGAAGTGGCATTCTGTAAATGAGATATGCTGCACAAATAATGCAATCACCCCCAAAATCTGGCTGGCACCCTAGAATGAAAGAAGAGTGCTCTAACAGTCTCTAGGAGGTGTCTATGATTCCTTTCAACAACCCCATTTTGTTGGGGAGTATCATAACAACTTGTTTGGTGTAGTATGCCTTTCTGTTCATATAGCTTCTTCATGTCTCCTTCTCCCAATTCATTGGCATTATCAGACCTCACACAGATAACATGAGCATTAAACTGTGCTTAAACATAATTTAAGAAAGTGTCTAGAACATGTACTGAATCATATCTATATTTTAGAAAATGTACCCAAGTAAATCTAGTAAAGTCATCCACTATAGTCAGAAATTATGTACAACCTGAATGTGTTTTGGTTTTGTATGGACGCCATACATCTATGTGAAGCATTTCAAAGGGTTTAGTAGTTTTAATGCTACTAATATGGAAGGATTTTCTAGTTTGCTTAGCAGCTATGGGCAAACTTGACAAATGATATCATGATGTCATGATTTTACAATGCAATCAGGTAATACATGTGCTATTTGAGTGAATGGTAAATGTCCTAAACGGAGATGCCACAGTTTGGCAGTATCTAGAACAGAAAACCATGAAGTATGCTGAGAAGGTAAAGGCTTCACTGGTGTCAAAGAAGTATCAACATTGTATATGCCACCCTTTAATATACCAAGAAGCATTGAAGGTCATGTCTGTCCCTGGAGAAAACAAGAGTTATGAGTGAAAGTGATTTGACAATTCAAAACATGACAAAGTTTGTTCATTGAGATGAGATTGAACTCAAAATCAGATGTGAAGCACATTAGTCAGCACAATGTCTTTGGTTAGCTGCAGAAACCCAACATTAAGGACAGGTATCTATCTTCCATCAGGAATGGTAATATTATGATGAGGGTTCTTGGTTGGAGTATAATAAGAGTGAAAAGAATCCAGAGTAGAACATATGTGGTCAGTGGCACCATTATCTAACAACCATGTGTTATTAAGGCAAGTTAGTAAGCAATATGTACTTGCTACAAGAGCATGGCCAAATGTGTTCTGAGCATCAGTAGGTTGAGCTGCAGATATAGTAGATTGTTGTTGCTGAAGTAAGCTCATAATTGATTGAATTGATCAATAGAGATAGAATCTGGTTTGAGATCAACAGAATTATTATCTGGATCATATGACTCGGTAGAATGTGTTAAGGCTACAACTCTCTTGTCCTTAAACCCCTTGAAACCTGGTGGAAATCCATGAATCTTAAAGCATCTTTCCACACTATGTCCTGGCCCCTTGCAATGAGTGCAGTAATAATGTGAACCATGCCTCTTGTTACCAGTTAAGTTTTGAGACTTGTTGTAATTGGACTTCTGATGTTGAGAGTTGTTCTGGTATGGCTTATATGGCTTTCTGTCAGCAACAAAGGCTAATGACTCATTGTGATAAGAAAGTTGAGCAACTTCTTTGTGCCTTTCTTCTTGTGCAAAGATTTTGTATGCATGAGCTGCTTTAGGAAGAGGCTGAGTCATGAGAATGTTCCCTCTTACAGTAGAAAAACAGTGATTTAACTTCATTATGAATTAAAGTAATTTATGTTCTTGATCTCTGGTGTATATCTTCTGAGTCATATTACAGGTGCATTTGTGACAAGTGCAGTAAGGTAAGGGATTTGCATCATTAATCTCATCCCAAATGGTTTTGAGTTGAGTGTAAAACTTAGAAACAATTACATTTCCTTATTCAGTTTCAACAAGTTTTTGTTCTAAAGCATATACTTGTGTCATGGAAGAATAACCAAATCTCTCTTCCAAATCTTTCCATATTTCTGCTACAGTTTCAAAGAAAAGAATACTTTTATTTCCTGACAGTATGATCCAGATTAGCCAGCAACCAAGAAATCACCAGATTATTACACCTTTCCCAGGCAACAAACTCAACTGTTCCAATACTAGGAACCTCAAGACTTCCATCTACAAACTTCAATTTATTCTTAGCAGACAAAGAGATAATCATCGAACATTTCCAATCACTCAAAGCACTTCCATTGAACTTGATAGAAACAATTTGTGTTGGATTTGCATCTGATGGATGAATGTAGTATATACTACTAGGATCTTGGTTTATAGGTAAATAATTTGGACTACAATTAGGTGTTCCGTTTTCAGGCACTTTAATGATAAAAGAGGATTAAGAAATCAGGAGGATGAAATCAAGAGAAATTGAGGAATCAATCAAACATGTATTCTGAGTTTTAGCTGACACTAAAACTATGATTTCAGACAAATTTATAGAAATAAGGAGTATTGAATTACAAAATGAAGATAGATTGTTCAATTTAATCAGTGACAATGAGATTTGTAAATCACACAATTGATTTCAGCAAACAATCTCAAATAATCTCAGGTTTCATCAACTAATCATCAGAATTCAACGAATTTTGAAATGATTGAAATGAAATTTGACAAATTCAAATAATTTCAATATCTTTCGACAATTTTCAGATAGAGGAAGTAAGAATAACCTGGATTTTCAGAATTTCTTGCTGTTTCAGATCTTCAAAAGAAGATTTAGAGCAGAAATTTAATCAGATGCAGAATTTCAGTAAAATGATGAAGATTACAGAATGATATTTTGCTCTGATACCATGATGATTTGTGAAGAATTATCAGTATTGCTTCAGAGAAAGAAAATAGAGAAAAAGAATTCATACCATTTCTTATTTATGTGTAATAGTGAATAATTAACTTACAAGGGACATAATGCATTTATACATAGAGAAGAGCTAACAAACTCTAACTAATTACAAATGAGCTAACTAACAGCTGGCGTGTGATAGAAGTCAATGAGAGGGGCAGCTGAAGAAAGCTTAGTCATCTCAGCAGCTTGAGTATCAAGAGGTGTAGTTCCAATAGTTCCAATAATGGTACACCGTACACCCCTGTGTGATGTTATCAGGATCGGGATCCTACTTTGGATCGTAGGGGTTGGTGGGATTGAATCGGCAGGTTTGGATCGTAGGATCGTAAGATCCTAAAATTCGGCAAAATATAGATAATTATGCTAGAATATGGTGAGAACCTCATGTTAAAAGTTTACACATATTAATAATGACTTGTTTCATTAGCAAATGGTGATAGTTTTTCAATACTATAAGATTGAAGTAACATGCAACCAAAATCTAATAGGAGAAATATAATATGTGAAATTACTTGTGATTTTTTAAAGATAGGATCGGATTGTAGAGTCGTAGGATTGTAGAATCATATTAAGATCCTACCATGTGATTTTTTGTGGTTGGGTAGGATCGAAAGATCCTACAAAATTAAGATCCTATGTATGATCGGGATCGGTGAAGTCCTTCCGGATCGTAGAATTGTAGGATCGTAAGATCTGGATCGGGATTTTAACAACAATGCCCCTGTGTATCATGCATTTGTTGATTCTTTTTTTATGGGTCATGCATTTGTTGATGATAAATAGTGAGTTGAATAAAAATGATTAGAAGGAATATTCTCTAAACGGAAGGAAATCAAGTATGTCGAGTTGTGATAGTAATTAAAAGGAAATATATCAAGCAAAAAGTGAAAGAAATAAAAAGATTTCATTACAAATCTTCACCTAGTTTGTCATAGTCAATTATATATATTGAAGACCATGGTCACATGTTCTCTACACTTCAACATTTTCTGAATTATAGCATTCGTTTGAGAAGTTTTTGAGCATGAAGAGTTCTACATAGTTTTCACTCTTTTTGGTGCTACTACTTGTTAGTCATCATGGTAAGATAATTTCTGGGATTATTAATTGTTGCTAAATTAAATTCCTTGCAAGTTATATCTAACAGTCTGTTTGTATTCACTTGATTTCTTAAATATATTATTTAAAATAGGAATGTCAATTCGAGATAATTTAGATTATCAACTGGCATCAGCACCTGGATTATCATCGATAAAGGTTCAACAAGGATGTTATCGAGTTTCAGATTGCTACAATCCATGTCGTTTCTTCTTCCCTTGTAATAAGAGTGTGTGTTATAGAGTTGGTCCAGGGGTATCCGCTTGCTGTTGTAATGCATAAAAAAAATCTTGAGGTTGGATCCACATACATTTGTTTGGCTCCTGTGTTTTTCTTGGTTTTCATCTGATTATTAAAATTATGTAATAAAGTAATCATATATACACCCTTCGGGTAACTTAAGTGTCTTTTTCCCGTCAAAAAAAAAACTTAAGTTGTCTCTTTGTTTTCGTTTTCTGTTTCAGTAAAAGTTATCTCTTTCTTTTAGTATTTTATTGTAATAGTGTTAAGTTTTCATCCTAAGGTAAAGGGTCATTATATCATTTATATGTTTACCTTTTCATTATAAGACACTCACACATACTCCTCTAACAACCTATTAAGAGGGGGACATGAATTTCATTACCAAAATTTGGCACTTAAGGAATGAATGGAATTTCAAATAAAAACCTAGAAAGAATTTGGCAATGAAGGTCCAGTTTGAGAGGAAAAGTGGAGCCGTAAGTGTTAGCAAGAATCTTATCCTCTTAGGGGTCATTTGGTTCAAAATATGGAATGGAAATGGAATGGAAACAAATAGAGGAGGGAATGGTAATAAAAATGGTGAATTCTATTAGGTGTTTGGTTCAAACCATGGAATGGAAAGGGAATGATAATCATTACCACAAAGTGATGGATTTTGTTACTTGGGGGGTGGGAAAGGTAACAAACTGAGGGAGTTCATTATCACCAAGTAATGGTAATGGATTCATGAGGGTTGAAGCAAACAAGAAGAAAGGAAAACGGTAATTGATATCGTTTCTTAACCCCAAAAATAGTGAACCAAACATTCTCTTAATCTCTTCCAATCCTCGTCAACCAAATCCTTGGATTCCATGCTCAATTTCCCCGTGACGAACACAAGAAGTCGCTAATGTCTTCAATCCAATTTCATGCTCAATCTCAACCTGTTGGTCGCCACTCGTCCTATCTTCCTCATGACCTCATCACTATCTCATTGAGTCCTTAGTCCATGGTTAGGGTTAGGAATGATATAGAACCAAGTTGCAATGAGTACGAAGTTTAAAATGAGAATATAGAACCAATCTAGTCCCTTAGATCATCAAAATTGAATGGTCTAGATGCTTTCCCGTGTCATTAATGGCATTTTTCGTAATTTTACAACTTCATAAAATGCTCTGAGTTTCTTCACATTTTAGAGATTTCATTTATTTTTCGATCCATTTAATCTACATTTACTTTTTTGCTTTACTTTTATAGAAGTTGCAAACTACACTAGTGGAAAAAACCTTATTTGTCACTTAGTAACAGATGCGGTTTTTACAAAACCGCATCAGAAAATCAATTAAAAAAATAGGAAGGAAAGTTGGGAGAAAAATCTGATGCGGTCCTCTTGTGGACCGCGTCAGATTAAAAAATCTGATATTTTTTTAAAATCTGATGCGGTTCTTAGGACCGCATCGGATTTTCTTATTTTTTCTAAAAAAATAAACGGAACCTCATGGCCCATTTACTTCCCTTATAACCCCAGCCCACCTAACCCTTTCCCCTCTCTCCTCACTCAGTATATATATATATATACGTTTTCTGGAAATTGAAAATAAGGTATATTTGGTATGTGTATATAATTGGTATGTATTGTTATTATATATATATGTATATATACATTTTGGTTTTTTTTTTTTTTATATATATGTGTGTACCTTTGTGGTACACAAGCTTCAAAATATGTTGCAGGTTTTCGCTCGACACAAGAGTGCAGACCTGCATCTCCAGGTCTGCACTTTTTTTTGACATAACTTTTTGCACAATTTGATGCGATTTTAGCTTAAAACCGCATCAGTAAATAATTTACTAATCCGGTTTCGGACCGGATCAGTAAATAATTGGGATCTGCTGCGAGCCCATCTGATGCGGACCAAAACCGCATTAGTAAGCCCGATTTTGATCGCATCAGATGGGCTTTTTTCCACTAGTGCTAGTTTTATTTGTAAGTTTCGAATTAAGTACAAAAATGCCATTGATGATACGAAAAGCATCTTGAGCATCCATTTATAATGATTAAGGGCTTACATTGGTTCTATCTTCTCATTTTAGGTTGTGGTTCTCACCAGATCTTAATTATATATTGGTTTAAATTCCTATGAGAACCACCCTGATGGTGAGAACCACTCAATTTTTTCCCCTCATTTTATGAAGATTTTGCTTATTTCACAACATTTTCGCTTATTTTATGTTTCGCTTATTTTATGCTTTTGCTCTTTTGACATTTTTATGCTCATTTCGCAACATTTTTGCTCATTTTATATATACTTCTTCCATCCTTTTTTAGTTGCTACATTCCCTTTTTCACAATTTTTGAGATACAACTTCAAACCTTAATATCTTGAATTCATTTATAAGAGAAAATTATAAAATTTTGTATTTAAAAAGTACATATTAAGAGGAATCAAACAAGATCTCGCATAACTATATTTTATTTAAAATAAATATAAATAAAAAAGACAAAAATGTCATGTAAATAATACCCACGAATGAAATAGCTTTATTATATAAGGCAAAACATGGGGGACATCACAAAATGAAAAAAGAGAAAAAAGAAAAATAAAAAGATAAGATAACTGCCAACCATATTTACACAAAAAAAACCCTAATTTATCTCTGACTCCCAAAAACAAGTTACACTACAACATCTTCTTGCTCATCATTATATGCTCTTCTTCGTCATTTGCAAACAAAAAAAACACAACACTGACAACTACAATTCCCCTTTTCACTTTTTGTAAACAATTTTGACAAACATTATTACTAGAGTAATTAGAGAACATATGATTTCGCACACAGAGCGTGTATATAAGGCTCGCAGTAACTCAAAAAAGACGGAGGGTTATTGATTTTTTTTATTTGACCGGAGCATATTATTTATTTTTCCGTAGCTCTTTATGTGCTTCGTTTTCAAGTAAGCCGCAACTTTAATGTTGTGTAAACCGTCTTTCACTAGTAAAGGGCCCCAATTCTTGTGTCCGATTTGTTATACTTTGTATCCATTCATGTTTATTATTCTTTAACGTTCCAGTATATTGATACTAGCTTTCTAAGCACGCGATGCGTGCGATGACCATGTTTTCATTGTGATATTTCCAAATGTCGAGTAGATAGCTTTACATGCACTCAATAAATGAAGAAACAACTCATTATAATAGTTTAAGTTGATAGTTTTTCAATAAATGCTATGTCTTGTTCAATTTATTAGAAGTTATTTTCAGCAAAAATGAGTTTAGATTAATTGTTGATCCGACCTTATTATCCTCTATGTAATTGAGTTACACAAATTGAAATTATATAAACCCATTAAAATTATCATTTCATTACATGACTATAATGTTGTGGAAGTATATTGCTGATTTTTTATTTTGGCAATTGTTCCTTTTGATGGAAGATTTTGATATTCTTAAATGAATTTGTTATCTTTGTTTTTTTTTTTGTAAACTTTTTTAGTCTTTCCTTTTTTTAAACCTAAAATTTTAAGTAGTTATAATTATAGTTTTTAAAAATGGCAAATATTGGGATTGATTGATTACCCATTATTATTTTAAAAATCATAAACAAAATTGATGAATTAAAAAAGTAAGGGTAATATAATCATTTAATATGGGGACATCATGCCTCCCCCCTTCACTTATATAATAGAGATATATTGTAAGAAAGGATACTCTGGGTGAGGCGGCGATTATGGTGAGAAAGGATGCAGTAGGTGAGGCGGTGAAAGTAAGGTAATTCATAATTCATTTTTTCTCTATGATACCAATTTTTTTCCTTTTATCTTATGATCCCAAATTTATCTTCTCCAAATCTCACCTTCGCCTCTCCATTTTTCCTCTATGATCCCCTTTTTTTTTTTTTGCCTTTTCTAACTTTTACAATTATTATTTCTTTGCATCTTTAAAATTTGATTTGAAAAATTCATCAATATTCTTCATGGGCTTAAATTTGACAATTGTATTTGTTGTCAAGTTGTTTTTTACGAAATATGATTTTTTTTCTGTCGATAATTGTTGATATAATTTTTATATTTGATTTAAAAAGAATTTGAATTTCAATTATATTAGAATGAAATCTTAAATTTACTGTAATTTGAGTTTATTATTTTAAAGAAATTCCGTATACAGTGTTATTTTAAAATATACTCGAACATAGTAATATTATTGCAGATACTCTTATTGTCAACTAACAAACTGCGTGCCTGATTAACAGTGAAGTATCCGCAAATTTGAGAGTTATATTTGAGTTTGTGTTTGTAATTGATTTTGTATTTTGGAGAAAGTTGTTTGAGTTTGTAATTGATTTTGTATGCCGTGAAACTCCATATGAGTATGGTGTATATTTTTGTTATTGTCTCTGGTATTAATTTTTGGTAAGTTTTTTTTTTATTTTTTTAGTTGATTGGGATGTGAATTTTAATTGATTGATTCTTTTTTGTTGGCAAATTTATGAGTATGATTGTTATATGAGTTGATTGGGTTCAGTTTAATTTGATTGAAATTCTTTTTGGCAAGTTTCGTATTTTATTGTATCTTAATTGATTGATGGAGGGTTTGTTTGAGGGGTGAATATGTAAATTCATATGGGGACACCGTTGCTCCCCCCTTCACTTATATAATAGAGATTTGGAGGTCATGATTGAATTGAATTTTTTACCTAGAGAATTCTAATAGAGAAAAAATATCCAACTTTACACTATTTTGGAAAATAAATTATATTAGGAGAGAAGTTGTAGAGTTCGTTTTCAAGACAAAAATTTTAATTTAATTAAAGTTGTTCTAAGGTAAATCGGTAAATGAGGTAATTCAATTAGCGATTGTATAAGGTAAATTACTAATTCAATTAGCAGTTTAGTTCATATACACCAAAAACCCAATTATTTTTTTTTAAAAAAAGTCAAATAAATTTGTAATTACATGGGAATTTTTTTTTATAAAAAAGTCAAATAAATTATTTTGTTTAATGAGCCAATTGAATTATCGATTTTCCCAGCCCATCCTACGTAGAAAGTTTCCAAATCAACATCAAGTGGAAACTTTTTTTCTCTTTTAGCATTACTTGGGAAATATTATATGATATAATGCCCTTATATCTATTTGTTTTACCACTAAATAATATCAATAAGTAATAATTCTTGCATTTTTACTAGATACTACTGAATGGATTTAAGGGTGTTATTGTCATATATAATGAATACATATGTAAACCTTCACTAATTGCTTATGTGTTGGCAGGATGTTATTCATAGCCAAAGTACTAAGGGAGCAACATTCAAAGAGAATTCCTAATGGTTTAATGTGGATTACCATGTAGCAAGAACAAGAAGTATAAAGGAAATTTGGATTTCCTTTGTTAACGCAGAAGAATTGCAAAAAGTATCTTTCAAAAAAAAAAGAATTGCACAAAGTGGGCCAAGCCCAATGTGAACAAAGAACATGACTACTACAGTCTACACGCATCAAAGGAAGAAAGAAAAGGAAGTAAAAAAGGAAATAAAAAGAAAACCCGATTGAGGTTAAGAACCCTTAGCATTTTTTTTGTTAGACTAAAATTTTCTTTTTCTTTTGCTTTTTATAGAATTTCTTTTAGTTAAACATGCACTTCTTTTGTCTTTTTTACTTATAATATTTTTCATTTTATGAAGTTGCACATTACTTACTTTCTTCGTAACATAATACTACTGCAATAAATGGGTATTATTTATGAGGTATAAAATATTCATTTGTTGCACTTATTTTGTTACGGAGGAAGTACATCTTGGGTAATATATTCTCTCTATTTGTCACCTAGCACATCAAGTTCTTTTTACGGTTTTTTCACTAAATACCACTGATAATTTTTTTTATTCACCAGATACCCCAACTTTTTTCAAAATTCATCATATACCTCCGAGTTTCTAAAAATTTACAAAAAATAACCTTTTGGCTAACGGACGTTAGATCTCCGTTAGTGGTTAACTTAATTAAACCCTCTAACCCTAATTAACTCATCTAAATCTAACCCTAACCCCTACCCTAATACACTAACCTTAACCACCCAACCACCACCACATAACCCCCACCGGTCTCCCTCCCCCTCCCCCTCCCCCTCCCCCCACAGCCCCCCCCCCCTTGATCTCCCCTGCAACCCATCCCTCCCCCTCCCCAGTAGCCCCAACCCCTCGATCTCCCCGCATCCCCCTCGATCTCCCCCCGCCGCAAAATCGCCACTCAATGACTTGGATTTCTTCGACAACAATGGCGTTTTGGATCTAACGTCCGATTTCGAATCTAACAATGGCGGTTTCGAATTTCATAACCTAACCTTACCTTTATCGCGATTTTGCCGCCTCCTTCAGAAATGCAGGAGGAAGGATTCGAAGGGGATGGGAGAAGGGGGGCTGCGGGATTCGAAGGGGTAGGGGAGGGGCCTGGGGGTGGTTGGGTCTGGTGGGGGAGCTACTGGGGTGGGGAGTTGGTGGTGGTTGACTGGTTGTTATGGGGTTAGAGTTAGGGTTAGGGTTAAAGTTAAGGTTAGGGTTAGAGTTAGGGTTAGGGTTAGAGTTATAGTTAGGAGTTAATTAGGGTCTAAAATAAAAAGTTATGGTTAATGACTAATGGAGTTAACCGCCGTTAGTCATTAAGGGCATTCTGATGTATTTTCTTGAAAGTCAGGGGTATATGGTGAATTTTGGAAAAAGTTGGGGTATGTGGTGAATAAAATAAATTTGTCAAGGGTATTTAATTTGGTGAAAAAACCGTTCTTTTTAATATCTCTTTCTCCTAAATTCTTGTATCATGCTCCAATGTTGCAAGTAAGAAAATGGAAGAAATATAAGTAGGGGTGTAAGCGGACTGTGAAAAATCCAGAGTCCAATCTAGTCCACTCCAAACTTGTGAGACTGGACCGGATTTTTTTTTGGACTGGACTCGGACTCAAATTTTCGAGTCCAAATATTTTCGGACTGATTTGGACTCACCCCTTTGGAGTCCAATAAGTCCAGTCCAGTCCAAAAATATTTTTATATATAATATATATTTAATATTTATATATATAATGTATATATATTTAATTTTTATATACAATATATATTTAATATTTATATATATAATGTATATATATTTAATATTTATATATATAATATAAAAGATGTATGTGACTTATTTTATGGAATGGATATAATGAGCTTAATTTTTCAAATTCAATTATGAGAAAACGTTGTGAATCATTGAATCTAAATCGGGGAAAAAAAATAATATAATAATCGGACTGGATTGGACTGGATTCGGATTTCAAGAAAAAATTATCGGATTTAGACCGGATTTGATCAAAAAATATTTGGATCGGACTTTGACTCAAATTCTCAAGTCCAAAAAAATTTGGACTGGATTTGGATTTGGCAAAGTTCAATCCAATCTAATCCATTTACACCCCTAAATATAAGCGTGGCATTAAAAGGGTTGCAGATTTCAATACTAATTCAATACATTTATTAAACGGCTAAACTCTTATTAATACACTCAGATAAACAGATTAAAAATTACAACACTAATTTCATCTTGTGTCTGGTTTGTATCATATTGTTTTATCGGATATATTACCTTCTACCCGCCTAGAGGCTAGAACATGCTCTAATAGCATCTCTAGAGTGTTAGACCAAAGACGAACTATTTGACAAATTAAAGGATTCCCGTATCTCATTTCTCTTTCGTTCTCTTTTTCCTTCGCAAGTTGTAAAAAGCACATACTATACTCCAACAAGCAATAAGGATCTCAATTTGACATCATCATCAATGAATAACCTCAAGAAACGAGTGACACCCAGTTCACCATAAAGTTTTTTTTTTTAATATATGAGACATTCAATAGTCCCACGCACCTTCTCTCCTTACCACAATACTCAATCTCATCTTCTCACTCACCAGTCACCACACGTTACCCTCTCATAACTCCAACCACATTTGTTTTTCTTTATTATTGTTCTACGTGTTTTTATTTCCACAATCTTACGTCCACTTATTTAAGGTACCATTCTAACTTATATTAGCCCCTAAGGGCTTAGGCCCTCCTCAATCTAAATGTCCAATGTCAATCCTACCACAACAAAATAATCTCTACAAATCTCGATACCAATATGCTACGAAAACCTACCGAATCATCCACGTTCCGACTCGGGTTCTTTGCACTGCCACAACCCCGATAAAGCCGGGCCTTGGTCCGACCCGCCTTGTAGTCAAACCAAGTCATAATTTCCCTACACCATCTCAAGTTCCAACCCCAAAAGGACCCAGGTCCGATGATCCAGCCTTAAAATCCACGTGGGCCCATCGAGCTTGGTTGGCTAGCGGCTGCACCACTATATTAGTTGCTCTAGCAAAGTCCATAGTAGCTTCAGCTGATTCCCATATATGGTTCGAGCCCGTGTTAGCTAGTCTAGCCGGGTACGTCTTGGCTGATCTCGGGTCCGGAGTTTACCATTGGGGAATTGACAACTATGGAGATGCCACAACCCCAATATTTGGGTCCCAAATTGAGGCCTTTCAAGGACACCACAAATGGCCTTGGACCATCACAAAGCGCCAATTTGCCAACAACCTTCATGCATTAGCCCGGGTCATGACCTTCACGGTCTTACCCATGGACCTCGTCCTCAACGATCCGACCCTAATGGCATTTATCGGATCCTTCTCGGGTTGTATCATGTTTAGTCAACAATTTCATGCATGGTCCCACTCAACAAAGAGCAAGTTACCCCCAATAGTTGTAGCCTTGCAAGATTTGGGGGTGCTAGTGTCACGTACACAACATGCTGACCATCACCGATCTCCTTATAATTGTAACTATTGCATAGTGAGTGGAATTTGGAACAAAATTTTAGATGAAAGTAAGATTTTTGAGGTACTTGAAATGGTATTATTCTTTCAATTAGGATTGAGGCCAAGATCTTGGAGTGAGCCTAGCTTGGAATGGATTGAGGAGAGTAGCAGAACCTCTTCCTTGACTCAGTAAAGTTTCTCTCTAAATTTACTTATTTTATTATAAATTCTCAAATTATTTTTGAACATTGTAATATTGTAATTTATACCATAATAATTGATGATGTGTTTTCATCTCTAATTTATTGTATATGATAAATCATATTGGAAAAAAGTATACTACATTAGTTTATTTATATCTACCATTCAACCTGTATCATCGCCGATTTGGATTCTTCATCTTACGGTTTTTTCACCATATACCTCTGACTAATTTTTTTTTGCACCGTATATCCTTTCAACTTTCCAAATCCACCATATACCCCTCACGTTTCAAAAAATACATCAACATGCCCTTTTAACTAATGGTGTTAGACTTTCGTTAGTCATTAGGCCCTAATCCTCCCCTAACCCTAATTAACTAACCTAAATCAAACCCTAATTCTAACTCTAACCCTAATTTAATACACTAACTTGGGCCCTAACCCTAACCACTAACTTGGGCCCTAACCCTAACCACTAATTTGGGCCCTAACCCTAAACACCCCTTACCCCACTACTAGGGCTGTTCACCGGTCCAAGACCGGACCGGGCCCGGGCCGGGACTCGCTTTGGGCCGGTGGACCTGATTTGTGGGATTTGGTGGACCGGGGACCGGACCTGATTTTCGGTCCGGTCCAGTGCAGGACCGGAAAAAATCGAGTCCGGTCCCGTCCGGACTGTTGGACCCGATTTTCGATTTTTTTTTTTTTTTGGATTTTAAATATTCTATTTGGACCTGTTTTGCGAATGTTGGACCTGTTGGACCTGTTAGACTGTTTGGACTGTTGGACTGTTTGGACTGTAAAAATGACTTGAAGTTGGCGGTTTAAAAAAAAAAAATACTAAAATTCCGGGTTTCGGTCGGACTGATTTTTCCGGGTTTGGACCGGACCGGACCAGAAAACCCGAAATCGTCACTTTCCACGGACCGGGGGACCGGACCGGAATCTCGGTCCGGTCCGGTCCAAATTCGGTCCGACCCACCCATGTGAACGACCCTACCCACTACACCACCACCCCCGTCACCACCACCCCATCACCACCACCACCCGTCCCCCTTCCCCCGACCCCCTCCCCTTCACCTGTCACCACCACCACCCCTCCCCTTAACCCACCGACCCCCCCCCTTCCCCTTCACCCGTCACCACCACCACCCCTCCCCTTAACCCTTCACCACCACTACCCCTCCCCTTAACCCATTGACCCCCTCCCCTTCCCTCGTCACCACCACCACCCCTCCCCTACCCCCTCGACCCCCTCCCCTCCCCTCGCCCCTGCTGTGCGAACCCCTCCCCTCCCCTTCCCCTGCTTGCTCAAACCCCCTCCCTCCCTTTCCCTCGTTGCGCGAACCCCGCTCCCGGGTCCCTTCCCTCCGTCGCGAACCCCCCTCCCCCGCCACAAGCAACCCGGATGCGCGAAAATCGAGCCCCCCCTTCATGCGTTTTTTGTTCTTCTCCCAGGCGAGTTTAAAGGGGAGGAGAAATTGAGTCGGGAGATGCGAAAGGGTGGGGAAGGGGTTGCGCGGGAGTGGGGAGGGGGCTCTGGGGTGGGGGGAATGGGGGTGGGCTTCGGGGTGGTGGGGTAAGAGGGGAGTGGGTGAATCTTGGGGTAAGGGGTGGAGTATTAGATTAGGGATTAGGACGAGGGTTTGGCATAGGTTTAGGGTAGTTAATTAGGGTTAGAGGGGGGATAGGGGTTAATGACTAACGGCATTAGCCTTCCGTTAGTCAAAAGGGCATGTTGATGTATTTTTTGAAACGTGAGGGGTATATGGTGAATTTGGAAAGTTGAAAGGGTATACGGTGCAAAAAAAAAATTGTCAGGGGTATATGGTGAAAAAACCGTTCATCTTATATGATTTGGATGCAAATTCACACAAAAAAAAATCTACAATCTTAATCATTACATTTATTAGGGGGTGATATCGGTGAGTTGATTTTTTTTTTTTTTTTTTTGAAGCTTTGCCACCGATCGAACCAAAAATAGTAGTCGCTAGTCGACCTTATACCTCAAGGTCAAAATCTGAATACCGTACCAACTACCAAAATTATATAGATGTATCTTTTTTCCTGAGGTGACGAAAACTACATTGGTTGAATCATGAATGCTGATATAGAGAAGATATTAGGAGAAGTTATCTTTTACATTGAGAATATTATTACACATAGTAATTACATTCCTACCGTACAAGGCTAGTATACATGGTAACAAAAGATATTAAGGCTAATTTTAAGGAGTACAATAAGGAGAGGAGATCAAGGAGATTATTTAGATACGTTGGACTAGAATCAAGGAATATAACAAGGAGAAGAAACAAGCTATGATCAAGCTGTCATAATAATCCTTATCAGCTGATACATTTAATTCAAGTGGTTTCACTAAGCTATGATAAGATTAGGTTCTAACTAACTAAGTGGCAATTAGCTCTTCCTAGTGGTTAGGGGATTGTCAATCATTAAATAGGGTTGGATTGCAGTTCGTTAATGGTGAAGCGTTTGGACATAACTCACGAGCCTAAAGGAGGTTTTATACTAAAATCAATTAGCGATAGGAGGTCATGTAACTCTTCAAGTTTGTAAAGTTGTGTATTTATTTCTTCATGTTTAATGTGCGACAAGCGACAACACTTCCATGCACATTTCCCACGTGGGTAGATCATAAGATCCCAACAGGATAAGTCTTGTATCGTGTGTGCCCGAACAATATTCAATCATTGCATACAACAAATTTAGTTACCTCAAAAAAAAGAGTAACTCCGAGTCAAGTTGATGGTAAAGGATTAAAGAAATTACATTAACAATCTTTTGTTATTTCATAAATTAAACTATATAATCTACATAAATTAAACTATATAATCTATGGGGATCAATATAGTTCGATTCTCACCCCCTACAAGTGAAGGATTTATGTCCTCGACTTAAATGCAATTACTAATTATATTATGGATCGTATTATAGAGATAATAAATTCGTTCTATTGGGTCGTCTATACGTCTTGCTAGAGAATGCTATAGAACTTTGGGTTAGGAAATAATAAACCCAAAGCCCAATATAATGGATCCTATTAGGTCACACAAAATACTTGGATCAACAAAAGAAACCTAGAGCCCGTAAGGGGCCCTAGGGTGGCCGGCCAAGAGGAAGAGAGAGAGGAGAATTGATTCTCCTCCTAACCTAATTATATCTATATATATTTGGTTAGGCAATAAGGAAATATTATTAGATATCTTTCATTATTCTTCTCTCTCATATTCTTTCCAAAAAGTCACAAAACTCCATTAAAGTAGAAGAAGAATTTCTTCCTTCCAACTAGCATTGGTGGAGTGTTGATCCGGGTTGGTGGACCAAGTAGAGGAATCGCAATTGAGGTTCTTAATCCGGGTTATTCAAGCTTTGTGGAATTCACGCTTCAAAGGTAAATTCCTAACTATTATGTGATCCTTGAATGTATATGCATGAGATCCTGTTTTAAGTGCTTATGAATTTGATTCATGAAATTCCGCTTAGAGTACTTATATAATCCTTCAGTGGTATCAGTTTTAGCCTCTTGCACATAATTTTTGGTCATAATAATTATGTGTTCTTGACTAATTTTTAATTAATTAAGGGGAGGAATTGAATTATGGATGTTTTGTTTAATTGGATTAATTAAATTTGATTTAATCTGCCTAATAAACGATTTTATTTTCTATAATTCGACCTAAATTTTTTTTTTATTCGAATTACTTTTATTTGGCCGAATTTTATGAAAATAAAATCATGAATTTCGAAATTAAAATTAAATTTTAGATCTCAATTTTTTCGAAAAATTCTAGAGTTAGATTTATATTATTAATCTGTTTTTTCATATTTAAATTGTTTATGTATGATAAATTAATTCATGTGAAAAGAGTTTTATGTGAATTAGAGGTTAATACATATGAATAATGCTAAAATTAAAATAAAATAGAGATTTTGTGTTAATTTCGAGTATTCACATCATATAATTAATCTGAATTTTCATATTTAAATTGGTTATGTATGATAAATTAATTCATGTAAAAGGAGTTTTATGTGAATTTAAGGTTAATTGATATGAATAGCCCTAATATTAATTAAAATGGAGATTTAAATTAATTTGCAGAATTAGGCATAAAGGAGTTTATGTTTAATTTTATTTTGATCACTAAATTAATTTACAAGAAGTTGTGATTTAATTTATTTCCCACAAAAGAAAAAAAAATAAATAAAACAAAGGTGGGAAGAGGAGCGACCACGGGCCGGGTGGCGCCGCCACCCGCTGGTGGGGCCACGGTGGTGCTCCCGGGTGATCCGTCTGTGGCTGCCGGAGCTGTGGCTGCAGCAGCCATGCTGCGGTGGCAGCAGCAGCGTGGCTTGCTAGCCACGTTTTGCTGCTGCCCAGCAGTTTAATTATTAAAAAAAAAATTTTTTTTTTTTTGGAAAATCATTAAATCAGATTTTCAGTATATTGAGCAGATTTTCAGTTAAATATTTCCATAATTTTATTCTTTAATCTAATTAAAATTAGTAGGAAAGTATAATAGGATAGAATCTTTAGGTGGTTATGAATTACTTAAATGTTTTATCAACTTACCATAATTAAGAATATTTGATATTTTGATTGATGGCAAGTATAATATGTGATATTATGATGTGGCTTTTATATATTTTGATATAATTGCTATGTATGACTAGTATGGCCCAAATTAAGTTAGAAAATACGATCTGCGCATCGTGATGTATTCTTGTAATTTTAAATACGATCTGCATATCGTTAAGTATTTTTTGTAATTTATTTAATTTAGTTATTATTTAAATTATTTTGATACTTATGTAATCCAAAGACGAAGTCCATCAAGAGAAGGCCCATGGATAAGGTGGATGGAGATCCATGAAGAGTCCAAGAATGAGCCATTGATGATTAGTTCTTAGGATTAGGGGCCATACTAGATCATTTTATTTTTCGCATTTTATTATTCTTTAAAATGCTTATAAGTTTATTGTATGTTGGTTGATGATGCGCTAGAGTTCACTAATTCATAACAACATAATAAACTTAGGTCCCGTAAATATTAAGGTTGCTTTTCCAAACATAAAGTACTTATCAAACCCTTAATTAATAGTAATAGGTCATGCCTCCGCAGGGTGTTATCATTAATTTTGGGAATATAAGGTAAAATTGCGAATTTTACAACTTAGTTTGGTTGTCCTTAACAAAATTATCAAAAGCGTTTTGAATTTTGAAGCAAGAGATAGTTAAGCATGCGATGTTTATCCATCTAAACAAGAGTTATAATTTGTTATAATTAGTAAAAGAGTTTACTTACCTTGATAATGTAACGTTAAAGATAAGGCCTCCGTCTGCTTAGTGTTGCATGTTGATAGGATCTTGTCAAACACTTATTCAATTGGGACATTAAAATTGAATAGGTGATCAACCTAGAAACCTTTGCATGTTTTAGGTTACTTTATAAACATAAAATTGAACTTTGCTTTAAACTCTGTCTGTAGATACTATGTCTAATAACAACAACAACAACAACTCCGGTTTCAACATTCGTCCTTTTCTGGAAAAGGACAGACTGAATGGTGAAAATTTCCTTAATTGGGAAAGGATCTTAAGACTTGTTTTGAGGTCTGAGGGTCGAGAGGATGTCTTAGAAACCCCACTTCCTGTGATTACTAATGAGTCTGAAAAGACTTTGCAAGAGTTGCATGGATCGTTGGTCAACGCTGAAAGGAACATCCCTAAGATTGAACCAAAGGAAGAGGTTTTGATGGTTCAAAAGGGAAAGGGTTTTAAGAAGAAATGGGCAGGAAAGAAGGACAAAGGCAAGCAAGTTGTTGCTGAAAAACCTAAGCCAACCGCCAAGCCAAAGGTGGCCGCGGGAAGCAAGTGCTTCCATTGTCACAAGATAGGACACTGGAAGAGGAACTGCCCTCTATACTTGGAAGAAAAGAAGTTTGGGGCTTCCACTTCAGGTATATTTGTTATAGAAATCAATTTGACTTCTACTTCTTTATGGGTATTGGATACCGGCTGTGGTTCTCACATAGTTAATGATGTGAAGGGACTAAAAAGAAGTAGGAGGCTGGCAAAGGGTGAGGTAGAGCTTCGCGTTGGAAATGGAGCACGAGTTGCTGCACTTGCCATAGGAAACTATAGTCTACACTTGCCATCTGGGCTTATTTTAGAACTAAATAATTGTTATTTCGTTCCTTCAATAACTAAGAACATAATTTTTGTTTCAGTTTTGGATTCTGAAGGGTTTTGTTTTGAAATAAAGAACAAGTGTTGTTCCATTTCTTACAATAATATGTTCTATGCTAAATTGATAAATGGCTTATATGTGCTTGATAAGTCATTACAAATCTATAACATAGATAGCAAGAAACAAAAATCAAATGATTCCAACCTAACCTACATTTGGCTTGTCGAATGGGTCATATAAACCAAAAGCGTATTCACAAGTTACAAAAGGATGGTATAATTCCATCATTTGATTTTGAATCATTTGATGTATGTGAATCATGCTTAATGGGAAAGATGACAAAATCACCATTTACTGGAAAAGGTGAAAGGGCCAGCGATCTTTTAGGACTCATACATACAGATGTGTGTGGTCCTATGAGCACAAAGGCAAGGGGAGGGTTTAACTACTTCATTACATTCACTGATGATTTGAGTAGATATGGATATATATACTTAATGAAACATAAGTCGGAATCTTTTGATAGATTCAAAGAGTTCCAAAATGAAGTACAGAATCAACTTGGTAAGACAATAAAAGCACTACGATCCGATCGTGGTGGTGAATATTTGAGCCAAGAATTTGATGATCATCTAAAGGGTTGTGGAATTCTTTCACAATTAACTCCACCAGGAACACCACAGTTGAATGGTGTATATGAAAGGAGGAACCGAACCTTACTAGATATGGTTCGATCGATGATGAGTCTTGCTGATCTTCCGATTTCTTTTTGGGGATACGCTCTCGAAACTGCTGCACACACACTAAATAGGAGCCCGTCAAAGGCTGTAGAAAAGACTCCATATGAGTTATGGAATGGAAAAACTCCAAACTTGTTTTTTCTTAAAATGCGGGGATGTGAGGTCTATGTAAAGCGGTTACTATCGGACAAGCTTGCACCCAAGTCGAGATAAATGTCTCTTTGTGGGATACCCAAAAGAGACAAGGGGTTATTACTTCTATAACCGTCAAGAGAACAAAGTGTTTGTTGCTCGTGATGGTGTCTTTCTTGAAAAGGAATTTGTTTCTAGAAAGACAAGTGGGAGTAAAATAATTCTCGAAGAAATTCGAGATGAGCAACAAATAGACGTGGTTCACACTATGTCAGAGACGGCCCGACAAGACGAAAGTCTAGTTCAGGAGATGATGTATTCAACGTATGTACTTCCTACCGTCCCAATTGAATCAAGTGAAGATCTTCAAGGAGTTGAAGAGAACTCTTTTCTTGATGCTCAGGCCCCGCGTAGATCTAGTAGAGAAAGGATTCCAAACAAGAGGTTGGTTGATTTCCTGTTAACTGAAAACTCTGAAATTATGATTTTGGAGAATTCATAGCCTATTACCTACAAACAAGCTTTGACGAGCCCAGACTCTAAGAAATGGCTTGAAGCCATGAAATCCGAGTTAGACTCCATGTCTGAGAATAAAGTTTGGACCCTGGTCGACTTGCCTAGTGGGGTTAACCCTATTGGATGCAAGTGGGTGTTCAAATTGAAAACAGACAAAGATGGGAATGTCTATGTATATAAAGCAAGACTGGTTGCAAAAGGATTTAGACAAATTCATGGTATAGACTATGATGAGACCTTTTCTCCAGTAGCAATGCTTAAATCAATTCGGATACTTTTAGCGATTCTTTGCATTTTATGATTATGAAATTTGGCGAGATGGATGTCAAAACTGCATTCTTGAATGGGTTCTTGAATGAGGATGTGTACATGACACAACCCGAGGGTTTTGAGGATCCGGGAAAATCCTAAAAGGGTTTGCAAGCTTCAGAGATCCATTTATGGATTGAAGCGAGCATCTCGGAGTGGAATCTTCGATTTGATGAAGCAATCAAGAAATTTGATTTCATCAAAAGCGAAGAAGAATCTTGTGTCTACAAGAAGTTTAGTGGGAGCGGCTTAGTCTTCTTGGTATTGTATGTAGATGACATACTACTCATGGGAAATGACATACCAATGCTTGAGTCAGTCAAGGAATGGTTAAAAAGTTGTTTCTCTATGAAGGACCTGGGAGAAGCTGAGTACATACTGGGAATCAAAATCCATAGAGATAGGTCTCGAAGGATGATTGGACTAAGTCAAGAAACTTATATTGATAAGGTTCTTACAAGGTTCAACTTGGAAAACTCGAAGAGAGGTTTCGTTCCCATGTCACATGGCATATCGCTTAGCAAGAGTCAGTGCCCGACTGAACCTGATGTGTTGAAGCGAATGAGTAGCATTCCTTATGCTTCGGCTATAGGATCTATCATGTATGCCATGATAAGTACTCGACCGGATGTTGCATATGCCTTGAGCATGTGTAGCGGGTTCCAAGCAAATCCGGGGAGAAGCACCTTTGGATTGCGGCTAAGAGCATCCTCAAGTACTTGAGAAGAACTAAAGGCATGTTCTTAGTTTATGGGGGGACAAAGTGAGTTGGTTGTTGAAGGTTACACGGATGCAAGCTTCCAAACCGACAGAGATGATTACCGCTCTCAGTCAGGGTATGTCTTTCGTCTAAATGGAGGAGCAGTGAGCTGGAAGAGCTCAAAGCAAAGCACTATAGCAGACTCTACGACAGAATCAGAATATTTAGCAGCGGTTGAAGCGGCTAAAGAAGCAGTTTGGATCAAGAAATTCTTGAGCGAGTTGGATATCGTACCTAGTGCTCGAAAGGGATTGAGTTGTTACGTGATAACAATGGTGCTATTGCGCAAGCAAAAGAACCGAGATCACATAACGAGATCTAAACATGTAATGAGGAAGTATCACCTCATTAGGGAGATTGTTGACGGGGAAGGATGTCGGGATCTCGCAAAGTTCACACGGATGAGAATGTGGGCTGATCCGCTCACTAAACCACTACCTCAACCCAAGCATGAGTGTCACGCTAGGGCTATAGGCTTGAAGCAAATGTTAGAGTGGCTTTAGATTGTACTAGGTTTAGAGAAACTTGTTACAATGTAAAGACATGGTTTTGCTATTTATGTTTATAAATTTTACATTATTTAATTATTGGTTTAATATTAAATAAAATGTCCAAAATATATCTTGAATTCTATGGTTTTGTCAAATATGTGATTTGATAAATGAAACACCATAAGTGAACAGAATTCAAGAATATTAAAAGTTCCTAATCTAAGTCATTAAACTGGACATGAATGACTTGTTAAAGGGATTAGCATATAAGATTGATTGATAGCACCGTTTCATGGGCTATAGAAACATAGAGATGTTTAATCAATCATATGGATATGTATAGTTGATACATAGTCGAACTAGACCTGCTTAGAAGTTTTATAACTTCGAAATTATATTAGTAGATTCCTTAGACATGAGTGGAACATTACTTAGCCCAATGATTGGTATAACTTTGATACTGTCAAACGTCATGCCGTAAAAGGGGACTATAAAGGCAGCATTCAGGTTGTGCCATAAATTGAGTGGGAGTATTGATTACCATAAGATTGGAAAAGTCCTCCTATATGAGATAGGATAGATGTCTTGGCCCCTTGAAGAGCGAAAATTGAAAAATGCATGGCCATGCTCAAATGGACCATTCGATGATCATTTGTTTGTCAATTCGAACTCGGATTTCAAGGATTAATTTGAAAACTAGTATGAATGATATGTAAATATGATCATACTATCAAATTAAGACATTAAGAGACTTGAGGAAATTAAACATTGCACACTCGTCTCGGACAAGTGGGAGATTGAAGGATTTATGTCCTCGACTTAAATGCAATTACTAATTATATTATGGATCGTATTATAGAGATAATAAATTCGTTCTATTGGGTCGTCTATACGTCTTGCTAGATAATGCTATAGAACTTTGGGTTAGGAAATAATAAACCCAAAGCCCAATATAATGGATCCTATTAGGTCACACAAAATACTTGGATCAACAAAAGAAACCTAGTGCCCGTAAGGGGCCCTAGGGTGGCCGGCCAAGAGGAAGAGAGAGAGGAGAATTGATTCTCCTCCTAACCTAATTATATCTATATATATTTGGTTAGGCAATAAGGATATATTATTAGATATCTTTCATTATTCTTCTCTCTCTCATATTCTTTCCAAAAAGTCACAAAACTCCATTAAAGTAGAAGAAGAATTTCTTCCTTCCAACTAGCATTGGTGGAGTGTTGATCCGGGTTGGTGGACCAAGTAGAGGAATCGCAATTGAGGTTCTTAATCCGGGTTATTCAAGCTTTGTGGAATTCACGCTTCAAAGGTAAATTCCTAACTATTATGTGATCCTTGAATGTATATGCATGAGATCCTGTTTTAAGTGCTTATGAATTTGATTCATGAAATTCCGCTTAGAGTACTTATATAATCCTACAGCAAGAAGGATCTCCATATTTCTCCCCCTTATGCAAGGAAATTCTCCTTACCAAAAAGAAATAAAATATAAAAAACATATGGAACTAGAAATTTCCATTTTCACTAAATTCTGTCTCATACAAAAGCCAGTGAAGCCACCCTTTTTAATTACCGAAACATCATGCCACGATTGCCACCTCTATAAAATTATGCCATACCTTAGCTTAAATCACCTCTCGTACAAATTTCCTTCATATATACTAGTATTACATATTCATACTTCGTTTTACATTCTAAAATATGAGGGGATAATAAACTCAAATTCCTACACCTCTCAATAAATGGTAAAACAACATTTACTATTTTATCTCCCTCTTGTTTCAAAGAGCACAATAAGTTGCAAAGTTGGCAATGCATCCAAGTATATATAAAGATTTTTGAAGGCAACCTTTTCATGCATATAATCTAATAAGATTAGATAAAACTTCAAATTTGATATCTTCCAACAATGAAGATTATCCCTCTAGTATTGACGTTGACATTCCTTGTTAGTTTTTGTGGTAATTACCCATCGATTATAGCCATTCATGTGTTTTCGTTACCTATCATAATATAAATGTTGTTAAATAATGTAAAAGTTAATTTGGTTGAAAATGATCAAATTTACAGGCACTACTTTAGCTCAGTCCTACGCAGATTTCTTACCCATTTGGGAACCAATAGAAGCCCAAAACGGACCTACTGGAGCTCCAGGACTAGCACCAGATGGCAACGACGGCGAAGGCGAACCGCCTTGTGTCTTGACGGAGAATACTTGTGACGATGAGATTTGTAATTCTGATTGCCTCACAACTTATGGTCAAGCTGGAGGGTGTATGGTTGTTCCGGACATGAATATGTGTTGTTGTGGTATGTAAATATTAGGATAATTCATTTGGCATATAGATATGTTGATGTGCACAATCAACTTTTTTAGCTTCCTCTTTTTCTCTTTGAAATTGTCACTATGCTACTTTCTAAAACAGATTAAGGCAATATGCTTTATAATTTTTGTTGTTACCTATTTTTACTTTTCTTCGCTAATTAGAAGGAATAGAATATGTATTACAGTTATTGGTGTGCATCCGCTATTCGATTGGTCAAAATAAGTACATGAATAGTGTAAAAGTTGAAAATGTTGGGTTCTTCGGATTTTACACATCATCCAAACATTGAAGCATTGTTACGACCAATACGAGTCTACAATTGTGGAAGTCATTTCTTTATAAACCAGATGTCATATCTCATAACAGTCAATTTGGGATGCAACCTGAATCATAAATTCAATTCTCAATCCTCATCCATCTCTCCTTCTTTCTCCCCGTCTTCCCTACCCTCCTCCACCTTCTAGATAAAAAAATTAGGTTAACATAACATTATTGTGCACAAATCTGATTGATTTTCAGTTGAAGAGCCCATTTTGTTTTCTTGCCTTCGATCTTTTTTCCGTCATTCAATTTAAAATAGTGACTCTCCGCAATTAGTAAGTAAAAATGGATCAAATAAGAATTCAATTAACATCATATATTAGTCAAAATCAGACGTAATTTCAAAATAACAAGGACAAATATATATACCCTAATATCATGAAACCAATTAAGAAATTGAAAACCCTACTTCACAAAATTAACAAATCTCACATGTTATAACAATTTTGATATATGCATGCAATTTGTCGATCATTGATTATTGACAAAGAAAGAGGTTCAATTTTAGTTATAAATCATCGATATGAGATTAACTCGAAGAGGAAGACAGCACATCACTAGTCGTCATAACTCATAACGGTAGAATTTTTAGTGGAAAAATGGCCGAAATTCAATACAGGAAGATATATTCTTAAAGAAATTTTCAAAAGGTAACACTAGTAAAAAAAAAAAAAAAAAAATTCTTTTACTACTTATCAAATACTTCTGTTTGTTCATAAACGCAGCATTTATTAAGCACCATCTTTCTTTATCCGCAAATAACACTTCTCCATCACTTTTCTAGTATTTTGTAATGTTACAAATGATGTTATGTTAAAGAAATTAGGCAAATTATATCATGTATCGAGGAGACGTAGAGGTTCCACAACGTAACTACCAAATAAAATTCGTAAAATGAGGTTCTAATTGAACTCTAGTGATGGTAAATGATGTGGGTCATGAACATAAATGAGGATCTATTTCCTCTCGAGAAACCTATCAATCGTGATTCGTCCATGAACATAATATATAATAAGTCGGATTGAATTAAACCTTGAACTGAGTTTTCTTTATATACCACCACAAATACAAGTTTTATCATACACTTGGGTATACTGTGAACATGGTACACTCAAGTCTATTTTTTGCTCATTGCTCATTTGAAATCATCCAAATCAGCAAAATGTACTAAAAAGGAGACTTTGAAATGAGCAAATGAGCAAAAATTAGTTTTGGGTGTACCATGCACATGGTACACACGGGTGTATATATGATGAATAGACTCCACCACAAACGTATATCGGTGTGAGAGAATATAATTATTATATATTCTTAGGATATATTTTGTATAATTTTGGATATTATACTGTTTACATTATCCTTATCATATTAGGATATGTGTAAAGAGTGCGTCTTGGATAAATTGTAATTAATTTTTAGGCATATATATGATAAGGATAAATTCTGATTAATTTTTAGGCATATGTTTAAAGAGCGCGTCTTGGATGTAATATTTTACACCACAACGTATTGGATTAACATAATCCTCACACGTACATAATGACACATACTCCAACAAAAATGACATAAACTATACAAATAATGACATGAACCATAAACGCATTGGATAATAAACGTATGGCGTAACAATGACAGTCACACGTATTGGATTGTTACACCATAAGATGTAACATGAATTGAGATTTTTTGTGGACCGAGGATCGGACGGTCCGGTCCGGATTTCGGTCTGACCCTAGCACAACCCTAGTTACACTTAAGAATTTGTGATGTGTAAATTGTTATTATTGTAATTTTTACAAATTAAATTGTCATTATCAATGTGACAAACATAACTATGTTTCATTTACTAATATGATAATTCACTCTTTCAGTTTAAGAATAATTAGTATTAATAATCTCAACTTTCACTCACCTTCTCAAAATAAATCCAACTTTTGGTTATTTCAAAAAAATCCCAACTTTTTAGTTGGAGCTTCTATAAATAAACCAAATTGTTGTTTTTATTCTTAAGTTAAAACTAGCATTTTTTGCATGCTTTGTGTGCGTGTCATATTAACGTTTTTTTTTCAATTAGTTATTCATCAACGTTACAAAAAAATTGATCTGAACATACATTTTTAATTTTTTTTAATTTTTTTAATATGTTTTTCTTAAATTAATGTTTCGTTAGTTTTTTAAGTTATTTGTTCATCATTGTTCAAATATAGTATTGAGCAAAAAAAAATATAAAGCACAAGAAAGCTTGTGCTCAAATAAAGTGGAAGAATTTGTGAGTAAAGTTCAATCGTTGAATATTAAAAAGTGGAAAAGTTTGATTTATATAATAGAGATTACCGAATGATAATCAACATTTAGGTTTTAGAATATTATCGGTATAATTATTAATATGAAATTCAAGTTTTATTTTTTCGTCTGATTGTGTTTATCAAGTTATATTGTTAATTTAATTTTTGGTCAAAATTTTTCACACATATGTAAGAAGAGGAATCTATTCTCCTTAATTTAATATTTAATTGAAATTTCAAATTCAATTTCATTGTTAACTTGTTCAATATACTCCCTCCGTTTCTTTTTAATCTACACACTTTCCTTTTTGGTCCGTTTCTTTTTAATCTACACACTGTTGCTTTTTCTATTTTTGGTAACATGTCACATCTAGTTTCTCCTTTTTTCCACCCATGTCATCCAATTTTTAAGATTTTAACCCACTTTTAAATTTCTCTCTCTTACTTTTCAATTTTTCTCTCCACCTTTTTAGTTTATCTCTCGTATTACACTTTCTCCTTGGTTCTCCCCCAAAGTAAAGTGAGTGAATTAAAATGAAACGGATTGATTATATGATAAGTAGGAAGAAGAAAAGATTATTTAATATACATGGCAATTTAAATTCATTAAAAAAATATCAGACTTTTTATAAGGGGGATACCATCTTCCTCCCCATTCACTTATATAATAGAGATATTTTGAGTTTATGATATATATATATATATATATATATATATATATATATATATATATTATATATATATATATATATATATATATATATATATATATATATATATATATATATATATAGGGGTGGGATCCGCTGAAAACAGCTCTTAATCTGAAAATTGAAAACAAGGGTAGCTTTTAACACTTTTAGGGTAACTTTATATATTTGAAGGGTAACTATTAACACTTTTAGGATAACTTTAACTTTTGTTAGTTTTGGGGTAACTTTTGCCAGTTTTGGGGTAACTTTTGCCAATTTTTGGGGTAACTTTATTATATTAAGGATAATTCTATATATTTCAAAGGTAACTTTATTTATTATAAGAGTAACTATTAACACTTTTAGGGTAACTTTTACTACTTTTAGGGTAACTTTTACTACTTTTAGGATAACTTTATTATGTTAAGACCTTAAGAGTATCTAACAATTTTATATATACATAACAAGTAATAAATATACAAAAGTAAACTATTAAAGAAATATGGGCAACTTATATGCTAGTAAAGGTAACAAATATATATTTCAACTTTGAAAACAATAGCACATGTTACCTTGACGTGATTAGACAAAGCATAACTTATAGATTGATAAGGGTAACTAATAAGGTAATTTGAGCAACTAACGATTTTATATACTTAACTAGTGGTTAAAATACAAAAAGTATGGGTAACTTATAAGCTCATAAAGGTAACATTACATTGAAATGATTAGATAATGTACTAACACACATGTAACATACATAGATTCATTGGGAACATCCATCTTTTTAATAATCGCTTTGTTCTTCATCTGACCACCGGAAATAACCACACGCATATCATGTTGTTCCGGCTCAATTTCATCGTCAGGCTCATAATTCTTGTCAATAGCTTCCTCCACATCATCCTCATGTTCATCATCTATCAAAACCAATTTTACCCAAACAAAGCTCACAAGTCACAATCACACTCTATGTAGACACCATACATAAGGCATATTTCAACAAAATTAAACTTAAATGACTGCAAACCTGTCATAGTCAAAGATAAACTTGCAAGTCTTACAAGGGATAACTTTAATGTCTCATATGCAAGATCACCAGAAGATCAGAGGAACAACATAAGGAAGAAAATAAAACAAACATAAGGAAGGCACTTGTTTTCCCTTTTCTCCTAATCATGCTTTCCCCTTAGGCGGTGAAGCACGTGCATGTCCATTACCAGGATTTAAAGATAATGCTTATGGAACAACAATAGACGCACAAACCAGCAGAAGTTACCAATTACCACAAGCTAAGCCCACTACTATCGTTATTAATACTTTCTTAACCTAATTCATCTGCACAAATTGATGGTTTTAACTGCCTTTTCATATGCCTCATATAGCTAGCACAAAGGTGCAGTAGATAAATTTCAGAAAGCTACATACATGATACATTCACAAGGATATAAGCAATAACATTACTCCTTTTACCAGAATCTTGAAATTGAGTATCTAAGGAATTAGCTTATTCAATATCATTTAAATTGGACTTCAAGGTTCCAACTCTATCATTTTTGTTGCTGAATCATTCTCACCACCTACTCATGGACGTATGCGCAAAGGAAAAGGACCCTACAGACTGCAAACCCTGGACAACACTTGCTAGAAACAACAACAAAAAAAGCTTGCACGTACAGCAAGGAAGCAGTCTTGACCAGTTTAACTTTCATTAGGTGAAAGGCCAGGAACCAATATAGCATGAATTCTCCACATTTCAATTGTATAAAATTCAAACTTCCAATACAAGCTTCCACCAATGCTTCAATTTATTCTATTCGAAACCTAAAAAACCTAACTATATTATCACATAAACATCGAATTACTCATTTCACACACCTAACAAAGATATGAATTCTCCACATTTCAACAGTCAAGAAACAGCAGTATGAACATGTCAAATAAAGGACAAGTTAGATAGATTACCTTCGTTTGGTTGAACTTGAACGTTTTTCTTCGACTTCTTGACAGGAAGATTTTTATTTTTCTTCCCTACATTCTCCATTTCAGCTACACAAAACAGATACATAACAACTATACTTAAAAACAAACAAAATAATCTAAATCACAAAAGCTAACACATAATAACAAATAATCTAAATCCTAACAAAATTCGACTATACAAAAAAAAACAGAAAATCAGCTTTTTCAAAACAAATATTACGAAAATTAAGAAATCTTGCAAAATTCAAAAATTCATATGAATATATACGAAATTTTACAAAATTCGACTATACAAAAAAAATCAGCTTTTTCAAAAAAAATATTACGAAAATGAAGAAATCTTGCAAAAATTTAAAAATTCATATGAATATATACGAAATTTTATCTTCTAGATCTAACAAAAAGTTCACAATAAAATTTCGAACCACTAGATCTAGAGATTATAATAATTAAAACTCAAAGAAAAAATACTGCAAGCAAAAATAAACTAAACCTAAAACCAAAAAACAATTGAAAGCTTACTTGGATTATCAATTGAGGATGAAAAACGCTGCAAACAGGAAGAAGATTGAGCTTCTTGGAGTGAAAGAACGTTCCAGAAGAGAAAGGAAGGAGAGAGGAGAGAGGAGAGAGGAAGTTTTTGGGTGAAAAAAAATGCGTTTTAATTGAACGGTACTATTCACTGCACGATGAAGAGTAAACAGTCTGATTAGATGAATTGATTTATGTCCGCACGATCAAAGATCAACGGCTTAGATTTATTGTTTTCAGTTTTATTTTAAAGATGGTTTTCACGGGATCTCATTCCTATATATATATATATATATATATATATATATATACTTCGGATTATTTAAAAAGCTCTCCCAATAATTTGGGATTATTTTGGAATAATCAATTGTTGGAATTATTCTGAAAAGACATGTAAACGTTGGGATTCCTAATACCACTTTTTCCTTAATTTCATGCAGTTGCACAATATCCCCAGAGATACGAAGTTCACAAATTAATGAGATTCTGTGTGTTTATTAATACTTTTAAATATCAAGATCTACCAGAAATTGGTTTTGCATTAACTAGTGTTCACCCCAAAATGATCTTCAATTTGTCACGTTGCGCAAGACATTGGTTAGCAAGTAGCCAAACCTTCAATATAAATAGAGATTGTTGTTCAAGAAATCTTCGTCACATAATCGCAGAGTAACAACGTAACAATTGATAAACACAAACCAAACTATAAAAAACTGTTCAAAATTAACGGTGATCCAAAATGAAGACATTGGCGTTTCTCCCCATCCTAATGCTCAGCTTACTCCTTACAACTTCTTCCGGTAATATGTTTTATATCAATTCTTGCCTACTACTAATTATGCATATGCTTTATTATCAATTCATCCCTTTATCCTTAAACATGAAGATTACTGAATCACTAATCTTAGGAGTCTGACTTAGACTCTTACAAGTTTAGTTGGTAGTTGGCTAGTTGCCTAATACTCTCTCCGGTCTTTATTAGCTTACCCCTTTCTTTTGCACAGAGTTTTAGGAGGAATAGTACTATGGGGCATACTAAGAGAGAGAAAAGATTAATTTATACTAAAGTTGAATGTATGTGTGATGGAAAGTTAGTGGGCCCATTCCAAAAATAGCAAAAAAAGAAAGGGGTAAACTAATAAGGGACACCCTTAAAAGGAATAGGGGTAAACTAATAAAGACCGGAGGGAGTACTAGCTAAATACTTTTTGGGTACAATTAGAAGTATTCTGAAAACATTCTTTAGTACCAACTACTTCATATACTACTACTTTATACTCCCTCCATTTCTTTTTAATCTACACATTTTTCTTTTTGATTTGTTTCTTTTTAATCTGTACACTGTTGCTTTTTCCATTTTTTAAAAACATGTCACATCTAATTTCTTCTCTTTTTCCACCATGTCATCCACTTTTAATATTTAAACCCACTTTTTAGTTTTTCTCTCCACCTTTTCAATTTCTCTCTCATACTTTTGTACTTCCTCCTTGATTCTCCCCCAAAGTGAAGTGAGTAAATAAAAAAGAAATGGAGGGAGTAGTACCAAATTTAGTTCTCTACATTGGTGTTCAGTATTCTTTTCGAAGATTTTGGTAGTAGTACAATGAAACATTTAGATATACTATAAAATTTGTATCAATATTACAACATTGTGTATTTGTCATTACTAATACCATTAAACCTTTGTATTGGTTCCCATAATAGCTTATTTCATACAATCAACATCTGCCAAAATCATATGCTTAAACTTGTTCAGGATTCACTTTTAATATAATGTAATCTTTCCCCATTGTCATAAAAAAAAAATATGTTAAGAGTCTAAAGATAGACCTCCCATTGTTTGTGACTAAGATTTTCTTCTTTAAAATATCACTTCCTCCCTAAGTAATAGCCATTCAAGTTTTGTGGTAAACAAATAATAAACTTTAACCAATAAAAATTTCGATATACATTAAGTCAATAGATTGTACTAGTTCGAACTTTTCAATGACTTTCATGTTAGGGTATCTTAGTAAAATTATACAACTAGTACACTTATCCAAAAAGAAATTGAAATTAAAAATAACTATTCGTTGATTTAATGTCATACGATATCCAATAGAAGTCAAACTAACAAATAAATATAAAATTTCTTCTATGGTAGAGAAAAACTAGGATGGTTGATGAGGTATTAACACTTTTGGCATAACCACTTTCATATCATTATTGTTTCTACAGCCTTCTATTGAGGGTCTATCAATTTGTTGTACTCTTTTCAAAATTATTGATCAAGTATAATCTCTCACTATTATAATTTCAAATGACTATTAATTTCAGACGGTTGTATACTTTTTTTCAATAAGATTTGTACTCGTTACTAAAACAATTTTTTCCAAAATTCTTTTGGGGTTTCCTGAAAACAAACACAGGTACAACGTTGGCTCATGAGAATTATGTGGGTTGCGACGGGGGAACTTGCCCTCCTCAGCCTTCTTTACCCGGAAAAACTCCATCTCCTACAGCTCAACCGCCTTCGACCGAAACAGCGCCGCCATCTCCAGTTGCTCAGCCACCCTCAACCGGAGAAGCACCATCTCCTGTTGCTAAGCCACCGAGTCATTCAGGTGTTACACCACCGAGTTTAATAAATCATGCATGTAATGCCAATTCATGCAGTGCTGGCCGCAAAGTAAAATATAATATCCAGGGATCAGAATATTATGTATAAGACCATATTGTAATGATCGGTATTTATAATTGTTGCTGCTTTGTGAAATAATAATATGTACTTGGTCAATAAGGAACCTATATGAAGAGAAGGCGTGCTAGTTGACACCCCAAATGAAAAAACAAAACACAAAAATGCTCTAGTATATGTAAGTTTGTACTTTTTTTAAGGTCATTAAAATAAAAACTGTATTAATCGTCAATTCCTCATCATCAGATTGCTAACCCCGGAACTTAATAACTGTTTAACTTTAATTCTTGAATTATTAAAAAAAATATAATATTTCCTCTCCTTTAATTTGGTCATCACAGTTTTGCCATTTCCAAAAACAAATTTCTTCTATTTACCACTTACTCCCTTCGTTTCAAATTAGGCATTCCTAATATGCGTAAAAGTGATCTACATGTCTTATAATTTAAAAATAGAGGAAGTAGATAATTTCTTACAATGTATTTTTTATATAACAAATTTTCACCCGTGCATGACACAGGTCATAAGGCTAGCCGCTAGTTGGTTTAGGAAGACAACAAGATGAAGCATAATAGAAAATGCAGAATCAAGTTTCTCACAATCCTCAACCAGTTTTTAAACATAAACTAGTTATTACTTATTAGGCCCGAGCTATGCCCCGGGTAAGAAAAAATTTCATTTATTAATATTGTACCTTGATATGATAACACTAAATACAACTTGGTCTAGTGGTTAAAACTTTATTATATGAACTTGATGTCATGAAATCAAAACCTATACTATGCAATTTCTAATTTTTTTTTGTTGTATATGGATTACATGAACTAAAACACCCTAGGGAGAGCGCCACGTGGCACAGTTCATTGTTTAGGAACGCCTTTTAATATATTTACTAGTATTTTGGCCCGGGCGATGCCTCGGGTCAATTACAATAAACAAATATGTTATTATTTATAAATTTCATAATTCATCTGTTACTTTCGTATTTTTTTGTCTAGTAAAAAATTGTAAAATTGACGTCATGACGTGATAAGTAAAAAAAACCTTAGAGTTCATTTTCAAAATAATAGCTTAAAAGAAATTGGGGTAGGGCGACATGTCATCAATAGTCTCTTAGTCGTCATACTACCATAATAAGAGTTTTAGAGATGTAAATACTTGATTGAATCTTTTTAGTTAAATATAATTATTATTATAAGACTTTATCAAATTTTATTTGAAACATTAGACAATAAAGTGATAGTGTATTGATGGTTTAGCCCTCACTTTTCATTTCAAAGGTCACGTGTTCGATACCTTGTAGTTACACAATATTTATATTTTTTAATCGAGCAGTTCACATGGACATAAGACACTTGCATTGGATGCTTGAGGAGAGTGCCACGTGGCACGTAGGCTTCCTTTGAAACGCCTTTTAATATATTTGTATACATTTATATAGATATAAATATAATCTTCAAATTTCTTGCTTAAAGGTTGGCCATTAGTTCAAGAACCATGTAGTTAATTATGAAACCATAAAATCCAAGATTCAAGCTGCGGATGCCTGTGTACATCTGAGCGTTGAAGATGAAGATTCCAACAATGTTAAATCACATGTTGTACATATACGAACAGTCCCACACTAAATAGATCAGTGAAAACAACCATTTTATTAACTTGAGAGGTTACTTCTACAATTGCTAATTGGTTTTTCAGATGAAAGCTCCTATGAACATATAAATTGCCAAACTCTGCTTCCCAATTATGCGTAGCCCAGATCCTTGTCATATTCTACGAAATTCAGCAGAGGAACAAGTATAAGACCCGAATCTCTGAATCAAAATTGGATGGAGCTTTTTACAATTTGGTGATCCCTCATAATCTACTAATACAATGAAATGAAGTATCATCACGCCCCTAATTATAACAGAGGAATCTGAGCTAGGTCTAACCAATATTACACACGGAACTGCTAAAAAGATGCATGCACACGAGAGGAACAAGCAAGAGGGGTACCCTTCGACAGGCAGAGCAAATAGTACATGGTGTATTCTGATGATAGCTCAGGTTCTAGATTCAGGACAACCTTCGGAAAAGTAATCACCGGTCAAGTTAATGATTCAAGCTCACCGGATTGGATGATATTGACCGGATACTCTTTTCGGAGGAAGCTTTCGCAAGATAAAGAGGACAAGTACAGAAGGCAGTATCTCAACAACCTGTCATTCCAAGACAAGTGGGCTTAAGATACTAGTCTAAAATGTAGCGAATGTGTTTTAGAATAATAGATATAGACGTTAAAAGTAATTACCATGTAGTATATGAGATCCAGAATTGGGTGATCCAAGACTTCAAGAGATGCATCGGCATCAAAGGCAGATAATACAACCTGTAACCATATATTATGTAATCAGAACAGCATCTAGCAGGCATTAAAAAGCATGCGACAGTAACAACAACAACAACAAGAAAATCTAATTCTTAATACTTATGGGCCTAGTTAATCGACGGGGTATCCCATTGAGCATAAGGACGGGGTCAAGTTAAAGAGACTTTTGTTGTATAGGGTTTCCGTAAGACAGGGTCAATAGGTCCAAATCGTAGGCTGATAATATTAATAAACGGGATTTGATAAAAAAAAATAAATAAATAAAAAGTCCACATATGGTTTAGCTTTTATACAATGCTCCTCTATTAAAGCACTCGTTATCAGCCTGCTACCCACATGGGCTGCAGCTTGGCCCATTAACAAAGTGATCACTATTGGCCCAACCCGCTATCAACCTGCACCAGCCAACCCTGATCCACCCAATAACCAAGGTCTAACAAGCTCAAAGAAGAAAAAATTGGATCGAATTTTGTGGATAAACAGGTGAAAAGCAAAATCAGAAGACAAGGACACAGGCACACAGCATCAGACAAACAATCTCATCAAACTTAACCCAAAATATCATAAATAAAAGATATCTGTTAAAAACAATAATGCAATACAAGTGCCGAGACCCAGGCTTACCATGAAGCAGCGAATAAGAAAGCAAGTGAAACAAATTGCCGTAACTGATCCAACCTGCAACAATATACTGGAGTCAGAAAGTTGGCACTACATTAAAAGTTCAGCTAAACGCTAAACGATTTGCTGGAGAGCAAGGGCGTGAAAAGATAACAATGCTCTTACAAGGCTGGAAAAACATGTTTTTTCATCCATTAGAAACTTGGGCAAGGGTATTAATGTCATTGCACTCCCTTGTTAACCACCACATGGTTTGGTGTGTAGAGTTTTTCCTACGTCAAACCATAAATTCCCTAAAACTTAATTCTTCCATTTTATATCTTTTTTTAACCTCCTATGGTTCCCCATCCTCGTTGTGAAGAGAGGCCTTCCATCATAAGCCTTCTACCAAAATCTTTTACTAGGAGCAGGAGCATCACACACAAAGAAAGCCTGAAATCAAATCTCTTGACACAAGAGGCTGGGATATTTACTCTTCTATCAAAAGCCTTGCTCTAAATATAGCTCCATGTACAGGTTCTGAGCATGCACATCATGGTAAATTCCAGACTCAAAGTCTCTCCTACATATAGGAAGAAATATGAAATTCCATGCTTAGATTGATAGAAGAACCAGGTTTGACACTTTCCATGTTCATTTACAAAGAAGAAGCGAACAATTTCCTTACATCTTGAGTCGTTTTATAGAAAGGCTACATACAGCACCGATTGTACAGGACTAGCAAGGTTGTTTATTACCAACACTAGTGCATAGCTCATGACCTAAATATACCCTCGAGCACCAAAACACACATCTCAACTATCAATAGTGAAAGGATGTCTCTCTATAGATCTCCCCTCATACATAGCAGAAAATCCTATGGAAACTAGCCTAACTAGGCCAAGGTGCAATGACCATCATGGTGTGAACAATTTAATTAAAGTAGTCATCAGAATAGGACAAACCTCATGAAGTTTTTTTCTTCTCCCCTTTGATTCAATTGGGAAGCGCCGCAACATGAAAAATAACCTGTAAACCGAACAACAAGAATGATACTTTCTCTAGGAACTGCTAGATACTTGAGCATTAGATTACAATGCCTGAGCACATACATAATAATGAAAATGGGTTACCTTCCGCCATAAACCAAAAAACCTGACGCTGCAATAATAGATGTCACTGCAAAAGAAAAGAAAAAAATATGTTATGATATCCATCACAGGGGCTAACAAATATTATATGTTTTGTTAACAGACCTGCTATAAATATTTGTCCAATGTTATCAAGAGAGCTGTTGTCATGAATCCATAGGAATATCCAGATCAAAGCCTGTCATGCCAGATTTATTCAGTGCGTTGCAGGAAAGATATATTGCAAGGCATATTTTGTAAATAGTTTTGATAAACACTAAACTATAACACACTTAGTCACTTACAACTCCTCCCCCCCCCCAAGAGGCCCAGACTATTCATCACAGATTGATGCGGATGGCTTGCTTAGCATTCCTTAACCCTCCACATTACACATTAAGCTCAGCGTATCTATTTACCATGTCCAACCCGATAATTTACCCATGTTGCTTATAGTTGTACTTCACACTTGGACTGCAAATGAATTCTCTAAGAAGTCCGGTCACTAAAGATTCTAATGAATACAACAATGTAATAGGGAAAATGCTAGTTAATTAAAAACAATCAATCCCATAAAGAATTCGGAGAAAATTCCCACTACACTAGCCCAATGCCTCTGATGAGGCTTCTACTGAGGGCAAGTAAAGGGAATGAGTTGGAGTCTTGGAGATAAAGGTAGATAATCATAGCCTTCTTTATTTTAGTTTTTTAGGCGGTATGACTAGATGACAGGGAATCCTTCTCATCTCAGAAATCATGTTACTTGCTCTTATTTAATACACACTCTAGAGTGACATGTTTGACTGCTTAAATAATAAATGTAGTATTTCATTGATATTCTACAAGACAGTTAACCAGAGAAAGCTGGGGCATGATACAATCAAAGGCATCCTCTTTCTGTTGACGTATGAAAGCTTTACAAGTTAAAGCTCTAATTTTATTGTAGTACTTCTAGAAGCATTGAATAGTTCTATGCATCTTATTGTACACCTAGAGAGTATACTGGTATAGGTTAAGTAGTAGGTTAAATGGAACGGGAGAAGTATTCATATACAAACTAGTTTTTAGACTGATTTTCATACAAAAGTATCAAATTATGCCATTAACACTCCCCAACACCCCCCCCAAAAAAAAAAAAAAAAAAAAAAAACCCTCTGCCCAGGGATCTTCCCCCTCTTCCACGAGAATTAAAAGAAAACTGACCTGTATAGCGTAGATTATGCAATTAACTGCAATATACCAGCTCCTGAGCTTATCTGTCGGGAGACTTCTAGCCTGTTAATGATACAAATTCAACATCAGGCAGCACATATAAGCACTGTGGTTCAAGATTATATTAAATCATTAGAAACACTGCCCCTTTATGAATCATATGAACCAGAGAATACTTTCAGAAAAGTTCCACACTTGCCTGATAATATATCTCAGCCCAGAAAAGAACCAACAGAGTGTATGTTGTAAAAAATAACAGCCCAGGGAAGTCCAATAACACCAACATCAAGACCTGAATGAGTAAGCATAGCATAAAACCATTAACAACAAACCACAGTGCTGCTTATAAGAAATACCATGCCTGCAACTTTTACTAAACTCAACCAACACCCAACAACTAAAATAAACATCAGGGTTAAAAGTAAAGCTTCAGAGAACACCAAGCATCACAAATTTGAAATTTCCATATACAATTTCTTTGCGACATATCTTAAAAGCACTGCCGATTTCTAGGCAACATGCTTAAGCCTATCTATTCTCTTGACTTGAGGACATAAGTTACAACTGAAACCTGTGAAAATTAAAACAGTCTTAGCTGCAAATAGCTGTTTCAGACTTTATGTTATATATATTTTTCTGATGGATGATGACAACGTTTATAATACTCTAGTTGATAAAGGCAAAAAAACCCTCGATTCAAAGCTGCCGTTGGTATGAGCTTTAGACATACTTAATCTCAGATTAATGCATATACAGCTACATTACACACAAAGTTCGATTATTCTCGTCGTTATGAACTACTTGAAGCATTTTGCTGTGCACATAATGGCATACATTACTCCGGCAACAGTGAGAAACTCTCTGAGTAACATCATTGTAATATATGGTCTTCGATCAAGCAGCAATTAGAAATCAGAAGATAAAATTCATAAAGGCTCAATTATAGCTTCATCACTGAGTTCAACCAAAAAAAATTGCTCACCTTGGGCTTTACAGCAAATACAAACATGTGAAATCCGAAAATAGCCGCACGTACTGCAACACACAACGCCCCAATCTTATCACCAAGTAAATAATATAAAGATGAAAACTAAAAGCAAGAGAAACTACAATTAGCAAAAGAGGCAGTTCTGAATCACCTCCATTAACAATAAAGTTCATCAAGTGAAAAACCTTCTGCGTTGTCCAACCATATTCAGGAACTCTCAATTCAATCCTTATAAGTTGAATCTGCCCATCATCAAATTCAATCAAACCCATATATGAAAAATTCAACCTTTTTATCAATCTAATCAACTAAATAAACCAAACTCAATGAAGCTCAAAGCATTAAAGTTAGCTGCTCAAACTCAAATCAAACCAAAACCACATCCAACTCAATTGAACCAAAATTCAAAAAATCCAATCTTTTCAACATTTTAATCACCAAAACTCCAAAAAAAAGCCCAAAATTCAATGAACATCAAAAGATTGAATTAAAACAATCAATAACAAATCACTTCACAATTATGCTTAATCTTCTTATTCCCTTAGTGGGTCCAACAACATCAATAGAAAGAAGTTAATATAATCATTATCAAAAGTGAAAAACCAAAAAACTACTGAAAGTTTCAATCTTTATTCCTCAATCATAAAAAAAATCACTAAAATAAGCACAAATGCCAGAAAGTTCAACAAAGAAAACAAAGAGAAAGATAAGAAAAATTACAAGAGCAACAGCAGAAACAAGTGCATAGATAGCACAAAGGGTGAAGAATATGCCATCTTGCCACTGAGTTGACTCGTTGATTTCATCCCACCAACTCAACACTAATTCAGGCTTTGTGAATCCAATTGAACCCAATAAGTTAAACGCCATTATTATTGCATGAACACAAACAAACCAACCCAGAAAAAAGAGTAAAGATGATGAGGATGAAGAAAGAGAAAGAGAGAGAAGTGGCCCCACCAATGGGTACTCCCCACGTTGTAAGAAAAAGAGGAGAGAGATTGGTTGATTAGTGGAAGGATCAAAATTAAGGTGTGTTGGCTGGTTCAAATATTTAAGCTGATCTTTGTTGATGTTGATGTTGATGTTGATGTAAATTCATAGACAGCTGTGGACTTTGTGGGTTAATCAGAATATTCTACAATTATTATCATCTTTCCATCGATTTTTATTTTTTTTTGCCTTACTTTAATGTACAAATAGATGATTGATTAAGATTTGAAAAGGCCAAAAAAAGGGTTTGTTGAGGGGATTAGAGGGTAGGGATAGGGGAAGAATCAAGAGTCAAGTTTGTTCAAGTCGGTAGGGGTTGTATTTATGAGAGAAATGGAAAGAAGTAAAATCATCAAAGGTTGTTAGGATGGGATTAATGATAATATTAAGGCTATGTTTAGGAATATGAGCTAAAATGGAGTAAACCGATAAGGTAATTGAAAGAAGAATTTGAAATGATAAGGTAAATTGAAAATTTCAAAGACCTTAAATCGGTAGTTTATATTTGATAACAACTCAATTTCGAGTCAATTTTTGAGCTTAAATTTTATTTAATTCTCTTACCCCAAACACGATTATTTATTTAAGGTGACTTAAACTTTTAGCACCTACTCATTTAAGGTGACTTAAATGTGTTGCCAAACAGAGCCTAAATAGTATGATTAAAAAAATTGTTGTTTATGTAGTGGGGTTCGAACTTATCACCTCAAAATCACAAGGTTAGTTCCCCACCGCCTCCACCAAGCAAGTTTGGATTGAGTAGTTGTAATCTAGAAGTTGTAATTGATAAAAATCCGTCTTGTAATAGGTACACTAGTTATTAGGCCCGGGCTATGCCCCGGGTAAGGAAAATTTTCATTTATTAATATTAGACATTTAATTGATAACACTAAATAACACTTGGTCTAGTGGTTAAGACATTAGTATATAACCTTGAAGTCACTGGATCAAACCTCATGCTACGCAATTTCTATATTTTTTTTACTGCATGTGGATTACATGTTAAGGAACGCCTTTTAATATATTAGTATAGATAGATATGCTAATATGATAATTGTTGTCATTTTTATTTTATATAATTATTTTTCAATACCCCATATGAAAATTGTTCGATTATGCATTTAACATCCTATCCTCTTTTTCTAATCATATTATATTGTTTTTGGAAAGATGATGTGACATCAGAAAATATATAAAAAAAATACTTTTATTTAAACTAGGTGTATGGCTAAAACTACTACTATTATTCATTACATCACCGTCTAGTAGACTACATCCACAACCTAATTCTAAGAGATAATGTGACATTATATCCTTCCTTTTACCTTTTTCTAGAAAGTTAAACATAGACATCTTTAAAATGGTCAATAATTGTTTTTTTTACTAATAATAATTGCTACAAAAAAAATGGTCAATAATTGTTTTTTTTTTTTACTAATACTCCCTCCGTTTCTTTTTAATGGTTACACTTACACTTTTCACGCATGCCAATGCAAAACTTTGATGGCATATATCTTTAGTTTTGTATTTGTAAAAATTATAAAAGTACATTTTAATAAAATACATGTTAAGACAAATCTAACAAGATCCCACATGACTATATTTTTATTCACGTATAAATCACAAACAGTGGTCAAAGTGAAATTTGTGAATAGTGTAAAATGTCAAAGTGTAACCCTTAAAAAGAAACAGAGGTAGTTATATATAGAAAAATTGAGACATGTTGGATTTATCTCAACTCTCAATATACGCAGTTTTTGTTTAGCCAAAGGACAATATTGTAACATTCCCAAACCAGGCAGGAAATTTCTTGCAAGATACCCAGCCTCACATGTTGAAGTTGAAGACCTTGCTTGCCTTTAAAGCATTAGGCAGGAAGGAGAGACACATTATCAACTGGTACAAGTTTATACAGATTCTCTCGTGCTAGTTAGACCATTAAGCAACTACAAAGGTGTATGATCACAAAAGTTGATAAAGCTCAATTGCATTTGGTTCATGGAACTAATTGGCTTTAGTCTGTAGAGCTGATTCAATTTAGACCTAGTTTGATGGAGATGTCAGGTAGACTGGCAGAAATTGATAAATCTTTCTTATGTCCAATGCTTACAATTTAAAAAAGATGCAAAAGAAATGAACTTGAGAAAAATGCGTACAATTTGTATTAACTCAGTCAGGCTTACAAAATTTACAACAATCTCCATGAATCTGTTCTCCCTTATCTTTTGGTTGCAGTAATACAATTTTACCATCTTCTGTCTTCCAGAGTAAACCACAAAAGAGAACATAAGATCTCAGAATCAAATTGCAATAGAATCAGCCCCCACAATAGAAGAGATGGAAGACACGCAAGGAAACCAGTATCGTCGTTTTCCATCTTTGTGGCCATCATCGATCATTGCAAGACCTTCCTGCATCCACAAATAGATTTTTCTTGAGTGCCAGTTGAAAGTTTCTAGTTTAGGTGGAAAAAAAAATAAGATTATAAGGCAACAAAGAAATTCTTGCCTCTAACAAAGTATCAAAAGCATCAATTGCACGCCCTGCTGACCAAGAGAGTCGTCTTTCTACCTCTTCAACGGTCACAAAGCCTTGAGCCTACAAGTTGAATACAATGCAAATTGATATTAAAAATCAGTCATCAGATAGAAGACATTCAAGTCATGTCGAGCAAGTTTTAATTGAGCAGAGAATTTCACAGGACAAGCACAGGTAAAGCTATCTCAGTTTCACAACTTTACATTATAGTAAGCCTTGCATCAGCTATCATGAAGCAGAAGCACTATATCACAATGTGCTCATCATTTGTTAAATATGAAAACAGATATATAAACACTGTCCTGTTATTTATGGGATATGAATTATGATGTAATTAATTGTTTATTGTAAGGTCCAAGCCTCCAACTCGGAACTCACAAGGAAAGTTTTATACGATATTATGAACAAATATGACAAAATAATTATTAACCTAGGATAGTAGTAAGCACATGAATATGAAAAGTACAGCACATATGAACCTCCACAGCCATGAAAGTGAACGATAAAGAATGGTATTCAAGCCCTCTCAAACTCCACAAATTTGTGGTCCATCACCGCAACTTGACAGAAAAGACACGAATATACTTTGGAGATTTTACCTTTAAGTATATTTTCAGACTTGTCATTCTAGACCTCTCCAACAGAAAGGCTTACAATGCTACAACCATCCACCTTAACAAAGGCAGCAGAGGAGGCCAAAAAAGACAGATCAGTAAGAAACACAATCTTCCCCATACAGAAAGAAGACAAGTGAATGAGGCAGGGTAAAATACCATGCCAAAGATTAAAAATTGAGTTCTAGTGATGCCTGCTGCTCCGAGCTTGGAAAGCCCCCTACTAATGATATCAAAATCAAATTCCAGGTCTTCCTACTCAAAAATTTGGGAAGGAGTCTTTTTTGGTATCCAACAATAAACTCTATATAACTCCTGACTTTAAAATCACTCTACCCAAAGAGCTCCAGCTACAGAAGAAGCAACTGTTATCCATACCATTATTCTAGTCTGATCAACAGCATTCTTGAATAAAGAAAAGTTCAGATCCGATCAAATTAACAAACAAATAGCGAGAACAAGCTTTTGATGGAAGTCAAATTCTCGTCTCTAGAGAATCATGATTGATGACGAGGATGGATTAAACCCTAATATAGCAGATAACAACAGAGGCTGGGCCACAAGATCTGTAAATGGGAAAAGAAAGAGAGTTCTTCTTGACCACGACATTTTATAATCAAGATTCTGATAGGCACGCCAAAATATTAGCGAAAAACTATCTTATGGGGCTGGGATACTACTATTATATAATGAATCATTAGAAAATTGACGTACAAAAGCTTTCATATAAAGCCAATATACACTAGCAATGGCAAAGGCAGTATAGCTGTATTTGGTAACAATATGGTAATAAACCTCTATATGTGCTGAATACCTATCTCAGAACATGTTACTTGGTATTGAGAAAAAGAACCCACCAATGCAAAGACTCTCCAATATATCTGTTGCCTATTTGTGGTCCCTAAAACTTGAAGAGCCTAGATACGTGCCAGGGTATGGAGAAGGTTCGCTGTAGATGTATTGGGGTTCTTGGGGAAGAGACTCTCCAATGGGCCTCTCCAGGAAAACCCATGAGAGCCCTCCAAGAGCCCCCAGATTGGGGGGAGAGACCTATCACTGTCCTTCCTCTCCTCAACGCCACCCATATTAAAACCAATCCAAGAACCCATTCTATCTCCTTAAATAAAGGGAGTGGTTACACTCTTTGCCCATGTTCTTCATGATTACAGCAGTTAAATCAAACTTTTTTTAAATTCTCCTCATTGTTCACTTCAGGCTTCTCAGTATGTTTATTAGCTGGAGTTACCACATTCTAGCGTACGTCCTTAAGGGTGATCATCAAGGCATCAACGAGCAATATAAACATCAATCATACTCTCATGCAAATTTAATCACAACAAAAATAGACTAGAGCATGCAGACACTTTCACATACATAAAACAATTAAGCATAGTGTAAGAGTACACTCTCAAGCAAGTATATAGTCCTCCAATCCCCGACAAGTAGACTGAGAGAACTGTATCCACTTCATAACACTATAAGACAAATGTACAAGAATATGTGTAGACTGTAGACTAAATAATGCCACCATACATACTGTAATTGAAGGGAGATATAACACACCTGGGCTAGCTCCAAGATTTCATTGTGATCCTTGTTCAACTCAGTTGGAACGGACCGTATAAGCTTCTTCTTACCAACAGAGATCACCTCAAACCCACTCCCTAAAGCCTGAAAATGTGTACGACAAAGATGTAAGACTACTGCAATTACCCTCGCTACGCTCGAAAGTAGGTAATCAAGGTCATTGCAACTAGTTGTCATGACCATAAAGCACATATCAGGCAAAATGGATAATTACTTTAAACAATGACAAAGTTCAATAAAAAGTCCATGCATCAGTTGCAAATGATGCATCAGGTAGCAACTTAGAACATTCCCCATAACAATGTGAATGTATATCCAAGAAAACAGAGGCAAGTACGTTGAAGCGTACATTCAGAACCATGTGCACTAGCTGCACAGTATCTAGTGAACATGTATATATGTATGTGTTTATTTACTTTGTTTTGACCATTGAAAGAAAAGACAAATTCCAGTGATATAAAAAAATTCAGAATACCTTCAGCTTACTTATAGCACGTAAACAGTCATCCTCTGATACAGGTTCACGAGCATTTTTCCGTTTCTCACGTAGCAAGCTTAACAACTCCTGCAAGTTTATCAAGCCTCCATTGAGCAGTCTTGTGGCCAAACATATTTCAACAATTTGCACCCCTTTCTAGGCAACAAGAAGACATATTAGAGAAAGGCACGAGTCAAACATATCACACCAAAAGCAACAGCAGCTACAATAAAATCAATAACAAAGCCGCAATGAATGATATGCAATTAGGAGAGATGGACAAGTGAATTCCACAACAACGCTAGGATAGCATGAAACTCACCAAGTTCATAGTAAAAATCACCAATCCCTAGAAGCTCGGCCCAGAAACCCTTATTTGAGGCAAGAGGGTCCACCCCTACTTTTGAGCACATCTCATGGAATTGAGCTCTAAATGTAGGGTTCTTCCGAATATCATTCTGCAGAGCAAAGAAAAAGGACATTACAAGATCATCGCAGTATTAAGCCAATTTGTACTGGTTCACAAGGTGTTTGATTAGAGGCTCGCGAATACAATAAATGTGGTTACTGTTGAAAATGGAAAAGTTGTTTGGTTGAAGTATCTTAAAAAAGCCAATTACGCACATGTTTCTCCCCCTCCCCCCACCCAAACCTCATGAATCACATACCCACCACCCCCATGATCGAAATCCCATACCTCCCCCTTTGAGTAATGTGTTCATTTCTAAATCCATACTTTGAGTGAACCAAACCTATAGGCTTCTCATTCTCATACAATTCATCAACAAGGAGATTCAAAGAAAGTTATGCCTATAAGCGAACAAAACAGCGAAAGTAAAAGGAGGTCTGTGGCCTTGTCTCCAGCACACAAAGCAGCTTCCCAACCCACATCGACAAAGGTCCGGGCAACATAGAATCACCTCTATGCCCTTCATCAAGTTTAATTACAACTCATAAAGTCTCAACTCAGTATTACCTCATATTACCATACCAATAAGATCAAAAGCTACTTTTTAATTCTAACAAGCTCCGACAATAATTAAGCTAAAATAACAAATAACAACAACATCAGAGTAAAAAGAAGACCTTATGTTTGCGGGCGAAATCTTCAAGCTGAGAACGAAAAGTGTCCAACTGCTCCTTCATAAGATCAGTTCTCAATTTCGCCACATTTTCCCCGAGTAATCGATATTGATTCTGTCATATTAATTCCAATTTATAGTTCAATTTTTGGGCGAAAAGTGAAAATCAAACGAACAAAATAGGAGAAATTTCGGAAGATGGAGATGATGAACTTACCCTAGCAGCAGCGGCTGTCTGTAAACCGCCAATTCCGGGTCTCCGTCTCATTTTTCCGGCGATACTTCACGTCCTACCACCGTCTCAAAAAGAGAGAAGTCGACTAACGGATTTACTGCCTTCGTATTTTTTAAAGAATGGTTAAACAGTAAACACATGGAAAGAGTTTACTCTATGGATTATTGGACTCTCATTAGAAAGGGCAAAGGGTATTCATGAAGGGTATTTTCTCTCTACCTGAAAAACTTTAAATTGAACTAAATTGAACTGATTTGATTGAATTTGATTGGACCTCATTCAACTTATTGAACCTACCTGATTTAACTTTTTGGACTTGATTGGAACTTATTGACTTGATTATAACTTATTAGACCTGATTGAAAATTATTAGACCTAGTTGGAACTTATTTGACAAAAAATTTGATGATTAATAACATAAATATTACCCATAACATAAATACTATCCACAAAATTTATTATGACATAATAATTATCTCCTTTGTTTTTGTTGAGTGCAACACTTTGACTTTTGCACTATTTCACACACCTCACTTTGAATGTATTTTTTACTAATATATAAAAACAAAAATGATCATATAAAATGTTGTTGAATTTTTTTTCAATAAATATTATCTATCAACTTTTTATAACTTTTACAAATACATAATTAGAGATATTTAGGTTTAAGTTGTGTGTTGGCAAGCGTGAAAGTCAAACTGTTGCACTTATTTAGAAACGGATGTTAGTATTAAAATTTATCCTTTGAAAAAATAGTCTTTATTAATTATCTCTTATTATTAACATTTTAATAAAAAATACTATTTAAATGCTTGCCTATACACAACAACTTTCACCACTAAAACATATACTCTGATGAAGAAAGATATTTCGGTGATGATAATGAAGCAATCACTTGATAACATTTATATCTTTCATTGTTATTAGTAACGAAAATATGTTATCTCTACTTATTTAAAGACGAATTGCAAAATATTATAATTATGATGATTAGTATTGTTAACTTTATTTGACCATGATTATAATATTTTTTAATAATAACATAATCAACTAATAGTAATATGAATAATAAAATAATAGATAATAATGCAAATATAATATTATATAATCATAGTGGTACTTTAGTTAATTTTTTTAATAATAACATAATCAGCTAATAGTAATATGAATAACAAATTAATAGACAATGATACAAATATAATAATCATAGTGGTACTTTAATTAAAAAATTTATTTAAATTTATTGATCATTGACTATTTGGACCTTATTGGAACTTATTGGACCTGATTAGACTTTATTGGACCTGATTGGAACTTATTGCACCTGATTGGAACTTATTGGACCTGATTGAAACTTATTGACCTAATTGGACTAATTGAAACTTATCTGAACTGAACTAATTGGACTGAAACTTAATTTTTTAAGGTGAAGATAACGCACCCGACATCTGAATATGGTAAGAATTAAGATGGTGTAGTTTAGAGGAAGGTGCATCATTTGTAGATCGCACTTGGGTGTATATACTAATATGTGATTATCTTGTTTGATGGGTGTCGGGTGGTAAAAGGAAAAGAAGTTAATTTTACATGGAGGAACATTAGTAACTCTACTAAAACTAATTGTTGCGTTATGATATTTGTATTCTTCAATATATATATATATATATATATATATATATATATATATATATATATATATATATATATCGGCATAATATGTTGAGTTAACAATGGGTTAAGTTCAATTGCTTTATTGTGATATTCGCCTCTCTCTAAAACATATCCCCAAAACTGAAACCCTAGCTAACCCTAAAAGTAAACCGCTGCCGCGCAAGGCTCACTGGTGGCCGCAGGGTCGCCGACGAGCCTGCAACGGTCTCTTTCTTTCTCCTTAGGTTAGTCGAGTCCCTTCCCGAGTTAGTCGTTTCGTGTTCCCCTCCCCGTCAACCCTTTCGTTGTTCGTCACCACCGACCCCCTCCCCTGTTCGTTCATCTACACGGTCGTTTTCTCTTTCGTCCCCGGTGGTGGGTTGGTCTGTGCGTCATGTATTTCCCCTCCCCTGCTGGTTTCGTGTCTCCCCTCCCCTTCCCCCGCCCGTGGTGGTTTCCCCTGGTTGGTTTTAGTTGGTTTCGGGAGTTAAGTTTCCTTAGGTTGGTTTGGCGTTTGATAGTCTGCGCCATAGTGGTCCCGCTTCCCCTGTTTGGGTCTTTTGGTTAGTGCTTTAGGTTTGTTAGGTTTGTGAGCTGATTGTCGAGTGTTCCTAGGGTGTGGTCGATGTAGGTTTGCTTGCATTGAAAGTTTATGTCCCCGCTCCCCGTCCTCATGTCTTGTATGCACAGTCCCGTAGTTAGGTTTGTGGTTGCTTTGGGCTTCCCCTATCCCTTCCCTCGGTTAGTATCGGGCTCCCCTACCCCCTCCCCCCTGTTAGTGTCGGGCTCCCCTCTCCCCTTTCCCCTTCCCCCTGTTAGTGTCCGGCATCCCCTTCCCCTCCCCGGTTGTTGGAGTTTCCAAATAATTAAGTCAAGTATTTTCTTAAATAGTGTGTTAAATCTTCGAATAAAAGGAGTGCGTTGTTTTCGGGATGTTAAAGTTGTTATCAGTGGCTGGTTGTGGCCATCGAAAAGTATTAGTATGTTGGGTCAAGTTTGGTGGTTCAAAGTAGTCACAGTTGAGTATGTCGGTTTTTTGGAATCTGTACTGAGGGACAAGGTGATACACGATGTTCGTGAGCAAGGACGAGGTGATAATAGACTTTCATGGTTGGGACGTGTAGGTGTATTCGAGGGCTCAACTTGTTTGGCTCTCCTTTTAGCTTGGCATTGATCTTCATGGTCTTTGCCTTGAAAACTTCAAATCTGCAAGCGGCACTCCAGTTGCATCTGGGGGTTTACATCACGCCCACTCATTAGCGTTTCTCCTTCATCATGGAGAAATCTGCCATACTCTCGGTTGAGAGTAGTGAGTCACAATGGAACATGACTCCTCACATGGTCATGAGCTTAAAATCCCAAGTGATGACAGATCGTTGGGATTGCTCATATGGCGAGACGCACGGTCCGCCGTTGGTTGTTCGTTGTCCAAATTGTGATCGTCAATCGCTTCATCAATCACTTCCATCAGCCATCCAATGTTTGCATCCACCTTTATCAGCACTGACCAGCTATGCGCCCCTTTCTACGCTCTTTTGTTTCGTTTTTATTTATTTCTGTCTTAGCTGGCCTGTACGAGCTCTTAAGGCTCCTTTAGGTTTATGTGTTTGTTTTAGTTTGGGTTGTATTAGCATTAGACTGTACTTCCTCTTTTAATTAATGTACGATTTCTTGTTGTCAAAATATATATATATATATATATATATATATATATATATATATATTAGTTTAAAACATACTTAATCTTCATCTCACAAAAATTAAATAGTAATCAATTGACTTACTTTCAAAGATGAAAAAAAATTAATCTTAAATTATATTTAGTGAAAAGAAAGGACATATCTAGATCCCATCTTGGTTCTAAGTCCAAGATTAATCATTACAAAATAATGTAACAAAAGGTGCACAAAAAGAAAAAAGACGATAAAGAGGACATTGGTCTTCTCTAATACGAAGGATTTTTCCAACTATATTAGCGAATGCCGTTTTTCGTTGAGTAGTACTAGTGAAGTAAACGAATGGTAAAAAATAAGGTCTTGGTACTCTCATAAAATAAGATATAATAAGTTTAGATAAGTTTGGATAAGGTCGAGTCTCTCTCTAGGGCGAACTAGGGTTTGAGTGTGAGTCTCGGTTGTCCAGCCTCGATAATCCCTCGTGGGATCTGGATCAGTCTCTATGGCTGATCAATTGATTGAACGGGTGTCGAGTATGAAAATCACGGCAGAAGAAGATAGTATAGTAAAATTGGGAGGAATTCAAGATGATTCGAACGAATCATCGATGACCCTTGCGTCGGTAGGGAAAGTAATAACTATGAGATCGTATAATTTTGACGCATTAAAGAAAACGTTGAATCAAATATGGACATTATCAAAAGGTGCCCTCTTTCGTCAAATTGAGAACGGACTTTTTGTTATACAATTTGCTTCAGCAAAGGACAAGACTAGGGTTATGGCAGGGAGGCCATGGAATTTTAATGATAATTAGTTTTGTTGGAAGAGATTGAAGGCAGTAATCAGCTATCTAATATACCAATGCAGTGGTGTCCGTTCTGGCTGCGTCTTTATAACCTACCTATGAACAGTAGGTCCAAGCGCTCTGTGAGGGCAATTAGGGGTTGTATTGGGGAGGTGATTGAGGTGGAGTCTGATGGTATAGTATGGGATAAGTCAGCCATGTTGAAGGTGAGGATTGATGTCACAAAACCGCTTCGTCGAGTTCAAAAAATCAAGACGAAGGGTGGGGATGTGGCGATGATTGAAATCAAATACGAAAGGCTTCCAACATTCTGTTATGAATGTGGAGTTATAGGGCATATTGAGAGAGATTGCCAGCTGGAAAGAGAGGAGGGGGATGAGGTTGAGAAGCGGTGGGGGACGTGGCTGCGGGCGTCACCTCGGAGGGGTAGAATGAAGATGGTAGAAGAGACCAAGGCTTTCCTTCGATGCAATTGTAAATTGTTCTTTGAAGACCAGATAACTAGCGTAGGGGTGCAGCATGATGTAGGAGCCCTTGATACTAGTGGAGGGAAGAAGAAGGTTGTGAGGGAGGAGGATGTCATTGTAAATATGGGGGAAAGGAAAGTAGGGGATACTATTATCATTGTTAATAACGAGGAGTTGGTGCAGAACAAGCAAGGAGCTTCTACTTTGTCTTTATGTAATGTGGAGGAGGGTATAAAACAAAGTAAAAAGGTGCTGCAAGAAGGTAATAATTTAGAGGAGGAGGGATCGGTGCGTAAGGAAAAAAATATGCTTGGGGCAAGATGATAGTGAGAGGGAGGAGGATACGCAGGTCAATGTAAGGCAAGAGGGGGAGATTGTTGATAAGATAAGTGAAATATATGGGGAGGAGGTTAAGAAGGTTGAGGAGATACGTGAGTTAGTAGGCATGGAAAATAATTTTGATACCGAGATGGAAGAAATAAAGGAGAGTGGAAAAAATGAGGGGAGGAAGTGGATAAGAGTGGTCAGGGAGAAAGCTGGGAGTAAAGCTAAAGCAAGTAATGAGAAGAAAGAGGGGAAGAATAGAAAGCGTGAGAGGGATAAGTTGGATGATGGGATCGAAACTTTGAAAAAACGAGCTGTAGATGATGCTGAGGTTTTTGTGGCGGGCCCCGCTCCCTGGGCCCTCGGTGATCAATGATGTACACCCTCTCGTGGAATTGTAGGGGCTTGGGGAATGCTCCTGCAATTAATGCGTTAAAACGCATTGTTCTACTTGAACATCCCCAATTGGTGTTTTTATCTGAAGCAAGGTTAAAAGCACATGAAATGGAAAATATAAAACAAAAAATAAAACTGAAAAACTTGTTAGCAGTGGATTGTGTTAGTGAAGGTAGAAAAAGGAGAGGATGTGTGGCACTGTTTTGGGGTGATGAGTTAGAAGTAAGTATCAAATCTTACTCGAAGAATCATATTGATGCGAACATTAATTCTCTTGAGCAGGGGCCTTGGCGTTTCACAGGAGTATATGGACATCCGGAGGAAGATCAAAAGTACAAGACGGGTCTATTGCTTGAACAGCTCTTGGATGATCAAAACGAACCATGGCTTTGCGGGGGGGATTTCAATCTGATGATGATGTCTAACGAGAAGCAAGGTGGGAATGATTTCCGGGTTGATGATGCTGAAATTCTGAGAAAAGCGGTTCGAGAATGCTATTTTGAAGATTTGGGGTATATAGGACATGACTATACTTGGACGAATAATAGAGGGGGAGAGAAAAATATTCAAGAGAGGTTGGATAGATTTTTTGCTACTCCGTCTTGGCGGCAAAAATTCCCAGGTTCGTTTGTAACACATCTCTCTAAACGTAAGTCAGACCATTTGCTCATTCTTTTGTGTGCTATAGGGAATGTCGAAGTCAAAAAAAAGAGGAGGAGATGTAGGATGTTTCGGTTTGAGGAAATGTGGCTGAGGGATGAGCATTGTGAAGATGTTGTTGGTAATGCGTGGCATGGGGGAGGGGATATTTGTTCTAAAATTGCTCACACGTCGAGTAATCTTAGTGCCTGAGGGAGAAGTAATTTTGGCGATTTGGCAGAGTGTAGGAAGAAAATGGAACAATTGATGACAGAAACTCAGACTGATGAGGTAATTGCACAAATGAAGGCTCTGGATAACAGAATGGATGAGTTAGAGAGCAGAGAGGAGTTGTATTGGAAACAAAGGAGCAGACAGAATTGGCTTCAACATGGTGATAAAAATACAAATTTTTTTCATGCAAAGGCAAAGCAACGAGAAACTCGCAATAACATTGTGAGTTTAAAAGATGCAGCAGGAAATGAGTACAAAGATGAAGACCAAATTACAGAGTTGCTGGCAACTTTCTTCGATGAGCTGTTCACCACGAGTGGTAATGTAGAAGCTGAAGAAGTGTTAGAAAAGGTTGATGCTCGGATTTCGAGGGACCAATTCGCACAACTAGCAGCCCCGTTCACGGGGGAGGAGGTGTATGCAGCGATTTTCCAATGCATCCTACTAAGGCGCCAGGTCCTGATGGTATGTCTGCAATCTTTTTTCAAAAATTCTGGCATGTTGTAGGAAAAGATGTGGTTGAAAAAGTGCTAGATATTCTGAATAATAATGGTGAACTTGGTTCTATAAATCAGACTCATATTGTTCTTATCCCAAAAAAGAAAAAATGTGAGTCCCCTGTTGATTTTAGACCAATTAGTCTCTGTAATGTTCTGTACAAGATGGTGTCCAAAGTGTTGGCGAATCGGTTGAAGTTAATTCTGCCTACAATTATTGATGAGTCTCAGAGTGGATTTGTGCCTGGTCGGTTAATTACTGATAATGTACTGGTGGCCTACGAATGCTTCCATTTTTTGAGGAAAAAGAAAAAAGGGAAGAAGGGTTTCTTGGGGCTCAAACTTGATATGAGCAAAGCGTATGACAGGGTGGAATGGGTTTTCTTAGAGAAGATGATGCTGAGATTCAGATTCCCGGGTGCTTATATTCACAATATAATGCGATGTGTTAGTTCTGCTTCCTTTAAGGTTCTGGTCAATGGACAACCTTCGAGGGATTTTAAGCCTAGTAGGGGGCTTCGGCAGGGAGATCCTCTATCTCCTTTCCTGTTTATTATGTGTGCAGAAGGCCTATCGGCATTATTACGTGATGCGGAGAAAAATGGAAATATTCATAGCCTTGAAATTGCTAGACATGTTGATCCCATCTCACATTTATTTTTTGCGGATGATAGTCTGTTGTTTGTGCGAGCTAGTGAGGAGGAAGTGGAGAATGTGATGGATATTCTTTCTACTTATGAAGCTGCTTCCGGGCAAAAACTGAATATGGACAAATCATAAATGTCTTTTAGCTGAAACATTGAACTTGAGAAAAAAAATTTGCTTCAGATGAAGTTATCATTTAAGGCTGTAAAAGGACATGACAAGTATCTTGGGTTGCCGACTTACATTGGAAGCTCCAAGAAACAAGTGTTCCAAGTTATTCAGGATCGAATCTGGAAAAAGTTGAAAGGGTGGAAAGAAAAATATCTATCTCAAGCGGGAAGAGAGGTACTTATCAAATCGATAGCACAAGCAATCCCTACCTATGCAATGCAGTGCTTCTCAATTCCTACGAGCATTCTACATGAGATTGAAAAGATATTTAGGAATTTCTTTTGGGGACAGAAAGGTGAGGAAAGAAAGATATGTTGGGTGGCATGGGAGAAATTGTATGGTTCAAAAAAAGATGGGGGCATGGGGTTTCGGAATATGCAGATTTTTAATAAGGCCATGCTTGCAAAACAAGCTTGGAGAGTGATGAACAAAGGTGAAACGCTTATGGCCAGGGTTTTAAAAGGAAAATATTATCCAAATTGTTCCTTTTGGGAGGCAAAAGCAAGCCATAACATGAGCTATACATGGCGATCAATTTTGGGGGCTAGGGAAGTTGTTGAGAAGGGTGTGCGTCGGATCATAGGGAATGGTGCAACAATTGATATATGGCAAGACCCTTGGGTTATGACTTTACCCAGTGGGCGTGTGGCTTCAACTCAAGTAGATCGTGAGTCTTGTCCCCAGGTGGTAAGAGAGTTGTGGAGCAATCGCGAGTGGAATGTAGAGCTGCTGGGTTCTCTATTTTCCCAAGGAGAAGTGGAAGCTATTAGGCACATTCCTGTGCCTATGTTCAATAGTGTTGATAAATGGGAGTGGCATTATTCAAAGGATGGTGAGTATACAGTTCGAAGCGCCTACTACATGTTGCTGAAGGAAGAGAAAAATAGTAAAGCCACTTCATCAAAAGGTCGAGGAAACTTTGAGTGGGCTGCGATTTGGGGTGCAAGCCTACCTCCAAAAATCAAGCATTTTGCTTGGAGAGCGGTGAATGATGGGCTGGCAGTGAGCCTTCAACTGGCGAAGCGTGGTGTCGAGGTGGAAACACGATGTTGTATGTGCGGGGAGGAAGAGGAGTCTGTGCTACATGCCATTACAACGTGCATGGAAGCCAAGCGTATTTGGTATCTATCTCCTCTTCGGCTGGAGTTTGTAGGTGATGAGGTAGGTTTGTTCATGGAGTGGTGTAACTATCTTCGTGCGAAATCTCAAGACCCGGATTGGTGGAACATTTTTTGGAGTTTGTGTTGGGGTATATGGCTAAGAAGGAATGGATGGGTGTTCGAACGAAGGAAAAAAGGGGTCGAGGATGTGATTCATAAAGCCTTGGAGATCATTGGTGAGTGTGAGTTTGCGGCAGAAGTGGGGAAAATGTCAATCGCAAAACCCCTAATCAACAAGGTCTGGAAGCCTCCGGAGGAAAATGTGTATAAAGTTAATACGGATGCGGCACTTTTCAAGGAGGTCGGAGTGGGGCTCGGTGGTGTCGTGCGTGACTGCATAGGGGAGGTGGTAGCTGCAGCGTGTGTGTGTGTTCCGGGAGCTGTAGAAGTTGTTGTGGCGGAAGCTTTAGCAGTGAGGCATGGTTTGAAGATAGCTATGGAGGCGGGATTTAATAATCTAGTGCTGGAAATGGATAGCCTTTCTGTTTACTCTAAACTTAAGAAAGCAAGTGGGGAACATACTGTCCTTGGGAGATTACATGACATCCATGTATTAGCTAGCCATTGTAGTAGTGTTTCTTTTTCTTTTATAAAGAGGGAAGGGAATGGGGTGGCCCATGTCTTAGCCAAATTGAGTTGTAACTTTGATGGTCTTCGTGTTTGGCTGGAGGAGTATCCTCCTGAGGCCCATGTTGCTGTAATGGCAGACTTATCTGCTAGCTTTGATTAATAATATTGGCCCTATGTTCTTGTCAAAAAAAAAAGAAGTACGCGAATGGTAAGTAAAAGTAAGGTTGCATTGATGTTATATATATGTATATTGATGATGTACTACTATATCCTATATTGACAATATATTTTGTCTATCATTATTCATTAACATGAAATTTGTGGTGAACTAATGGTTTAGTTTTTTTCATCGAGTCATATGAAGTAAATTAGGTATTACCATATAAGGTCATCAAAATGACAATTACTATCATGGTATTTACGTATTATTGGCTTAATGACGTCTGTAATGACATTATATTTATTCATTATTGACATGATATTATGGTTAGTTTGTGATGTTCAAATGAGAGTCAATGTCACCGAAGTAGACCAAGCTCATGGTTTAGCTAAATTTCATATGTCTTGTCCTATTGCTTTCTAGGTTAGATGGAGCTACTGTAAAAAAAAATTGTCACCGAAGTGGTTGTAGGTGGGTGATGTGAGAGTGGTGAGGGTGATGCCAAAGTGGTGGTGGAATGACAATAGTGGTGGGAAAGAAACTGAAAATTAGTAAAGAGAGAAGAAAATTACAATATCCCCTTGAACTTGGATACCCAAGCTAGGATTTGATTTGGGTGTATCAGCTCTCGAGAGGAAATAATGACGTCAAGCTAAAATGTACAGAATCAATATGTTTTATATGCATTGTTGTCTAGTTGTAGCTTGCGAACAGTCCAATTTTTTTTTCAAATATATTTTTTCACATTATGAGACCATTACGTATTTGGTCAAATAAGAACTTACACCGATCAGAAATTTTGCTAGCTTATAATTATTATAGTTACTAAATATTAATTAAACTAATGGTCAATTCTATTCAACTTATCGATTTATCTTATCTTATAACAGTGACGGATCTTGAAAATTCGAAATGGGGGTGCAAAAATAAATTTTTAACTTGATCTCGTAATTAGTGAAAGAAAATGTTGGTCTCTATATTTGTAAAAAATGAAGTTTGTCAAACTTATATTAAACTAAGTTATTTCTAAAGATTAAAAGAATTCGTTGGTATATTATATTGTATTTTTGTAGTATTTCTCAAAACATGGTTATTGAAAGATTTGCAATGTTTTTTCTCGCTCCTTTAATACACAACAAGTGTCAACCCAATGAATGGACTTCAATTGTTTTACATCCTCACAAATCAATTACGCGGTACACCAAGACTATTATTCACAAAAGGAGAAAGAAATTACTTTTATATTGTTCCTACTTTTTTCAGACTTTCACGTGAAGTAAATGTGCATGATATCCTAACACTTGCTTTTGGGCTCATGTCTTTTAGTAACACATGACTCATATCGTTTAAGAATGTGGCTGTGAGAAATAAGCATTTTTTTATTTTTAAAATTAGATTAACCTAAAAACTTGGTCAAAATTTTAGAAAATGGGGACGCACTTGCTCCCTATGAGAGCCAAAAGCATCCGCCCATGTCTTATAGTAGTATGATTTTTTTTCTAAAATAAGTTAAAAAAAAGTTGCATATAACAAAGCTTGAGTCCCTTATCTATGATTTATGACTCTTATGAAGAGCTCGTTCGACTCTTGCGTGAACAAAAAGTTGGTGAAAGTAAAAAAGGTCTTAATGTCTTATAGTAGTGTTAACTGTTAGCAGCTTGAGAATCAAAACAAGGTCATTCATATAGCATTTTAGGCCTTGGTCTTTCAGTGATGGGGCTGCTAATGCTATGGCCACCGGCCACCATACATCGTATTCGTGAGCTAAGCTCATTGGTTTTTATTCATCAGAAAATCAGTTCATCTACCTCGCAAACAAAATTCCTACATGATAATTCATCAGAAAGTCAGTTCATCTACCTCGCAAACAAAGATCCTACATGATAATTCATCGGGAAAAACACAGTTACATTCGAGATTATTTTGCAAGGAGCCTATCTATTCCTCCAATGCCAAGACTATTTGCATGAAACTGTGCATGAAAAAGTGAAGCTACATCAAGTGAACGTTACATCATTACCTTTATCCATGAACAAACATACAAGTATTCAATTAAACCACATTCGGAAGCACAGTAGTCAGCCTGCAACTTTCTAGTAGGTACACTGTTTACAATAAAATCATTATACAAAATTCCAAGAAATAAAATTATAGCTCTAGGCCAGAACTGTGAGACTACATTTCTATGATATACCACTACTTCTCATATTCTAATCAACCATTGTGATGTAGCTGTACTAACTACGAAGGAAGATATCAGAAGGTAAGTGACAAAGCAAAACTAAAAGGCCAAATATGCCTGTATTGCATGGTAAGGTTTCACCTATTTACGCCGATAAGCCTGTGGCTTCCTTAGGTATTAGAAAGAGAAAAGCCAATGGAATGAAAGAGCAAACAAACTGAATAAGAATGCCAAGAAGAAGGTTGTCAAAGGAACCCGAAGAAATATCCAATATTGACGCCAACCAAGCACCCACGAATGAGCCCACGGTATTTCCGAAGTTGTTAATCGACATGAATAGAGCAAATAAAGTCCCTTCAATGCCTGGAGGACAGAGCTGTCCCGACAAAATCAGAAATGGCATTAACCTGTTTTCGGATCAAGAAAAGACACCAAAATGAAGAGTAAAAAAGTAGTTAGCAATAACAAGATGTCCTGGTGCATAGTACTACATCAATCTCAACTTAAACGTTCTCTCACAATGAAATCAGAGAATAAACTAAAAAAAAATGACATTATTTTTCTTCTGCCAAATAACATACATTTTATATAATCATAACTACAGGAGAGTCCAGAATAAAAAGAAAGAAATTAAAGAGAATCAAGTGGAATAAGAGGAGTATAATGATATCCCCCACCTCACATAGGAGATAGAAGAAGAAAGGCTATTCTTTGCAGATCCCCGTAAGGAAAAAGGGGTCAAGCATCAGGTGATCAGGGTATTTTGGTCTATAGTAACCCACCCGGAAGACCGGAACCCTGCAGATAGTAACTGGACTCTACAAGAATTAAAACAAAAGACAACAGGCGCAGACAACGAAAGGTACTGTAATAGATAGATGAGGCTCCCACTATGCCAAATATAAAAGAAAAGACAAATAATGCATGTGGAAATGTGCAAGTAGAAACATGAGCTTACTTGAACTGGTTGATTGCATCTGCAACCGCAGTCCCCCATAAGACCAGCATTTTATCTGAAATCCCATACGCAATATTTAATCGAGCAACTAAGACCATGTCTACGAGGATAAGCAAAGACAAGCCGACTTGGGCCCACCTGCATTGCGTTTTTGAGAACCAGAGTATCAGACACATGAAGTCAGTCAACTACAGAAAGGGTAGAGCACATTGAACAAGAACAAGCGTGTAATATATTATATTTAAAAGAATAAGGCTAATTAGAGAACTTGTGCTCCACCGAACAGAGAGGAGGAATTGGTCTGGGGCTCACAGCAGGTGGATTTAACAAATGGCCCTCTCCTCATATGTAAGTTGGAGAACAATTCTCCAAATAGCCTAACTCATTGACAAACTACTTACATTAGAGTTTTTTGTAACTTCTTCCTCTTCAAATACTTATTGTAAACGGAAGTTCCAAGTATCAGGCCTAACCAACCAACAACTCGTACATTTCCCAGGAAGGACGCATCCAAGTTCAAGAATTCCGTCTGATAGTAGAACATGACAGTTGAAATGTTGGGGAAGGTAATGTGCGCCAAGAAAAACCAAGCCATGGGTCTAGCCTTCCAATTGAAAATAATGATTAGAGGTTTAAGCACATTCATAAGCATAATTATAAAAACTTGTTGACATGAGCACCCAGAAACCCGCACTCTAGACATAATCTGATGAAGACATTTTGGTCACGTGTAAAGCAACAATGGTAAAAGAATGATATAGATATGCCAAAGCAGGGACCAATTACCTTTCACAAGATTGACTAACCTAATCCAAGCCAAAACAAGAATTTAACTATTCACCCCATACAATATAGTCTTAATAGTAACGGCCAAACCAAATTATGCCACCATATTTAGTCAGTAATCCCAGATTTCAGGATAATATCTCTAATCCACACAATCAAATTCATTCACCTTTCGCTGGATATCTAATCGATATCTAATAACACAGTCCCACTATATGTTGCTAGAAAGCGCTGAAAAGTAAAACTAGTCTCCAGAGTAGTTACCTCAAGATGATTGGCTGCCTAAAAGCATTAAATAAACTGTAACTGGCTCTCTTCAACGAGAAAAACCATTGTAATGCTAATGACTTATTGTTGATCTGCTTCCGAGATGTATTGGAAGTAATTTCTTTTCTTTTGTTCTTTTCGCTCTTCTTTCTCCTCGATACGCTAGTTTTAGAGAAACCATCAACCGAATGGTCCATATTATCTGCATTACCATCACCATTCCTCATATGCGCGTTTGTTAAACTCAAATCTTCAGTTAGATTTTTCGTGTCTATAGGAATCTCCTGAACCAAACCACAGGATACAAGCTGTAAAGCTGGAAGAATGGCAAAGAGTAAAAATATGGCGTCTATATGCAAGTTACTCAGCGCATATCCTCCCAATAAATTCCCAAAGATTCCTCCCACAGCCATGGACATCCAAGATATTGACTGAAGATCTCCAGCAAATGCAGCCCTGTCGAGGGAAAATATTGAAGTGAGGCATTATAATTTATAATAAAACATAAATATTTTACATATATCCTGGTGGAGTGGTGGTTAAGACAAGATAGGCCTTTCTTTAAAAAATATCCAACGAAACATATAAGACAAAATCTTATTGAACTGATCTCATACAGATTATGTGCAGCAGACTGACATTAATGCATCTAAGCAGACATAGTGAGGCAAGCTGGCAGCACTAAGCAATATGGAGACCATGTTCCTCATAAGAGCTCTTCAATTCACTTAATTTGGAACCAATGCATGCAACTAAAAACAAAACATAGCCTGAACATACATACCGCTCACTCCTAACAGCTTCCGCAATCATGGCATCAGCCACCACATCAGCCATAGCAGAGCCAATGTTCTGTACTGTTAATAAGATCATAAGTAGCACTTTGGATGATCTCAGCGATGCATTTAGGCCTAAGATAATGCATGGCACTAGGGAAAGCACCGTTGAAATAAACAAGTAAGGAGTCCTTCTCCTCCCTCTTATGGGTATACAATCTGATAATATCCTGCAAAAAAGAGCAAATGACAAGCGTCAGCAACAGAAAGAACAATTATATGGAATGTTTCTTTCACATATGAAGTTATTAGATATCTTGATTGCTTGCATAATGAGCATGCCAGAAAAGGACCATTATTTCATCAATAATTTTTTGAAACATCATATATCTTCATACAGAAGCATGCTTGTTCGATTGGAATTTTGACAAAGTATATTCTGAATAATAAACTATAATCTAGAATCAAACCATTAAAAGTTGGTTATGCATTGACAATTCCCTCAGGGAATACTTTGGCAGATGGAGACGCAAGCCAACTTGAGCAAAGATGAACATGTATACTTTGAGTCTTTGATTAAACATGCATATGCACATACCAGGAAATCTATTGCTTTCAAAACTAGTTAGAATCAGCAGTATCCAAGGACCAACAGAATCAGTTAGTTAACATACGAGCAGCATACTTATTAAAGGGAATAATAGACTTGTACCCATATAATGGTTTTATGCTCCAAGGAAAAAATGCTACTGAGGTTACAAACTGAGATGCTGCGGGAGACAACTTTAGATTGTCCTTTAGATGATAAGATATTGCTGTCCACGCAAAGGATCTAAAACCCTGCATTGACATTTTCAAGGATGAATTTTTAATAATAGGAACAGGAAAATCTATAAACACTAAAAAGAAATAGTCAATTATAAAAATAATCACAAAGAAATAGCAGCTGGTATCAGAGACACCACATGAGTCTTGATTCCATTAGATGTGCATTCCTGAGCAGCCCCCCACCGCAACAATCCAAATAAATGGAACACAAAAGTTGCATTAAGAACAAGAAAATTTTGTGTTTTCTTCGATTTATTGATGCTTAAACAGGGAACTCCCTGCAGAAAATAATCTACCACTCTTTCATGTGTCTAAGAGGGAGTGAAACAGTGAGAATGAAAATTGACTACCATACCCCCAGAACTTCAGCATATCATTTAATTTCGAGCTTGTAGTAGGACAACAACAAAAGCCTTTCAAATAAAGAAGTATGACACCTTTAACTTACAACTAATATGATAACAACATATGGTTGAGTGAAAGTTGTAGTAGCTCAACGGCACCCTAAAGGGAGAGAATCAAAGGCCAAGCCCTACAATGGTATACCTTCTATTACCTTGAAACTGGTCTATATCTATCATAAAAATAACACACTGGATATCAACTGTGAAAAGTTAACAACAAACTGAAAGATATCTATATCCCTCACAAGGAAGGTCACATTTCACAAGGAACCAGCTGAAAGTTCCGAACAATGTCTGATCTATCTTGGGAGGGGATGCAACCACAAAACAACAAACACCCAATACATCATATCATCGCATATAATGGTTCATATAAACAAAAGTTTCCAACCTTTAAACAGATAAAATTACAAATCCTCCTTAACATCATAATTATTACTTATTAGAATGACAAGATTACAAACCATCTTCTTACCTGAGTAACTTTCTTACTAAGTACTGCTTGCTCTCGCAAGAGCTCCCCTTACTGAGCATTTTACTTCTCTATCAAGCTTCGCAACCACTTTCTAATTCCTCATAGCTTGGGGTTTTTATTTCCTCTTCAACTTCATTATCACATCACTAAAACACTTCTCTTGGTTGTGGATACCAACTTACAATAAAGCCAAACTAGCTAATGCACCAGACCTGCCATGACTCATGAAACCTCTAAACTCTAAATCTTAGTGAAATTTTTCCACTAGATGAACCATTGACCCTTCAACAGTTCATGCACGAAAGCTAGATGTGCCAATTTTTTCATTCATAGCTTATTTTTCAACCTCCCAATGCATCAACATGTCAATTGGCTAAGTAGTAACTTGTATCACCATGAGGATAGGAAGCACCATATGTCTAACAAAGGCTCGTCATTTCTTGCTAATTACCTAATTCATACCAGATTAAACGAACTTTACTTCATTTTCGATAAATTTCATTGAGCGTGGACCCAATGAATTGGAAATTTGAATTGGGACCCAACCACAACAACGACTTTAGTGAGAACACTAGCATTGCTAATGGCCTAAAGGTTAGCCCATCCTCTAAAGATTGAATAAAATCACAATATGCTAATTAGAAGTATCAACCATATTCTCCTATATGATTCAAAACTATGTCCTAAAAACCGCTAGTCTCCATCTTGACCTCACAAATACCACCAACAACGCCTGCCACGATAATCGTTTTTGCACTAATAATTTGAGTATCAATAACATATTCGAAGTACTGTTTATCAGCAAAAGAGCACATTGAAATTTACATAATAATGGTTCCCCTCAATATTTACCAACATCCCAAGATTATCTAACCTAACACAAATTGCCCCAAATTTAACTAAATCAAAATCACAAACCACTGAAACAGATGTAAGAAAACGATCAATAATTTCTAAACATCATAATACTTCAGCATTCCATGAACTACAAAACAATAACAAATTCTTCAAAATTCCATGAACTACAAAACAATAACAAATTCTTCAAATGTGTAAGCTTATCATCTCATAAAAATCATGAAGCGAAAACAATGAAATTCTAAAACCCAGGTCCAAAACAAAACAAAACAAAGAACCCCAGAAACCCAGAATACCAAATTAACTAATTAAGCGAATAAAATCACAAAATTACGAAAAGATTCAAATCATTCAAACCCCATTTCACATAACTAAACTAGAAAAATGGAACCATACCCAGAAAAGAAAATCATATAAACCCAAAGCAAAATCAAGAAAATGGGCACAAATTTTAGAAACCTGAGTGAAGTAGATCAAACAGATGAGCCATATAAATGAAGCCCCAAAAGAAGATTTGAGCTGCTTCGACCACTCTATCATCTTCGATTTTGCATCAAACGATTAATCTTTACTTCTATTATTAACTGCATAAACAAAAATAATTCTTTCTTTTTTTTGTGTTTCTGTTCTTGTTGAGTTTGGTAGTTTTGTGGGTGCTACAATTTATTTTCTTCCAACTTCCAATATAACGGCCGAAGGGAAGATTGAGAGCGAATGAAATTTTTAAAAAAATGGAAAAAGTGTACAGAGAAAATTACAGCAAGGCTTGAGGATCCACGTGGGAGAACTTTATTGGGTCATGTTAGCTGGTTGTCTTTTATTGGTTGCGTATATGTGTAAAATCACTAAAATGGTGTGATTTGTTTTGGTCAAAGGTCATATATGTATGCATAGTTCATGTATAATTAAATACTTCATTATTTTTGTTTATTTTGTTCCATTGGAGGTTGGTTCTCTCGAATGTGCGCGCTACCAAATTGTTTGTTACCAAATAAGTAAAATAGAGGGAAGTAAAAAGAAACTTGGTTGCTTGGGTAAGACTATGCACCTAAGAAAGCACGTGGTCTGAACATTATAAATGTTGAAAATTAAAATAAAATTGCTATCTGTAAATTACTTTGGAACCTTGCCCAGAAAAAGGACAAGGTATGGGTGAAATGGGCGCACATTTTCTATATTAAAAACAGAGATCTTGCTACTTTGAATGTACCTCAACAAGAATCCTGAGTTGTCAAGAAGATTATGAGTTCTGTTCATTCTGTGATTGATGGTGCTAGATTGATTTAGGGATCTGATTTCTCCATTAGGAAGATTTACAAATCTATCCATCACAATGTCCCTACTGTCCAGTGTAAAAAGTTACTCTGTAATACTCCTGGACCACCTAAGTGTACTTTTATCACATGGTTGGTAGTTATGGATAGGCTGAATACTTGTGACAATCTACTTAAGATTGGTATTCAGCATGATCTTCTTTGCTTCTTATGTAGTACTGATTGGTCATTTGTTTTTCAATTGTGAGTTTTCAAAGGGTGTTTGGATAGCTATTGTTCAGTGGCTTGGAGTGAATGGAAATACTGAAAGATGGACTCAATTGCAGGTAATTAATCAATTGAAGTCCAATTCTAAGTATCATCAGCTTTAGAGAATGGCTTTCTGTGACACAACTTATATTTTATGGCAAGAAAGGAACTGCAAGAAATTTCAGCATAAGCAGCAGACTCAAGCTACTTTGGTTAGACAAATTCAATTCATGATGTATGCTAAATGCTACCAGTTGCCTAGGCTTGCTTCTGTAATTCCTTAGTTCTCTTTTGGGTGGTTTCCTTGGTTTTCTTTGTTGGTTTTTCTTGAGGCCTGTTTGGTCTTTGTTTGTTTGGGTGGTTGCTTGAACCTCGTTGGTTCTAGCTTAATTAAGTTGTATGAACTTTGTTCTTCTTGCTTTTTGGTAATAAAATCTCTCTATTTACACAAAAAAAAAAAAAAAAAAAAAAAAGAGAGAGGGAAGTAATTTCAGTTACATGAGCCTCATCTGTTAATACTTAATACAATTTTGTAAGAATAAATCCGAATAATAAAGCCCACCATCTAGTGCACACATTATCATAAAATAAAGGCCACATTTAGTCGTGCTTTTTCCATGCTAGACGATTTTAAGTTTAGTAAGAGTATGATTGTCTCTATCTACATTATTAAGTTATGTCGTTTCCCCCTACTCACAAGTATCTAGAGCACAAATAACGGACCACTAACTCGTGAATGTACATTGAGGTCTGATCAAGGTTCTTCTCCTTATCAATTACCATTAGAAGAAAAAAATAATAATAAACTCTGAAATTCGTCTTTAAATGTCAAAAACACATTCAAAATCCAGCTTTTATCATTGTTTACAGTAGTATACTTCAACGTTCAACCTCCACTAGCCCTAAGCAAAGTAACAATTTAATCCAATATATACACACATACAGATTATTTCAACCACGTAGTAGTAAACCAATAACTTAAGCAGCGATTCATTTATTTATCTTCAATCTGTGTGTTGCAGGCAGGCTATAAATTACACTATGTAACTTAGTAGCTTAGCAATACATTGGGGTATCAGCAAACCGATAAACAAAAGGCTTCAGAGTGTAAGAACGACCCGAAGGACGCTTATATGTGAACTTGACACCCAAGCTGCCATCCCTAAGATGACTACACCGCTCATGGAAGCTGCTGATTGGCCGTGCTAGGCACGCATCCCAACGTTCGCTTTCAGACATTGTTTCTGCGACTGTATAAACTCCTTTGGAATCGGTGAACGCCTGATAGTTCACAACCTCCCCAGATTTAGTTATGCACAGGACAGCTACTTCAGCCCCTGCATGCGATTAGATGAACAGGTCAGTGATTTCAGCTACAATCATGGTTATAGAACTTGTAAGCTGTATTATCATCCTATACATTTAACCAATGCATAATCGCTAGATCATTTACGCATTGTTAAATCTGATAAATGTTCAAAAATCAGCTACCTATGGGCTTTCTTCCTTTTGTACTGATAACCTTCACTTACTTTTGAATTACTAACTTCACTATTGTGTACCCATGAATCGCTATTCTGGAACCTTCAGCTTCCACAAATCACTCCTACTCTATTCTTATATTTGGACCTCAATTGAATCATGCTCAAGATATGGAGCCTCCTAGAATCATAACACTGCTGCCATTAACATGTATCAGAGCTACAAAACTACTATAATACTGCCATTAACATTTAAATCTATATCGGAAGATATTCATTGATCACTCTTTTAGTGACATTCTTTCAACCAATTTTAGCATTTAGGTTTAGAAAATCCAGGAGGTAAGTAAGCTTGTTACTTTGAGCTTAAGATGAAAGTAAATCCTTTCAAAATTCGGACATTGTTAACACAGAAACGGCATATAATATGATAAGTGGGATAGAGGCACAGGTAAAGGAGTGATTTCATGTTAACAAATCAGCTGCAGGATATAAATCTGCCAAAGAGCAACTTCTCAGATGAGCAATGAGCTTTCAAGCTTTGCTTACAACTCTTATACCTCGGAAAAGAAAACATATCAAATGAGAGCAAAACCACCATCAGTCTTTCTAAAGGAAATAAAGTCCTTTAATTTTTCAAGAAGTGAAGTTAGAAATTAAACAGTCATCAGAATAATAGCTGCAAAAAAAATCAGTATCACTAAGATGTAGAATTCATTTACCTTTGACTAAATGACTTTCTTCCTCACAGAAGGACAGGATATCAAAACACACTTCTAAAAGGATTTCACTTAAGACTTGTCGTGTTTAAGTATATGGAGGAAAATGAAGGCAACACATCATAGATTTAACAGTTGAGGTAATGTTGATGATGATGCTCAAAGCTTTCAGCAGCATGACAGACTTGATATTAGGCAACTTAAATAAAAAGGAAAGGATTAAATGAGAAAAAGATCGTAGTGCACTTGTGCTGAAGAAAAGAAGCTCATAGAAAGGAGACATTTTTCTGTTTTAGAATATAGTTGAGCTAGAACAAAATTATGGATGAATCAGTAGCAGAAATTACAGAAGATAAGGGAGTTGGTGTAGCTAATTTCTCTAGAGAAATAATTCTAGCATGCTAGCAGGTCGCCACAGAGATTTTTTAAAAAGGCAGAAGCTTCAGTATATGTACGCGTTTTTAATGAGTCTATACTCTAGTATGGGAAAGACTATCAGTTAAACTTACCTAGAAAAAAGAACGCCGGAAAATCCCTTGCAATTAGCTAATACTGAACATGGTTGCAACTGCAATCACAACGATTGCTTCTCATATACCAAAAGCTCCCCTTCTAAAATTTGATCATTAAAACAAATAAACAATCCCACTTAGGTAAATTCCATCATTTCCAAGTGTCTGTTCTCAAAAAACACACGAGCAAACACCAATGTGAGCTCATACTCGATTCAAATCAGGAACGAGAATTATCTTCGAATCAAACTCCTCACATTCAGCTTTTCCAAGATGAAAGCTTTACACACCAATCTAAAGTCAAATTGCAATGATACAAAGAAGGAAAATAGCCTTTTCATAAGTGTGCAAAGACACAATTAAATATCCTGGAGCAACTAGGTACTCCAACATCATCTTTAATGGATAACACCGGTAAAAAGTCACAATGCACCCAGCCCGATTCGATGGTAATGATAATGAAATCACATATGCTCTACTTTGACAAAGAAAGTACCATGCCAAACAAATATCTAGCAATTATGCTTCCACATCAAAACTATCCTCAATAAAGAGAATCCATAACTCCACAAACATCACTAATATCAAAATTGTCATTTCATACTGTCGGTAGCACCAACAACAGAACAATCAAAACTGTCGGCAGCAATGATATTAATCAAAAATCAACACATACTTCTGCTAATCCAAAAACCCACTTCATATTAGCAATAATTAAACCCATTTTACATACAATCAAACCCCATAAATTGAAACTTACACTCAAACACACAAAAAAAGTAAAAAGCAGTCAAATATATAGTCAGGAATTATAAACTGCACATAAAACAAAGTAATAAAGAAAAAAGGCGTTACCTTCAAGAACATGATCTTCAGGGCCAATAGAGGAATCTCCACAAACATCACAAACAACTCTGCCACGAATTTCACCAGTCCAAGCAAGGGTTGTGGGAGTAAGCAACAACAAAAGCAAAAGTAGTGTAAATGTATTAGTACTACAGAGTTTATAATGAAGAGAAGTATACAATTTCTTGGTTTCCCTCTCCATTTCCTACTTTGTTGATTGTAGGAAGAAATGAAGTTGAGTCTTTTGGTTTTAGGTGATTGCTTCTAAGAATTGTTTTGGGGTTTGGATCTGCTTCTAATAAGAATTTATTTTAAGACTTTAGTATGTTTCACTTGAATTCAACCACTTTGACTTTTCTAAGTAGCATCTTGTCACTATCTTGTTGTATCTCTATTATATATGGGAACTCTTGAGGACTTTGGTGTCCACCTGAGTTTCCTAAAATACCCTTTATGTTTTTATTCTTTCAGGATAACTTATGAGGGCAAAAAAGTCATAGAACTTTTTTTAAAAAAAAGCTCTAATGTTACTACCAGATTTCCCCCCCAAACTACCAATTTTTTTTTAGTTAAAGTAACTTCCATATTTTTTGAAAACAAAAGAAACATGTTCAATATCACCGCCATGTTCGCGCACGCATCGCGTGCAAAAAATACTAGTATACTTTACTAGTACAAGGTAAATTTTTAGTTTATTAAGTAGTTTTTTCTGTTCCAAATATATTAAATGCATTTTTATTAGAATGCATTTATATAAAGTTGAAAGAATATAATATGTAAAATTAAATTATTAGCCGGTGATTTAAAATTTTATGATATTGTGTTTAGAATAATTAAAAACTGACTTACAACACAACCCATGTGTTGCACAATTATGATTTATGTTACCCATGCTATATCATTGTTATATTGTACAATATAAACCATCCAAAATATATTATGCTAATGTTGTTTGTTATTTTCTTCTATTTACTAACAATTTAATATTGAAAAAAAATTTAATGCTTGCAAAGGTAATATAACCATGCTATATCCTTATTATAACGTATAATATATTATGTTAATGAAATTTTACTAAAGATGTAATATAATTTAGGGAAAGATTTCCAGTATATAGTTTAATGAAATAAAAATCGCACTGTTAATTGATTTTGAATAACTATTTTAATTTAGAATAATTTGAAATTAGCTTACAACCCGTGAGTGTCACAATTATGACTTGTCATTTATTTGTAATAATTAGTATCGATCACATTGATTAGGTTGAAATTGGCTTACAACCCGTGAGTTGCACAATTATGACTTATAACTTATGGCTTACAACCCATGAGTTCCCCTGGTAAATTTGGAATCCATAACTCATGATCACATTGATTATGGTGATCCACACAATTTTGTCATTTAAAGTTTTTGTACCCGTTCAAAATGCATAGGAATTTTTTATTTTATAAATTTAAGATTTTAAGATGTTTCTCTTAAAAACATGGTGTGATGTTAGCTCGTGCTTTAAATTTTTTATAGTCATATCATGTATTAAAATGTTCAAAAACTGCCTTATGACCCTGCGTTCAGTGACTAATGTAGTTAATATCATGTTGGAACACGTTATCAATCTTTTTTTTTTAGAATCTCAGATAAAATCACAAATTCATACCACTACTGGCAATCAATCATAGAACCACTTCTGCTCCTGCTTTATGCGTGCAGTCCTGCTCACCGGCCCATTCTCTTGTTTTCTTACACCACCACTGCACTGCACCAGGCCACCCATTGGCCACCACCCACCAGACCACCACGCCACGGGGAATTTTGGCAAGCGTTATCTATAAAAAAAAAATTGGCAGATTTTACGATGTAAAGGAGTAATTGCACATAAATGAGAATTCAATGACCTGTCACAAAAAGTCTCATCATATTATTTTCGTTATATATACTTGTGTTATAGTCTTGTATCATTGTATGTTACCTTGCAAAATTAAAGGAAATTAATTTTTAATACTCCCCTTATTCTAGAGTAATCCTAACACTTTTCATTTTCTTTTGTCTCATATATAGTATATTAACACTTTCATGGTTGGAGTGATCTTCCTACTTAAAGCAACTTCTGACTTTTCATCATGTTCTTGGTCATCTTACATTATGTAACTTTTTATTTTGTATTAATTATCTTTTTCAATTCTTATTTTTTATCATTCATTACTTATATTTAATTGTCCCTTAACTGAAAGCATCAAATATGTTGTTTATTTCACATACCTTGATATTTATTAGAAATAATCAAATATGTTCCTTATAACTATATGCCAATATTCAACATGGTCACTTTCCATAAAAAAAAAATCACCGGAAAATCTAATGAATGAATACAATACTATTTGTAGCCATAAACATTTTAAAACGTTAAGTTTTTATTCTTTGCTTTTTGTAAATGTTATCACTTCTTTGTTTATTTTTTTTGTAGTCTCGTATGTTTTTACGTCGAATTGAATTAATTTTTAATACTCCCTCTGTTTTCTTTTGTTGAACATGTATTTCCCATTGGGAAATTTCAATATATTGTTCCTATTTTAAATATTTTCATAAATAGTGTAATTTTATGACTTAAATCCCCATTAGTCTTAAGCTGCAAAAATTGTGTTCACACTATTTAATAGTCATTTTTTAACTCACCATTAATAATGCAATAAATGTGTTCAACAAAAGAAAATAGATGGAGTATTCAGCTCTATAAGAAGGATGAAGTCCAACAAGTCTTTCTGTTCTCAGTCTCATGTTCGGTATCATTTATGTAATACAACTCATAGAATTTTGGACGCGAACCTTTATTTGGCAGCAAACTTCCAATCAAGGGATGATTTGGACCACCTATTTTGAGATTATATATATGGTCCACGTCCCTGGTAAGATGGTAATAGATTTTCCCCTTCCGTTGATATAAAAGAGTGCATCATATTATATGGTCGGATATTCTCAACAAAATGCTTGCTTCTAGAGTGTTTCCCTTCCAGCAGATTTGATAGAAGACGTGGAGGACGACTCAAGAATAATCAAAGTACACATTTTGTGAGTCATGGGAGTCTTGGCTGTCTCAACAGTTTGGCAGCTTGTTCCCACCTCATTTTGTAAAGACACATTGGAATGACTACTTGTCACAAATATAACTAATTATATATTGCTTTTAATACAATAATTAATGTATAGAACGATTATGTTGTTACATGGGACTTTAAAAATATAATTAATATTTTTTTGAAATCTTACGATATGGTTTAGCATTATTTATAAAAAAAAATCCAAAGCATAATCAAAGTACCCAGATTAAAAGTTCCAAATCAATAAATATGTGACATCTTTTGTTATTACAAACACTGACATCCTTCTAGACGCTTCTCAATCATCAATACCCTTCACTTTGTAAAGGATATGCTCCCACCAGAATTGCTAATAGATGAAATATACTACTATATAATAATGATTGTTTGTCTTATTTATCATTTATGATTTTTATCATAAAGTGAGTTGAATACCTTAACATTGAGTTATTTTATACTTACCATTAGTAATGTTGGTCAACGGTTTTTATTTATTTAGACCATTGGAAGCAATAGGAATTTGGCTTTCATTATGTAAAACATTACTTTGACCTACATGACAAACATTGATAATCATTTAATAAAAAAGTATATCTTCTGGCACAAAGTATATTTTGTGAAGATGAGAAAGTATTACCGCAGACATTAAGGGTTGCATTTCGAGTTATTATGCCATTTATTATTCTACATATACTGAGTGATGTAGATTGTGGAATTTTTTCCTTGAATAATGCAAAATACGGTTTTAATTCCAGAAATATGCCGGAAGGGAAATTAATTCCCAGCGTACCGTCCACGTAGGACGGCACGCGAGAAAACGTTTTTTTTTTTTTTTTATCCCAGGTAAACCGCTACTTGAAGTAGCGGTTTATTTTAAATTAAACCGCTACTTGAAGTAGCGGTTTACGTGGTCAAGATCTTGCACACAAATCATACTCTACAATATGTAAACCGCTACTTGAGATAGCGGTTTATGAAAAAAAAAACGCCTCCCATTGCTGCTTCCCCATAACTGGCCAAAATGCAAGAAACAAAAAAAAAAGTTATCCAACCTGCAATTTCAACACCAAATTCCATCCAACAACACCAAGTCTATGCATACATCAATTACCAAACACCAAATTCATCCACATTCACATTTATCCAATAATTTCTTAATTACGAAGTAAGATTAAGAAAATATGTCAATCACAAACAAAGTTTAATATTTAACATAGTGTTAACGAACTATACAAACAACAAATGAAAGTGCTAAGACCCCCTCTTCTTCTTTTGTGAAGGTCTAGATGAACTAGGTGTGGTCTCACTATACTCTGCAATGGCATGAAGAGAAGATGGAGTGGTGGCAGAACGGCGCCGATAGGTCCTCTGACAGACTGGAGGCGAAAGCAAAGGTGCCGTGGTAGATGTATGGGCAGCAGACATAGAAGATGTAGAAGTCGAAGTATGTGCAGCAGAGGTAGGCACGCCCGTAAGATGTGGCCATGTCCAGCTCGGCTAAACAACATCAATACACGGTCCCCTCATGGTCTGCAATGTCCGTGCAAACAAGCGGCGCCCCATATTCGGAGGCAATGACTCGGCAGCCTCTAGTACAGATCTTGCACCTATGAGCAACATCGGATAAAGTATGTGCCAGCATAGAAAGAAAAATACATATTATATAGTCGGATAAATAAATAAAAGTATAACTACAAATCATGGCACTTACCAGTACTACATCTGTAGACGCAGGCTGATAATGTGTAGAAGGAGGTCGCCTCAATGGATCTGTCATGCGTAACCTCGTGATGCGACGATACCACACCATATACTCCTCAATGGCATGAGTACGACCAGTATACGGAGTGCCCTGAACAACACGTCTCTCGCGCTCATCCCACTGCGCTATGTAAGGGCGATGTCTGAGCGGATAATTCTTGTTCTTCGACCTCCGATCTATGCCACGAAGGGCTGTGCTTGTATCACAAGGTGCTGGAATCCTCTGCTCGAAGCCAAACTGGCGCATAACTCGATCAGGACAATGAAACTCCACAATGTCGAAACAAATAAGTGGAGCCAATGTACGCCATACATGTCGATCAGCTCGACATATAGCAGGCAACAACTCTAGTCTCGCATCAGTATATGGCTGCCAAGTCATCTACAAATAAAGAATGTTGCAAATATTAGGCATGTGAGAGATGTCTACCAATGTATATAAATTAGGCATGTGAGACTCTATTACCTGCTCGTCCGTCTGATGGTCAAGTGCATCCTTGTAATAAGATAGCCCACTTGCTAAGTGGGACCTACTAAGGTGTACCCGAAGCCAACTGAAAAGAAATACACATTAATATCCTTCTGAAAAATGAAACTAAATAATGTCAACAAATGTGAGACACTGCATATTACCTGACAGCTAAGGGGTCAACCCCCGAAACATGCTGGGAGCCTAAAATAGGAACATGCTGGGAGTACAACTTAGTCATGATTGCACGCTACCTCCATGGACAGTGACACACTTCCTTTCGGGCACATTCAATGACATACTTTGTGGGCTCTGACTCTAACACCCGAAACATCTGGTTTCTAGAAATCGACCATGCTTTCACAAAATTCTTTAATTGCTGCAATGAGGCAAACTCTTGTCCTATCTCAAATTCAGAACCCACAGTCAATGAACCAGTGCATTTCCAAGTCATCCATGCATCTATTAACCTTTGATCAACTTCGTCAATTCTGAGCCAATCTTGTGAAGGAACACCGGACTTTATTGCATTGTCAGTTGTTTCCCTTGCATCATCGTCCTCCTCCTTATCAGAATCCACATGCTCCTCCTCATTTCCCAAAAAATCAATATCATTTCGATGTAGAGTATCAAGATGGAATGTGGACGGTATGTGGGGAGACGAAGCAGGAGAACTGAACTCATTCATGTGCTCATTGACATAATGTGGGTCTGACAACATGCTAGTAAATGATTCAAATTGCATGCTAGGAGCTGATGCCGGTACCTCCATGCTATCCCTAAAGTCCATTGTAGGTACATAACCCACATTACTTTGGAGATTTATCTCCTTGGGAACTTGTTCAATGTACACCTCCATTGCCATGGCTGACGTTTGTGTCACTGATAGCCACATAGCACTTAGTGACTCGTCATCCTCTAGTGCAATTGTCACATATTTCCCCGGCATCGGATATCTCATAAACAATTTCAGTTCCACATACATACGATCATATCCAACAACGTCATATACCCTATTCAGAATCTCTTGAAACATCATACCAGAATTGATGAACAAATTTTTTTTCCTTCCACCTCTATACACAATATCAACGTCATTTTGAGATAGTTCACCATTCCAATAAAGGTATAAAGGATATTTAGGTTGTTCCATATTCTACATACAAAAAACATAATGTTAAAGTTATTCTTATTCTACACATTCAAACAATATGAACACCATTCTTCACCTATACTAGTAGCATTTGCAACCTAAACACAACAATTCATGCAAAATCAACCATCACAAAATGCTCAACACCATTTTTAACCAACCAATATAACCAATAAATCACCTTCCAATTCATGCAAAATCAACCATCACAAAATGCTAAATTATGCAAAATACTAAATTATACTAATTAAACCAAACAATTTCCATCTAACAACAGTTACAAAGCTAAAATACATAACAAATATGGCATGCTAAGCAAATTAAATTAAAAAAAAAAAACAAAAAAATTAACTCACCTGGGCTAATGGACGGTTGTGCGGCGAGCTATTGGTGGTGCGGCTGTGCGACGTTCTTCGTGGCTGACGGTGGTGCGGTGGGCGACGTTCTTCGTGGCTGACGGTGGTGTTCGACGGTGGTGTAGCTCCGGTGATCGACGGTGGTGTTGTGTGGGTTGTGGGCGACGCTTAGTAAGAGAGAGAGGGAGACAAATTTGAGAGTGAATCGTTCGAATCTGAGAAATTGGGAAAGCTAGGGTGGGATTTGGGGATTATAGTAAACCGCTACTTGAAGTAGCGGTTTCCATTAATGAACCGCTACTTGAAGTAGCGGTTTACTTTAGTCAGCGCCACACATCAACTTGGGGGTCCGGTACCCGATGTAAACCGCGACTTGAAGTCGCGGTCAATTAATATTAACCGCTACTTCAGGTAGCGGTTTATTTTTTCTTAACCGCTACTTGAAGTAGCGGTTTATAAAGGTTAACCGCTACTTGAAGTAGCGGTTTTACTTAAGTACAAAAAAAAAAATCTTGCGTGCCGTCCTACGTGGACGGTACGCAGGGAATTAATTTCCCTTCCAGCATATTTCTGGAATTAAAACCGTATTTTGCATTATTCAAGGAAAAAATTCGTAGATTGTGTGCACACTCCAATAGATTAAAAGATACATGGTAAAAATATAGTAAGTCATGCAATTAATTTAGACAAACATACTAATATAACAGCCTGATACCATTTGATCAAAGACAACTAAATGCATTTAGGTAAGAGCTGATGCATCCTTCATTTTCCTTGTTATTTTGTATTAGAGAAAAATGATTTTCACGTGTATCTTCCAGTATACACTTTCTTTTCGTCTTGCAATATATGCAGCTTGTTTATTAACTCCACTAATATTTAAGAACCTTGTTTGAGAAGGTATATTGCTTACACAATTCTTCTAAAAATCTATAGGTAACAAATTATAATAATAATAATGGAAAATATTGCCTTACCGTTGGATACATCCACTAAGGGCCTACTATAATTTGGTAGTACTGGGTTATTCTATTGTAGGCAGTCTTTTCCGGCTATAATAACATATTACATTACGTTATTAGTACAAATCCTATATATCGTTTTGAAAGGAATTGGGGTTGGCCAAGGTAGTGAGCTTTCCTATTTCCCAAGTAATTAATTAGGTCAATATAAAGCAAAACATCCTAATATTTATAATGATAAATCGGATTGGGGAAACTTGAATTAGTGAATTTGTTATTTTGTAAAATATTGGGAAAAAAATCGAAAGACTGTTGAATTTTAAAAAACATGGAATACTTTTGACGCATCAGAGTTTATTTTTTCGTGGATTCTTATTTGATTTTGTCCTTTTTGTTTCTTCATACAATTGAATTAAGTGAATTATTAATTCAACTGTCATTAGATATATTTTAATTTAAAATTTTGAATAAGAATTACATTTTATATTCATGACTAAATTTTGAATAAGAATTACATTGTTTATGTTCAAGATTAAAATTTGAATAAGAATTACATTGTTTATTTTAAAAAAGATTTCAGATTAGTTGTTGGCCAAGTTGATTGTGGCAGTATCAGTGACTTCAAATCAGTTTGAAACCAAGTATAACATTTGTTCAAATGATAAGTTAATTGTTAAAGAAGCTTTTGAACATTAAGTTTACCTAGGCTTAATAACTTTCCCTTTTAAAAATTTAAGAAACGTAAAACCTAGGCTTATATGACTACTCTAAGTCTCCAACAATTAATAGGTTGATTTAGAGTTTAAAAAGAAAAAAGCATACAATTATTAGTAGCCATGAGCATGAACAAATACATGATTACTTTAATGACTAAAAATCAATCAAATGAAATTTTGCTTGCATCTGTAAGAACAGAGAACTACAACATACTATATAACGTTACAAAGCGCGCGCGCGCACACACACACACACACACACACACACACACACACATATATATATATATATATATACAAAAATTACCATACCGCCAAAACATTGTGAAATTGAATTTCAGTATAATAACTCTTATAAATTCTATTATGATATAACTTTATTACTAATCCTAGCTTTATTTTTCTTCGGAGTTCGGGGTGTATTCATTTTCGTCGTCTTCTTTGTAAATGACTCAAATTGACTTGTCAACCTTCAGCACATTGCTATGGAGAGAATGAAGATTTTTTTGTTTTTATTTTTTTGGGTTTAAGAAGGCATGACGATATGTATTGAGAAGGCAAAAAATATATGCACGAAAATGTTAGGCCACGTATTGGAGTAGTGGTTAGCTATGGTATTATCTCTATTTATACTTGCAATATTGTACATAGCATTGATTTTTTTTATAAAAAAAAAAATCCGAAATTAAGCTTGATTGACAATTAAGATATCCAAAATCAAGGTTGATTGAAATTTTGAATTCTTTACCATAAGTTATGTTTTACATATCGATCAAATAAATAAAAAAGGCAATGATTTACATGTGATTTATGTACATAAAGATTTGAAGATACTAATTGCCTAATTAGAGTCACCAATCACCTAAAATCATGCCAATTAACCATAATCTTGGCCGATCTTGTGCGATTCTCTGTCATTTTTGAATTTCTTTGTGCCACTTGTCCATTACTTAGGCCTTGCACACTTGGCAAAGAAAATCGTGGTTAAATGACACATAGGATTCCATGCCCTTGTGTTGTGTTTGAACTTTGAATATTTTGATGATGATAAACATCCTATGCTATAACATGAATATTTGTAACAGTGATCGAGCTATCAAGATTGGATGATGTGAAGACAAGGAAGCTTAGGTCCAGTTAGTTTAATTCATGTGTATGCAATGTAATTAACATATTAGAACTTTGTGCTAAAATTAGAAAGGGAGAGTTTTGATAAAACAGATTTTCGAAAAACAGGTTTAATAAGAAAAGGATTTTTGTTTTTGAAAATCAAGTTTAAAAAGAAAATGATATTTATTTTCTAAAATCAGTTTTAAAAAGAAAAGGTTTTTAATTTTCGAAAATCAGTTTTTAATAAGATAAGTTTTTTTTGTTTTCGAAAAAAAAATCAAGAAAACGTAAGTTGAAGATTTTCGGAAAAAAAAAAAGGAAAGTGTTTATGAAAAGAAAAACTGATTTTTAAAGAAAAGATTTTGGATAAAAAACTGATATGAATAAAATTAGGATAAGATATGGAGTAATCCTTATCTTACAAGGAGAGAAAGAAATCAGTTTTTATAAAAGATAAAATTGGATTTTGAAAAGGAAAAGAATTCTATCCCTTTATTTTAGGAATAAAAATTGTTCAAAAAGATAATTATTTTTGGAGAATAATTTTTATTCAGCTAATTGAATTATATAAGGAATAGAAATCATTATAACAAATTAGGTTTTCAGATTTGGTGAGATTAATATTTTTGAGAGCTGAAAACGATCTCCCAGAGCACAGTGTACGACACAGAGTTCTAGTAGGTTAAGGTCTATAAACAAAGTTTGTAACGATCCTCTATTTGCTTGAATAAGAAGCACGCTTTTGAGGAATCATTCTTTCTATAATTTTTAATATTATAGAGAGTAGCAACACTTATGGTTAAGTGTTGGGGAGCACAACTAGAGTTAGTAGTGGGGGAATCGACTTGTATCGAGAGTTTGGTATTTTACGATTCAGATAATAAAAGAGTAGTGTAACGCTCGGGATATTACAAGTAGTTTGTGTGGACGTAGATCTCAGAGGTGAGATTGAACCACGTTAAATTCCTGTGTCTAATTATTTGATTTCATTGTTTTATTGTTTGATACATTTTCGTTTGAGCAAAAATATAAATCGGAGAGTTTACTAGTGAATAACACAATGCACAGCACTGTGCTATAAGAGTGTTTTTGCGAAAATCAATTAGTTTTAGCCACTCAATTCAACCTCCCCTTCTTGGGTGTCACCTTGTGTTCCAACAAGTGGTATCAGAGCAGGCTATTCTCAAAAAGCTCATCCCTAGAGAATAGAACTCATGAACATGCAAGATCACTAGTGGAAAAAAACCGAAGGGCTGCGGTGCAAGGGGTGCGTTTTTTGTAAAACGCAGCCCTTAATAGTGAAGGGTTGTGGTCAATTCAAAAACCGCAGCCCTTCGTAAACGAAGGTTTGCGGTCAATTCAAAAACCGCAGTCCTTTTAGTGAAGGGTTGCGGTTAGCCAAAAACTGCAGCCCTATAAGTAATAAAGAAAAATGCAGCCCTTCATGGGCTTTTTTTTTAATAATTTTAAAACGAATTGCCCGGGCCTTTAGATGTTAAGCGGATAAGGGTTTCTCACAAACATAATCTCACGCCTCTTCTCTCTCACCCTCCTCCCGTCTCTCTCACCCTCCTCCCTTCATCAAACATCAAACCAAAATAAAAAACCGAGTAGATTAAACCGAGTAGGAGAGAGAAAGCGCCGGCATCAATCACAGCTTCAGCACCAGCATCGACACCGTACCAAATGCGAAGCTTGAACAACAATGCATGATGTCGCCTCTACTGCCGTTCTCGCCGGAACAACACAACAACCCAGCCTCCTCTCTGCCGTTTTTTTTGTTGCCTCGCCGTCGGTCGAACTCCGCACATCTCTTCCTCGTCGTCGAACAAGTGATAATTTTTCATTTTTCATATCTATAATTTCTTGATCTTTGTTTTGATGAATGTTCATGTAATTTCAGATCTATAATTTTTTCTCTTTTGTATTTTCGTTTGCTTTTTTCATTTTTGTTCGTTTTTTTTCATTTTAGTTCGTTTTTTCATTTTAGTTCGTTTCTTTTTCATTTTCGTTCGCTTTTTTTTCATTTTCGTTCGTTTTTTTACTGTAAAATTCTTGTTGTTCTTGTTGATATATAATTTCATTTTTTTTTATTTTCGTTCTTTCTTGTTGATATATAATTTCGACTGTTATTGTTGTTCTTTTTTTAATAGTTAGTGCCTTAAATTGTTCTTGTTTTTTTTACTGTAAATTGTAATTTGATGTTCTTGTTGATTGTCAATATATAATTTCATTTTTTTTATTTTTTTTGGTCAAAAGGGCTGCGGTTATGGTCAAAACCGCAGCCCTTTGTACAAAGAAAGGCTGCGTTTTAGGCTCAACCGCATCCCTTCGTTGTGAAGGGCTGCGGTTTAAAAACGCAGCCCTTCACTTTTAGGTAAGGGCTGCTACGGAAAGGGCTGCTGGCCAAAAACGCAGCCCTTCCGTTTTTTTTCCACTAGTGGATGACTCTCGAGATAGACACACAAAGTGTCCAATTTTCAATGGAAAAGACTACGGATGTTGGAAGGCGAGGATGATGATCTACATACAAGGATCGGACTACGAATGCTGGAAAGTCATAAGAAAAGGATCAATCCTTATCCAAACCAAAAATGCTAAAGGAAAGATGGTCAACAAGGATGAAGATGGCTATGATTCAGTCGACTATGCAAAAGCAGAAAAGAACTACAAAGCTATGAGTATTCTCCAATATGGGATTGGACCTGATGAATACTCAAGGATCTCCGCTTGCACTACAGCAAAAGAGATATGGGATATTCTAGAATTGGCCCACGAAGGTACGAATGAGTGTGGAGAGTTTAATCACATGATTAAGGAATGTCCCTTATGGGATGATAAGAAGCCCAAAGAAAGAAGGGAGCAATCCAAGAAAGAATTCAAAAATGCTATGATAGCTATCGTTTGGGGAGAATCAGATTATGATGAAGAGCAGTCAGAGGCACAGTGCCATGAAGAAAAATTGTGTCTGATTGCGGTACAGACATTACAGAGAAGGGCACAGTGCCAGGACGACTCTCACTTGTGTCTAATGCCGAAAAGTTCGAACTCCCAAGATGAAACTGAAGACAGTGAGGTAAGTCTTCTTTCTCTAAAACCTTCAATACCTCTTCTTTCAAAAAACCAACTTGTTACTTTGCTGGGAAATATCATTGATGATTGTCAAGAAATGAATGATGATTTTTCAAACATGAGAAAAGAAGTGAAAAATTTAACTAAGCAAAAGATTGGGTTGGAATTAGAATATAAGGATTTATTAAAGGATTGTAAAGAACTGATGAAAAAGAATGATGAACTTGAAAAAACTGTTGAAGAGAAAAATGTTGAGTTAAATGCTTTAAGGTGCGAAAAGTCTCCCGCAAAAGAAGTTGTTAATAACACTGTGTCATAGACTGTGCTAGAGGCTAAAAATTCAGATCTTGAAAGTCAAATTGAATCGTTAAAACATGAGTTAACTGAGTTGAAAGAATTAACGGTTTTTTCACCAGGTACCCCTGTGGTTTTTCAAAATTCATGGGGTACCCCTGCTTTTAAGAAAATGCACCAGGTACCCCTGGGGTTTGGTAAAAAATCCTGAAATGCCCATGCCATTAAGTTTCCGTCAACTTCGTTGGGTTTCCGTCCAAATCATTCAAATTAACCCAAATTAACTCTAATTAACCCTATCCCTAATTATTTTAAACCTTAACCTTAACCCCCTCCCCTAACTTCAAACCCTAACCCCACCACCACCACCCAACCACCACCACCTCCCCCTCCTCTCCCCCTCGCCTTCCCCCCCCCCCGTAGCCCCGCTAGCCAGGATCCTCTCCCCACCCTCCCCCCTCCCCGCAACACCCCCCCTTTGCCCTCCCCCGCAAGACCCCCTCGCCCACCCCTTTGCCCTCCCCCCGCAACACCCCCATCCCTAGAAATCAAATGGATTTCTCCGAAATTTTCCCTTGTTTCAAGCAATATACAACACAACTTTCTCTCTAAGCTGTGAGCTTGAAGCTCAGTTATGGAGTTCTCCGAAATTCTTAATTCTTAATCTAAAGATCTCTATACTTTGACATGGTATCGAATGCGCAAGCGATGATTCCTGATTGTTCGACGAAGATTCTGGAATTTATTCATCTCGAAATTCTTCTTTCAAGAAGAAATCCCCGCATACGTTGATTCAAATTCAAATTTTTAGTCGATTTTTGCTGGTTTATCTTCTTCAATTTGTTTGAACTAGTCTTTTGCACCTGTTCTTGCAATTGATTGTGCTGGAAAGTTGTGAATCGGAATCGAAATTGTGAGTTTCTAAACCTAAATACTAAGTCTCATTAAGATTAATGGGGTGGGGGAAATACGGTAAAATGGGGTGATGGAGAAGCTGAAGGAGGAGAGAGAAGATGGAGTGGATGTTAATGGTTAGAGGGTGGTGTTGCGGGGGAGAGCAGAGGGGTGGGCTACGGGGGTGGGGGGGGGTAGTGGGTAGCGTGGGTGGAGGAGGGGTGGTGGGATGCGTGGGTGGGGGAGGGGTGGGGGGGGAGGGGTGGTGGGGCTGCGTGGGTGGGGGGGGGGTGGGGGGCTGCGTGGGAGGGGTGGTGGGCTGCGTGGGTGGGGGAGGGGTGGGGGAAGGTGGTGGTGGTTGGGTGGTTAAGGTTGGGGTTAGGTGTTAGGGGGTTAGGATTAGGGTTTAAGGGTTAGGGTTAGAGGGCTAATTAGGATTAGAGGGTTAATGACTAACGGAAACTTAACACCGTTAGTCATTAAGGGCATTTCGTGAATTTTATTGAAATAGTAAGGGTACCTGGTGCATTTTTTTAAAAGCAGGGGTACCCCATGAATTTTGAAAAACCACAGGGGTACTTGGTGAAAAAACCAAAGAATTAATCAAGACAAAGATCCAGAATTGTGCCACTTATGCTACCTTATGATGCTAAGTTAAGTGATGAACTTGATAAAGTTAAAAGAGATTTGGAAATTTCGAGAAAAAGAAATAGCGATCTAAACACTTTTGTTGAATTCTTGGAATCACAATTGGCTATTGCTCGAAAATGTATGAAAAATGGTCAGCTGGTCAAAAAGCCCTAGACTATATGTCGAGTACAACTAGCAATCGAAACAGAATTGGTTTAGGATATACAGACGAGAGACACAGTGTAAGGCATTGTGCCAAAAATTTTGAAAGAAACTTTCGTAAAAGAAAATATGTCTGAATATTTGATTTGCAAATTATGTGGAAAGAATGGACACCTTATGGATAACTATAATGTTAAGAAAAAGAATGTTGCAAAAAATGTAAAGTATGTAACTCAAATATGGATTAGAAAAGACTTGTTAGAAGCTCAACGAAAGAAAAAGGGACCCAAACAGATTTGGGTTCCTAAAACTAACAAGTGATCATTTTGCATGCAAACGTGAGAGGAAGCAGCCTATGGTATCTCGACAGTGGCTGCTCAAGACACATGACTGGTGATAAAACTCAATTCCTCTCACTAGTAGCCCACCATAGAGGGTGTGTTATATTTGGTGACAACAAAACACTAGGGAAAAAAATAGGAAGGGTTGCGCTGCAAGGGCTACATTTTCCAAAAAACGCAGCCTTTCGAGTATGAAGGGCTGCAGTTATACAAAAAATGCAGCCCTTCGTATTGTACGAAGGGCTGCGGTTAACCCGAAAACGCAGCCCTTCTTGTTTAGGGGGCTGGGCTTTTAATTAATAAAGGAAGCGCGCACAAATTAAAGCAATAGGGGTTTCCTCTTCTCTCTCTCATTCTCATTCTCATCAGTAGAAATTCTCATTCTCTCTCCTCTCTCCTCTCTCCTCTCTCTCATTCTCTCACAAAGAGGGGTTTCCTCTTCACACCACCAACGAGCCACTCTCCACACAACCAACGAGCCACTCTCCACACCACTCGTCGTCTCCTTCTCTCATCATTCCTCTCGTCGTCTTCTCGTCGCGCATGTCGTCTCCTCTCGTCGAACCCATCTCATCGTCTCCTCTCGTCGTCTTCTCCTCTCGTCGAGCCCATCTCATCGCCTCCTCTCATCGTCTTCAGCACCAGCACTCCTATCATCTCTCCTCTCTCGTTCGTCGCGCACACTAATCGCCTCTCCAGATCTAGGGTTCGTCAGTTTTTATCAATTTTAATTTTTTTGTACTTGTGATATTTTAGGTTTAGTTGCTGGGCTTTAGTTTCGTATTTTATATTTTGCTTCGAATTTTGTTTGTTATAATTTATCTAGAATTTTCGTTTTGATTTTTTTCGGATTTAATTGTGATAATTTATCCAGATCTAGGGTTGGGCTTTTGTTTCATATTTTATATTTTTTCATTTTACTTTGTGGAATTAATTTTATGTTAGGGATTCTTGTTGATTCATGAATTTATAATTTCGTTTCTGTAGTATTTTTTTTCATCCAGATCTGTAGTATTGTTCTTTATAATTTTGTTTATTTTTTTTATAGAATATGCGCCGGTATTGATGCTCAAATAAAAACAATATAATATACTCAGTAACTGTTTTTGGATACATTTAGAACTATAAAATGCAAAACAAAAAAAAAATTATTTTTTTTGGGTGACAAGGGCTGCGGGCTTTATCAAAAACCGCAGCCCTTCACTTTTGCCGAAGGGCGGCTACGGCAAGAGCTGCTGGCCAAAAACGCAGCCCTTAGGGCTGTTTTGACCGCAACCCTTGCATTTTTATCCACTAGTGAAAAAGGGAGAAATATTTGGTATTGACAAACATCGGCAAATCCCTAACACACTCCATAGAGAATGTGATGTTGGTAAGTGGTTTGAAAAAATTTATTAAGCATATCCCAATTGTGTGATCAAGGTAATTCTATTGAATTTCATGCATGAATATTTTACAAGATAATTTGTGGCTTTGGGATTAATTTCTGGAAATTAGTTGAGTATTATGCTTGTTGTCCTCCTTTAAATATGTTAATTAGAGTGTTGATGCATGTCTTTGTGAAGCTTTGTGAGTAAAGGTCTACTTGATATAAAAAGGACTCGTAATGGTCTAATGATGTTGTCCTAATGTCATGATCCTAAGTTGCCGAACTAATGAGCTTTTATAATCCTAAGTTGCTGAATTATTGAGCTATGAAATGTTAATTCTTTCCCCTATGGCAAGCTTGATCTTTAGCCCGATATTCTGATTTTTCGTTTATGAGTTTGACATTTGTGCCTCATTATTTCTTTCTTTCATATGTCTCTCCTTATCGTCATTTCCGTATTATATCCTTCTTTTACTTACCCATTGCTCCAAAGTTCAACAAGTGTTTTTAATCTTGATTCATGATAATCTATGGGGAAAGAACATCTTGATAATTTGATGGAAGAAAAAGACGCATCAGTTAAGGGGGAACATGGTTGGAATGAAACATAAATACGTGAAAGAATGAAAAGTACTGCTTCACACTGTGCAAGGCACGGTGCCAGAAGATGCATCAAAAAGAAAATGAGGTCCGAATTAACTTATTATTTTTGATCTCTTATTGATATTGACTCTAGTATTATTGTATGGTCTGACTCTCTTTTTTTTTTACAAAAAAAAAAAAGAAAGGAGAAAGAAAGAAAAGAAAAATAAAAGAATAGAAAAGAAGAAGACAAGGAGAGTAAGACACTTGTGTTAGATAAATCTTAGAGTTCAATTCATAGATAAAAACATTATCAAAGTTTTGAAGATCATCATTTGGATTCTAGTATATCTGAAGATTAGTTATATTTGGAAGGGAATAGATTGTTCAGTGGCACAGAAACACACACAGTGCCACAGTTATGAAAGTCCTATGATGTTTATTTGCGGAAGTTGAAAATCTGAAAATAAAGGTTTAAGCACTTGTTGAGCCAATTGCCATTTCAAATCTTCAAGCTTGCATTACCTATCTTTGTCTTACATTCTTAGCTATTAGCCATGATCCTTCATGATTATTTCTTGCTTTATAACTTAGGATTGTGAGTTGGATTATTTTTTGTTTAATGACTTCGGATTGTGAGTTGGATTATGACATAGCACCAGCATCCTTAGTATCTATTGCTTGAGCTACTTGCCTTATTTTGCTGACTATATCTCACTTTGACTCGCTAAACATGTTGATGCTCTCCTTTTTGATAATGCCAAAAGGGGAAAAATGGGTATAATACTTAGACTAATGAACATGTTGATGCTCTCTTATTTGGTTATCTTAATTAACATGTTACTTGTGAATTATGTTGAGTTATTTTCCCTAATGTGATTAATGGTACATATTTTGAGGGGGAAGTATTATGTGTTTGTCATCATCAAAAAAGGGGAATTTTTTGTGTTTGAACTTTGAATATTTTGATGATGATAAACACCCTATGCTATAACATGAATATTTGTAACATTGATCGAGCTATCAAGATTGGATGATGTGAAGACAAGGAAGCTTAGGTCCAGTTAGTTTAATTCATGTGTATGCAATGTAATTAACATATTCGAACTTTGTGCTAAAATTAGAAAGGGAAAGTTTTGATAAAACAGATTTTCGAAAAACAGGTTAAATAAGAAAAGGATTTTTGTTTTCGAAAATCAAGTTTAAAAAGAAAATGATATTTATTTTCTAAAATCAGTTTTAAAAAGAAAAGGCATTTAATTTTTGAAAATCAGTTTTTAATAAGATAAGTTTTTTTTTGTTTTCGAAAAAAAAATCAAGAAAACGTAAGTTGAAGATTTTCGGAAAAAAAGGAAAGTGTTTATGAAAAGAAAAACTGATTTTTAAAGAAAAAATTTTGATAAAAAATTTGGATAAAAAACTGATATGAATAAAATTAGGATAAGATATGGAGTAATCCTTATCTTACAAGGAGAGAAAGAAATCAGTTTTTATAAAAGATATAATTGGATTTTGAAAAGGAAAAGAATTCTATCCCTTTATTTTAGGAATAAAAATTGTTCAAAAAGATAATTACTTCTTGGAGAATAATTTTTATTCAGCTAATTGAATTATATAAGGGATAGAAATTATTATAACAAATTAGGTTTTCAGATTTGGCGAGATTAATATTTTTGAGAGCTGAAAACGATCTCCCAGAGCACAGTGTACGACACAGAGTTCTAGTAGATTAAGGTCTATAAACAAAGTTTGTAACGATCCTCTATTTGCTTGAATAAGAAGCACGCTTTTGAGGAATCATTCTTTATGTAATTTTTCATATTATAGAGAGTAGCAACACTTATGGTTAAGTGTTGGGGAGCACAACTAGAGTTAGTAGTGGGGGAATCGAATTGTATCGAGGGTTTGGTATTTTACGATTCAAATAATAAAAGAGTAGTTTGTGTGGACGTAGATCTCAGATATGAGATTGAACCACGTTAAATTCCTGTGTCTTATTATTTGATTCCATTGTTTTATTGTTTGATACATTTTCGTTTGAGCAAAAACTTAAATCGGAGAGTTTACGAGTGAATAACACAGTGCACGACATTGTGCTATAAGAGTGTTTTTGCGAAAATCAATTAGTTTTAGCCACTCAATTCAACCCCCTCCCCTTCTTAAGTGTCATCTTGTGTTTGAACACCTTGCCTACATGACACCTAAGCAAATTGTTCAAGCTTTATATAATAGAATGATAACATTGACTTTTTTTAAAAAAAATCTGGATTTAAGATTGATTGACAATTAAGATTCCCAAAATTAAGGTTGTTGGGATTTTGAAATTCTTACCGTAAGTTACGTTTTTTATATCAATCAAATAAATCAAAAAAGGCAATGATTTAGTATTGATTATGTACATAGAGATTTGAGGATACTAATTGCCTAATTAGAGTCACGAATCACCATAAATTAAAGATTTACCCTAATCTTGGCCGATTTTGTGCAAATCTATCTCCGAATTCGAACTATTTAGTGTCACTTATCCCTTCCTTAGACCTTGTACACATAAGCAAAAAAATGGTGTTTAATTGACAGATAAGATTTCATGACCTTGATTACATGACACATGTGTAAATTTTTCTAGCTTTATATAATAGAATGATCATTTAAATTTTGGTTCGTCGCATAAGAAAAATACGCAAATAAAAGTAAATAAAAAAATTATACACATACACGAATATAGGAGTTATGTCTAAATATATTCGGCCAAAATCGTAACATATTATTTATTAATAATATCACTTCAAGTAGTCCAAGGTAACTAAAGAATTTAATTAATTGAAACAGTCACAAAATATGTAGTTGTTCATAGAACTTATATTACCGAAAATTGTTACTTAAACATTACGTAAAAAAAAAAAAAATTAACCTAATCATCACTTGCTAGATAACATAGCACAAACAGTGTTTTTAAGCCGGAGAAAATCTCCATCGTTCAAATCAATATCCTCAATATAATCATGACATACTTTATAAGCCCGTGGAGGAGTGCATTGGACGTCATATAAAATCATATTCCAAAAATCAAAATATGGCCGAAAACCATCAATTGTAGTATTAACCTCTTCTACATCAGCCCATACCTCATTGCTTCTATTATTTTGATAAGTAAACATAATAGATACATCATGGAAAAATACATGACCTTCACGAAAGGGGGTTAGAACCATAGATTTAACATCAAGAAAATTAGAGTAGTCCACTTAGGAGGCCATATTCTTTTGATAATAGGTGTATTTGTAATCTCTTGGGAGGAAGATGAGTTATCTTGAGAGGAAGATGATAATGGACAAAAAATTGTATACGTTTTAGAGTGGTCTGTTACATATGGAATGGTATATATTTATAGTTGCAACTATGTGCGTACAATTGATATTTTCTACTAATTTCGAAAGAAAGAAGCATTTACAATAATTTCAACCTAAAATCAAGGTGGATTTGAAAATCGAATCTCATAATCTAACATTCCGTTTTTAGGTCAATTAATTTCATCTAAAATGGCAATGGTTTTGTAGTGATTGAAGCACACAAAGATTTTATATCTTTAACTGCCTAATTAGAAGATTTTGAACCTAAAATCACGGAATTTTGCATTGATTTGGATGGATTTGGCCAAATCTTTTGAAAACCGAACAACTTAGTGCCACTTGTCCCTTCCTTAGACCTTGTGCACATAAGCAAAGAAATTGGTGTTTAATTGACACATAGGATTTAATTACCTTGCCTAAACGACACATAAGCAAATTTTTCTAGCTTTATATAATATAATAATTATACTCCCTCCCTTTATTGATGTTACTAGTTTGACTTGCACATTTGTAATTCGTCAATATAAATTTCTTACTATTAATATGTGTAATTACATAGTAGTAAAAAAAAATTAAGAGCTTGACAATATTTAAGCACTCATCGAGACGAATCAAATAAGACCACATGACCATTTTGGGTACTCATTATTTAAGTACTTATTTAGGTACTCATTTTAAAAAATATTTTGGGTAGTTTTGAAAGAAAAAAATTCTACTGAAAAGATTTATCCCAATGTTTAATTGTATTCCTCTAAGAAAATTTATAGTACACCCGTGACTTTTTGTGCTCATTTGAAATTCTCCAAACGAGCAAACTTAATTTCTAATCACTTCGCTCATTTGCCCAAATGAGTAAACTTTCTCAAATGGGCAAACGCTTCTACTCATTTTGGATAATGAGCAAACACTATTGCCAAATGAGTGAACCTTTTCGCTCATTTCTCAAATGAGCATAAATATTTGCTAATTTTAAAACTGTAATATTGATTTTAAATGTGAAACTAAGTCCATCATTAATGAATACCGAAACTTAAATATTTGTTTTCGTCATTGATAAAGCCCAACTCTCTCAAACATATTTTATAGTTCGCCATTTTGATTGGCCACAATAGGATGGGAGAGAAACCATGAAGGAGAAAGAAAGTTGGAGGTGTGAAATAATGGATGGTAAGATAATTATAAAATCGGTGCTGATTCTTAAATCATATTTTGCATTATTAATCATTAATTCCGCCTTTGCATAATTTTAGAAACTCTAATGTTGATTCTGAAATATGAAATTGATACATTCATTGATGAAATTTGGAGCTCCAATATTTGATTTTGTCATTCATCAATTTCAACGAAGGTTGCAATTTGGAGGGGAGAGAGAGAAATGTAAGAGAAAATTTGGACATGAGAAACAATTGAGGATAGAGAAATTTGGAGGTGAGAAACAATGGAGGAGAGAGAAATTTGGAGATAAGAGAAACAGTGGAGGAGCGAGAAATTTTGAGATAATAGAAACAATAAAAAAGAAGAGGAGTGAATAAGATGAGGAAAGAAAAGAGAGAAATAAGTGATTAGAAATTAGTAACATTTTGCTCAATTGGAGAATTTATTATAAAATTGCCCTTAGGTATACCATGCATGTACTCTACTTCTATGTTGTTACATATCCTTTGATCCTTCATTATTTGCTCTCGTAAACATCATGAAAACTCGATGTATTGAAAATATATATACTATATTAAACTTGCAAGTTTCTATGTGATAATATTCTTTCTGCATATCAATGAGATTTTATAGTTAAAGTTTGTGAATTTTGAGTATGTAAGGAATGTCTGGATTTGCCGCTCAAAAAAGAGAGGAGAAAAAGACGGCTCGATTTGACCTTTTCATAAAAAATACGGTCTCCGTGTTCTTTTGTTCTTCTTAGTTTGACTGTTTTTATATCTAAAAAAGACTACAAATAGAAAAAACAAAAGAGAACAAAGAAAGTAATTCATTATAATGGGTTTGAGGGAGACTAAAGTAGAGATTTACCCTTTCATTGGTCCAAGTTACAGGTTATGAAATAAAGGGGTTTGAACTACCTTTTATACTGACTTACAGTGGCCTCAAAAAGATGGAGAACATAATTAGAGACATGGATGTTCATTCATTATGCATAACATTAAAATTTTGCATCACTTTTCTCTGTTTTAATTCTACCGGAGTCAACTTTATCATATACTCTATTCATTCTTTAGAGAACTACTCATTTTTTGTTTTGCTTCTATCTATGAACAACTAGGAGTACTCACTATGGTTTATTCCTTTTATGTAAAAAATAAAAAATTAATTTAATTATCCTTTCTTTCACACTCTTTATACCTTCACTAAATAAAAGTAAAGAAACCAAGTAGACCCAACTTACGGATGGAGTATGTAATTTTTGACATCCAATTGTCATTCCTTGGAGAAAATAAGTATGTATAATCTTTTTTTTTTGAAAGAGAAATTTCATTAATTGAAAGCCAAATGGCATCTACAATAGGTATTAAAGAAAAACAAGATACAATCAAACAAGGTTAAATTAAATTCGTCTTCGAAGAAACTACAATGAACCAAATCGAGTAATGATAGGCTGTCCTACACCTGTCAAAAAATAATTCTTGTAAAACCTTATAACAATGTAGTAGGGTAAGTAGGGTCGAATCCATAGAGAGATGATCGTTTTAATCTAGCTTCTAAATTATGGGAAAACTAAACAAGGTCACAAATATCAGAATTAAGGTTCTAAACTATGAAAATCAAACTAAAAGGATCTAGGGCAATGGTTCACCATCTTTATAATTATAATCTATCAAAATATCATCAATAGTTCAATTAATCAGATATCTAGAGCATAGGTTAATCTTACGATCGGGTCTTAACGCTCTCAAATCAACATATGCAGTACGGTCCCTAACATAATCAGATTTGCTAATCATCAATAGTTCAATTAATCAGATATCTAGAGCATAGGTTAATCTTACGATCGGGTCTTAACGCTCTCAAATCAACATATGCAGTACGGTCCCTAACATAATCAGATTTGCTAATTGTAGGTAAGCCTCTAAAGAGTACTCTCTCTCGATCTATGACTCATTATTAGCAACTTTAATCAGACAATTGATCAGGTTGCAAGATTAACAATAAAAACATTAACCAATTAGAAATATCAATGACTAGTCAAACCATCAATAAACATCAATCAAGATTCATAGCATATAAACATGGATTCCCAAACCCTAGAATATTAACTACTCAATCATGAAATAAATAATAAAATATAAATCTACAAAGAAAAGCATAATCAAAGAAATCAATGAAAGAAAGAGATGAAAATAATAAACTCATGAATTAATGAAAAATATGAAAAACTAGGGTTTAGTACTCCCTCCGTTTTCTTTTGTTGTTCCTGTATTCCCCATTGGGGAATTTCAATATGTTGTTCCTATTTTGAATCTTTCCATAAATAGTACTCCCTCCGTCCCAGAAAGATCTGAACTTGTTGGGACACGTAGTTTAAGGTGATAAGTTGTGGTGTGGTTATCAAATATTATTTTATCTAAAAAATAGATGTGATAAGAGTTGGTGGGGTATTTTTTATTAGAGGAGAGATAGTTGGGTAACTTTTTAGTGATAAAAGGTAGAGTGTGGGCCAAAGATGTGTAAAAGATTTAATATATTAATGGTGGGACAATGCCAAGAATGGAAGTGTTCAAACTAATTTGGGACAAACAGAAAAGAAAAGTGTTCAGACTATTTTGGGACGGAGGTAGTATAATTTTTGAATTAAGTTTCCCATTAGTTTTTTTTTTAAAGAAGTCCCAAAGGACACTATATTTCATTAATTAAAGCCATACGACATCTACAATTGACAATTAACGATATTGAAAACAGATTGAACACAATAAAACAAGAATTAACCGGTGAAGAGTTGAGAATCCAAATACATAGATATAACAATTCGGCATATTCTCGTTTTGTTATCTCATGCAATTTTTTGAGTGGATCCGTCGTCGCTTCATAATTTTGTGGGAAGAAAATTCTTGTGTTGATTTCGTAATCCGAATCCGATCAATAAACTTCAATCTAGCCTCGCATAACTGGAGACCCTATTAAACGCAAATAAAACTTATCTTTCGAATGAGTTCGAAAAACCCTATCTTTCGAAGGAGATCGAAAAAACCTTGTCTTTCGAAGGAGAGAATAACCCTTTCTTTCGAGGCAGACATTATTATAACCTAAGAAACAAAAAAACTTAAAAGAAACAAAGATTTGGGGCTTTCCATTGGTAAGATCCGATGGAAGCTCCTTCAAAATTGACAATGAAGGTTAGGGTTTAGGAGAAAAGAGAGGAAGAGGAGGCTACTAATAGAATATTATTTTGAATTAGTCTTTCCGAAACAAAAGGCCCTTGCAGTAGGTGAATAATTTTGCAAATTTCCCATTAGTTTTAAGTAACAATAAATGTGTTCACACTATTTAATAGCCATTTTTTACCTTTTTACCCATTACACTTTTGTCTAATTGGTTGTCTTATATAGAATGACTCAAAGATCAATAAATGTGTTCACACTAGTTTGTAGTTACTTACTCTTTTACCCCTCAAACTTTTTGTACCATTGGTTGCCTAACATGGAATAACTCAAAAGGGTTAGACTCTTTATTTTAGTTAATTTAATTTTATTTGAAATAGTGGAACCTTTCCCATTTTTGAGTTGCATCGGTTTCTTCCCCGATTCCAAATAGGAACAATAAAAGAAAACGGAGGGAGTACTAAGCTAGAGAGAAAAAAGAAGAAGAAAACTAAAACTAAACCTAGAACTAAAATAACGTGAAAAGCGAGGACTGAGGAGGGAGAAAGAGCGAAAACCTAATATAATTAATACTAGGTAACCTAATATGACTAGGAAAGTAAGTTACAAAAATAAGGAAAGTCGAAATATCATTAAATGGGCGGAATTAGTGATACGCGCGTACTAAAACAGATTACAGCAGAAACAGTCCCAACTTCAGAAAGGTATAACTCTTGACTAGAAGTCTCCTCGGGGTGTGCCACCTATCGTTGGAAAGCTCTTCAAGTCTAGTTTCCAAATCTGTTGGAATTACTCGATTCTAAGAAGCACATCAAAAGCTATAATCAGAAGAGTAGACGTGACTCATTTTTCACATTTCTTCTAATGATTTTTCGCTTCGTTTTCGCTCAAACTCGTACTATGACATATCCATACGATCCTTATGCATTTTAACTTCTTTCCAAGTGCTCCTAATCCTCAAGTTTAGCTAACTATACTCCCAATACGTTCTCATTACCTGAAATTCATCAAAAACAAGAAAATATACCAAATAGGAGTAGAATAACATAACTTAAGAATACGATGCAATAATGAACCTAAATATGAATCTAAATGCTCTAAAATGCACCTAAAAACTATATATAAATATGACTTATCAAGTAATACAGCGCAACCCCTTTGTATTTGCTGAATCAAACAACTATTGATGAGGAAGTCTATCATTCTGACATAGTCTGGGAAGAGCATTCTTGATCGAGCCATGTTGACCGCGTCTGAGATTCCAATACCTTCATGTTGAGTCTCGAACTTCAACCAATGAGAATAAATTCTCATACCTACAGACCATACTCACAACTCCCATAGGGGAGAAGGAGATCTATACAACAGAGACTAAAATCCCCATAACATGGTTTGAAAAAATCTTATAAAGAGCTAATTTATTCAAAAAAACAAGAAAATAAACTAAAAAGTGAAAATAAAAGGTGAGAAGGGGCTTACCATGGATGAAATCATCCATGGCAGCCCCTAACTGATGAAGAAAGAGTAGGGGAGGCTAGGGTTTGGGAGAGAAAAAAGAGAAAGAGAGAGATAGAGGGGGCGGCTTGGTTTTTTTCTTTATATGTATAATCTTATATAGCTTACACTCCTTTATTTTGTTATTAGTTGTTACTTCTAATTTTACATTTTCCAACATGTTTTTTTTACCATAAATCCTTGAAACTATTAGTCAAATTTATATCAAATTAATATTATGAAAATATATTTTGAAACGAATTTAATATTTCCATTACCTTATATTAGTTTACTATGGTTTTTTTTTGTCAAACTTCACAAACTTTGACCCATTTCTCGCCAATATTGTAAGAGACAAATCTACCCTCAAAAAAAGAAAAGATACAATAATGTGTATTTCAAACTATGAGTTTGTTATAATTTCAATCAAATATAATCAATAAATAGTAAAAGGTTAATCTCGAAGACTATGAAAATCAAAGGATGTAAACTAATTCCAATCAAATTTATCCAATTGGACCAACACCTCTCATAGATCAGTCAATTTTAGTTTAGTGAAAAACGATTAGGCCGTCTGAATACATCATGGCATGGAAACTAAAAAAAATAAGGGAATCCCACCCAAAAGAACCTAAACGGATCCAAACTCATTCGTATCAGAAATCCAGGTTGTGTCAAATACTTCATAAAACAGTAAGACTACTTGATCCATTCGGGTTGGGCTCAAATTCGGGTTTTCTCATTGGTACCTTAACGGTTAGGTTAATCACTCATCCATCGTTCAGTTCAGGCGCCGGTATTATATAAACCAAACTCACCAAACACTTCACTATCTCTTTCTTCTTCTGGCTGCTTTCTATCTCTTTTGCTTTGACTGAAAGTGAGGTTCAAGTATTTTTCTCCCTTCCTCTCTTTATCATTTTTTTTACAAATATTTTAAAGTTTTCATTTTTAAGAAATTCTTTTAAGAAATCTCTTGTCAAAATCAACATTTTGAAGCTCATCTTCTAATTGTGAGCATTTTACTATATGGGTGCCTTTCTTTATTTAATTTATTGTCTCCTTGTTTCAACAATTAGAGAACAATTTGTTTGTTAGTGCTTTTTATTCTTTAATTTGTGATTTTAATTATTTATATGATGGGTTTGATGGAGAATTAGCATTATTAAGATGCTGTCAAAGTTATGGAACTTTTTTAAATGGATGCAACTCTTTTGTTTGTCTGTTTTCATGTCCTTGAATTTGTGACCATGTAATCTGTTTTTTTTTTTTTTTTTAATAATATATAACGGTAATTTAGGCTATGTATTTGTAGGATTTGCAATTATGATTTGTTAATTAACCCCTGTGATGGTGTTAAAAGTAGACTGATCTTCATTGATGAATGATTATTTCTGAGGGGTTTACTTGTATTGGTTGTCTAATGTCTTTGTTGTATATGTATCTGAAAACTTCCTTATACTTGCTTAATTGACTGTTTATGAATTGAGTTTACAGTTTGTGCACCTGAAAACAATAGGTTAGAAAAATAATTGTGTCATTTATTTTGAAGCTTGCAATATATTGTCTATGTTGCACATTATATTTCTTTGGGAGTGAGATAGATGTATCACTACTCATATGACCTATGTTGGATATGTACAACCTTACCCTGAATTTTGTTGTGGCGCTACTAGTTCACTGTCTTCACATTGATCCCAGCCTGTGGGAGTATGTGTTTTTATTAAAGTAGATGATCTTTTGTGTGCAATTTATAAAGATTAGCTTAGGAAAGAGCTGCTTGTTGATCCTAGTTAATTAGAGAACACGCAAGAATACCCTCAATTTACTCGACTTAACACCCAAGTATACCCTTAATTCACTTGACTTCACACCGAAGTATACCCTTAATTCACTCGACTTAGCACCCTGTTTTATTTGCACAATTATGGTTGTTCTTTGAGGATCCTTAATTGTGATGTTTCTTTCACATGAATGAAACATTGTCTGTGTTTTCTGATCATTTTTTTCTTTTACTCAAAGTTCTTATATCCCTATGACGAATGACGTATGTCCAAATAAAAGTAGTGGACTGATATATACATGATGATTAATATATTCTGAGGGATTCTTGCAATTTCTTCAATATACTATCTATTGGCTTGGACAACTTTTGTTGATTCTAGCACAAAGCTTAACTAAAACCTGATCATTGAGGTTAAAACCATGCCTTAAAGTTCTTCCAAGGGCTGCGTGCAAACTGGGGAGAGTGTAAATACTTGACTCTGAAATACCTGTAGGTCTTCTGCAGGGTGCCCTGCAACGCATGCCCGCACATTGAAGAATGGCATCATAGTACAGGCTTGTGCTTCAGTAATGGGTGGAGTTTCAATGGGTCATCGACTTGTAGTTCCTCCACCCTGCTTACTGTGATCTTAACAAGCCTGCCTCCAAACGCCATTAAATCCCTTTCTCCTACAATTCCAATGATGCAGACCTTTCTTTTACTTTGCTTTGATTGAACTTAGATTTTTCGAAACACCAAATTTTTCTTCTGGTGAATAATAGAACATAAATTGAGCTGATTTTCAAAGCAAAGCCAATTCTGTTCTTTTATAAAAGTTGGAAATCTGATGAGTGCTAGAGCGAAGCGATATGATGAAATTAGTTGAGCTGAATATCTTTCTTGTTGAATTCATATATACCTTCAAAGTTCTCTGATCGCTCTTGCTCACTTCTACCTTTCAATTCCGATTCTATATTCTCTATGTTTATTTATTATTATTAATCTTCATTGAATGTGAGCACCAAAGAATATGTAATCTGACATGAATAAGTTGTCAAGGATTACACGAGCTTGGTGCTAAAGCAAAGCATTTCTCTCTTTCTTAAGCCGATCGCATTTTTTCCATGGCTAATTGGCAAATTGGTGAGAAAAAGTTGTTCAATTGTTCTTCCATGTTTCATACATTGGTCTGTTTAATTAGTTAAGGCAATAGTTAAATTTGTTCTTTCCTTGGACAAGTACAGGAAGTAGAAGATGATCATGATCACCTCTGCTCAAACAGTTGAAAATTCCTGTTTCAATGTGAAACTGGGCTGAACTCTTAAATCTCGCCTTCTAATGTTCGCAGCGTATTGTCAGTGACGTATGCACCTGCCGTGGTTCTATTCTAAGGTTCATTGATCGGCTTACTTACTAAGGACTGTGAAAACAAACTTAATTTTGCGAAAATCTATTTGATTAATAAATTTTGCTAAGTAATGGTTAATCAAAATGAACTTGAAAAGGACATTGGGACTCAGTATTATGTTTACAATCATGAATGAAGATTTATTTTGAGGCTTATTATTAAACTTTAAATTGATAATTATTGACATAGTTATTTCTATGATTATTTAAGAATGTAATGTTGATGAAACTATTATATCATACTTCTATCCACTAATTAACCTTAAATGAAATTAGGAAGTTTACATTGATTTCTAAGTTATAGAAGTGTACGTTGTAGTTTAGAAGTGTTGAAAACAAAGCGAAATGTTGAATTAAATGTAAGTTATACTCAATGATAAAATTTAGTCCTTTATGATTGGTCGTAATTTTTTTTAGGAAAATTGACATGAATAATTCCAACTTTCACATGTCTTCTCCAAATAATCCTAACTTTTAAACCAAACTATCGCTTTTCGTTTTCGTGTCTACACTAATTTATTTTAGGTCTATAATATATAGAAAATTAATAATTCGGATTATTTTAAGAAGATACTCCTTAAAGTGAGGATTATTCTAAAATTATTTAAAGCTGAGATTATTTTTAGAAGACGGGTGAAAGTTGTGATTATTCATGTTAATTTTTCCATTTTTTTTTTCTTAACTTGTAGTTATTTTTTCGTCCTACTTATTTTGTATACTCAGGGAGTACGTTGGGGTTCTACCATCAATAAGAAGACAAAGCTGACTTCTTTGGTTTGTCATACTTCCTAGAGATTGAAAGCAGTAACAGAAACTGTCGCAGAGAAATTGATTGCCATATTAGTATAGAATAAGAGTGAGTTTTGAAGGAGTGGTAAAATGTCACCGTCGACAAATAGCAACTCTGAGAAATTGGTATAAGAAATAGGCTTGTGTTTTGTAACTTTGCATTATTCAAATAATTCAGGCTTTGGATGTTGCAAATGGTTTCTTTTTATGTACTCCTTGTTGCTAATGGTGTTCACCATTTTCTAACGCTTTGTACTTAAAAACATATACAATCATGTGAATTTTATTGGATGCGTAGTTGTATATAAATTGAAAATGTCAACCTTTTATAATCTTTACTTATTAATATTTGAAGTGATTAATGATGAAAATTTCGTGTTAACAAGGTTGAACTTCAACCCGTGTATATTAAAAATGAAACAAGGATCCTCCCTTCTCTTATTTTCTCTTCTCTCCTTGTAAAACCTAGTTCCTTGCAACCTACGGGTTGCCATCCCCTTTTTGGGTGATGGTACACCCTTTTCTTTCCTTCTTTATTGCTAGTTTTCAATTAATTGTTCACAACAACTCAATTATCTTATATATAAAAAAAACTTTCACTCAACCAGGGAGTTTATCTATTCATTTGATATTTTCCTTTTGTTTTCTTCATCAAATTGATTGGCTTATGAGTAATTATGTGGTATCATGATAGATGGCAATTATTCGTTTACAATTAATTGAATCAGATCAAGTTCTATTTCAATATTAGAACAAATCTGTATGCACCTTGTAAAAGAATGTCTCAAACACTAATCAACGATGTGAAAATTTATGCAAAAATATCAAATGTCAGTCATATAAACAATTGTGGAGAATGGATTTTGATTAAGTACAATTTGAATAGTATTTGGTAATGTCGATCATATTGTAGATGTCATAGAACTTCCTACTAGTGCATTAATTTCAATTTCAAAAAAGATTGTTAGCAAAAGGAAGCGAAGAGATAGATCAAGAAGTTTAGAGACTAAAGGATGTAAAAAGTATCAACTTAAAAAGAAACAGTTGTGCGAAAATAGATGACGATGACAACAGAGAAATTGAGATGATAGCTTTTCAATGAGCCCTTCAAAATCTTTGAAATTCACAGCTCTCTGGCTTTCAATTTGATTGCTAGAAAGAGGCTAGTGTACAAATATCCTATAGGATGTGGTTAAAATTGATGTTACAGTCCTAACTCCTAACTAAAACTGGTTCGCTTTCGAAGATCCAAAAACTTGACTAACTAGGAAATGCCAAACTTTTTAATGTCTTTTCGAAATATTCCTCAACCTATATTGATATTGTAACAACAATCAACAACGTCCGCAAGGTACTATGAACTCCGCTATTGCAACAGAAAGGCTTAATAAATAACAAATATTGAAATAGACAAGCTTAACAAATGACAAATCAAAGCTTACTACGTAAATTACGCAAATTATTATCACAAGCAAATAGTATATTATCACAGCAACATCCTCCAATGTCGAAAGCACTTAAACGACCTCATAATTTTGGAAACACGTAAACATTGGCAATAAAACAAGCAGAGATTATAGTATCACTCCATCCAGACAAACATTTAGCAAAGAGAACACCAGAAAAGAAAGAAGAAAAAAACAACACTATTATATAACATCCAACTGCAACTGCGTGAAGTTTAGATGTATGTTGCTTATTGAAGACACCAGTGATAAGAACAGATCATCCAGCAACTTTTCTTGAAAAAGTTCTGCTGGGTTGGATCTCCTGAGACCGTCCCATAAACATATTAGATTGCCCATGCCATCCTCCAGCCTTCATAGGTGGTGGTATTGATGACCTCGTTGTTTGCCTGCCAGATCCCAGAGATATTTTCGACAACCTCTCCGCTGCTTCGCTTACTCCACGAGTGGTCCTCCCTGGGTAAATGGAGGCTGCACACCAATATTGCTTTACCATTTAGTTTCCACAGTAAACTTGTTTGACAAGTGAAAATAAGCAGATAATCGAGAAGACAAGCGAACATTCTATGCATGATTTAACATGAAACACAAACAGAAAAGGAATCGTATAAAGCATAAGAAGTGACTTACTTGGGCTGTTCCTAACTGGTGGCCGATATTTTGGTTGTTTAACAGAGCTTTTAATAGATTTGTCATTCTTGTTCAAATCCTTCCCATCCATTTCCAGTTTGCGTTGTACACCCGCACCAAAAGCAACATGGGGTTTCAGACTTGTGGTTTTTGAGAAGGGCATAGTGCCAGGACCAGAACTCTTCCTTGCAGATTTCTGATCAACATATCCCCTGGATCCCAATGACGGGGGTGTTCTGTTGACAGTAGCTCTAGTCCGTAGAGATGGTGGGACATAATAACAATTCTGCATAAAAAATGAATAGTACACATTTAACTCCCATCTACATTAGGAAAAAACCCAAACCAGATGTAAGCATCATAGTAGGGTTAAACCACCCCATCTACACATAGTAGAGTTAAACCAAATTACCAAACTAGATGAACATCATAGTATTGACCCCCATGGCCCCATCTACACAGATAAGAGTTACGAAAACTGGGTGTTTTGTTTTTTTGTGTAGGGTAGGAGAAAAAGTAGAGATGTGGGAACCAAGTTAACTAAATAGGAAATGGAGCAAACTTTCAAGAGCAAATTTGAAAGGAAAGTGGGGTAATCTTATAGGGACAAAAGGGGGTATTTAGCTAAATTTTTGTCCCTACAAGTCTAGTGGGGGGCAATTTCGTACCATTACTCTGTGTAGGACCAACCTCATATCTCTTGTATGACTAACTAAAGTATAGCCAAATGAGAGTTTTCTTTTTAGAAGCCAAAAACAAAATATGTAAAACAGATGAATAATAACTACCTGGAAGAATGGATGCTGAAGGACCTCTGCTGCTGTTGGCCTCTTGAATGGGTCCCAGGAACAAAGTGACTGGAAAGACACAGTAGATATTCAGTTACTGGTACACATATCACAGCAAGGCAAAAATTGCAGGAAATATTCACTTACCTTAATAAGGCTAATTGCATCATCACTTACTGAGGGCATGAGAGTTGAAAGGTGCACGCCAGGAAGCTGAAAAATTATAATAGGCTTCATCAGTAAGGGAAGGATTATGTTGATCAATATAGCGCCTGAAAATAGTCTCTATGGCAATGCACCACATTATTATAACTCAGTATAAAACATATTAGACTATAAGATACAGATGTATTTAACTTTTGGGTAATAACTGGAAATCATGAGTTCCCTTCTTAAGATTAACAGTATGCTAAATCTTGCAAGAACGACTATTGACCAAATATTGAGGAATGCATATGCTGCAGAAATCAGATAATAAGACAACTGGAAACTTTCAGTCTAGTATTACAAAAAAAAACTCCGCCATAGAAATCTTAAACTACCAAGAGAGACTGAAAAGGATCATATCTACTTCTATCACTATCTTCCTGATAGATACTGCGCAATCAGATGAGAAGGAATTCTACGAACAATTAGTAAAATCCAACCATCCAAAATCACAAAGCCTTAAGGCTAGAGGATGCTATGATGGAAAATCATCCCACCCCCAACCACTCTCCCCCAAAATCTAGAAATCTAGAACTAACAGAATTGGCAGTCCCCACATTGCAAACATTACATAAGGTTACGTAATCCACATAAATATTTCACAATCAAGGGTCTCCAAAACACATTCATAGCGTTCAGGTTCACGCACCTGTGGGAACTGGTAGTTCATGGCCCTAGCAAGCATTAGCCCATGGGACCAAGAGTTCTCTGTCGGAGTTCCAATGACGCTGCATACCTTATAAATCTCATCTGCTTCACTGCAGTAACAATAAAACAATCAAGTAAGAATATTACAAGATGGACAGATATCGAAATAACACTATATTGAATTCAAGCTATCTTTAATATAAACTGGTGCCCATACCTTAGTCCAGGAAAGAGAGGACGAAGAGTGAACAGTTCAGCCATTATCGCACCCATTGCCCACATATCTGAAATTCAAATAATAGAGACATTCAGAATACCATAATGACAGAGGGACACCTTACAAATACTTGGCCATTTGACTTACCCACAGCAGAAGTATAAGTAGGGGACTGGAGCAGAACTTCAGGAGCCCGATACCTGCACATCCAACTTTAAGATACACAACCCCGCAAAACAAGCAGCACAAAATAGGAATAGACAAATGTAAAGACGATGAGGAATATTTACCAGCGTGTAGAGACATATTCTGTGTAAGGTGGCCCAGAATTAATTTCTCTTGCAAGTCCAAAATCAGCTACTTTGATTACGTCTTTTGAGACTAGAAGATTCTCTGTAGCAAAAAAAATTAGAACACTTACATACTAAACAAAGAAACAAACATGCCCACAACAATCATCATAACTAAATGACATCAAAAATTGCAGAGATTACGAACTCAACAAAACTCAGAATATTAGCTTTAAGAGCATTGCTTACTGCAACTTGCACACTACAAAGTTTCAAAGATTGCCTATAAAATGAAGCTGCCTGATAGGATGTAGTTGGAGATAGAGGAGGCCATTGGGCCGGGTCAACCTGAGTACAACTCAACCTGGCCTGGTCCACCTAGTGGGTGGGTCATGAGTTGAGCTTCTAACCCTGACGCAGCTCAATCAGCCCGGTTGTCTTTAAGTTTTCAAAGAAAAATGTTCTAATACCTTAGGCCAATTTTAGCTAGAGGAGAACCCAAAACGTCATTGAAGGAAACTAAAAATGTGTAGAACTCTGAGTCAAAGTTGACTAATGGACACATTCACACAAAAGCTCTGCAAATCAAGGTTCTACCTTTTTAGCCCAGACATCAGGAAAGAAGCTTTGTATCATTAAATGCCACTTGTCATAGAACTATGGAAAGTACGAAAGTACAGGAATGGTCCACAACAAAGGTTCAAAGAATGAAGAAATGACAACATTCGAAGTCAAACATGATTGTTATAACCATATGTTCTCTTTAAACCAATTAGATTCATGCTGGCAGCTCATACCTGGTTTAAGATCACGATGGAAATACCCACGCTGGTGCATGTAGGCAAGAGCCTGAAATACTTGAAAGCACCAATTCCTGACTTCATTCTCTGAAAAGGGCCTTCCTCTGTCTTTCATAAGTTGGTACAAATTGCACTCCTAGCAAAAGAGACAAGACATGGACAGGTATCAGAAAATCAAATGTACACCAACTGATCACAACCGAGGCACAAGAAATTTACCATATATTCAAACACGAAATGCAGGATATCATGTTCTCTAATAACTTCTCTCAGCTTCACAATATTAGGATGGCTCATCTTCCTTAGTGACTGCAACATTCAAAACACTTTTTTTAAGAAAAGAGAAAGGGAATAACCAGCAATTTAATGATAATTGATATGCAATCAAATTACCTTCACTTCTCTCAAATTTATGCATTCGTCCCAGGAATAATATTTTTTCTTCATCTTCTTTATAGCAACCTGTGAATATATATTATGATATCAAATTGTCAATCCAAAAACAATACCCACACGGTTGATAGAAAAGGAATGGAACTCACAACTTCTCCCGTCTGTTTATTTATAGCACGCCAAACACTCCCAAAAGTTCCATCACCAACTTCCTTAATTAGCTTGTACCTGCAAATCAAAACTGTAAATATAGAGTACTATGCATCACAAGCACAGCTGCACAGTGAAAGACCAAATTAATGCTGGTTGAAAAAACACACCTCTCCATTGTTGAGTCGGAAAGAACGAAACTGAGTCGTTGGCGAAGTGCTTTTTATTCAACAAAATTGACGAATCACTAACACGACACACATAAGAAAAAGACGCCCAATAGATGTCTGTAAATAACACTATACAATAAGAAAGAAAGTGTCTGGTTGATCCAGCTGAATCCAGCCGTTAATTTCCTATCGCAGTACGCACGCACATAAACTCCTGCAATCAGCTAATGTTGAGGACCTAATCACAGTAGATACATGACCAGCGGCTCTGAGATAGTCCAAAAAGGTAGATGGCTGAGATGCTTGGGCATTCAAGAACATGTTCTCCAAAGAAGAATCCCGGATTTACGTCATGATACCAAGGCTACCACAGAACTCAAGAGCTATCTGGAAATGACTTCTACGCACCTAACAGACACCCGAAGGAACAAAGCAAAATACTACGGGCACAAAGAGTCTAATTGGATAGGCTTATCTAGTGGTGACTACAAAAGCAATCTGCATTCTTCAAACTGCAATTATCAGCCTGCAGAAGACTGTATTGCAATATAAGTACCAGAATAATTTACAAATAGCAAAAAGAAGTCAACAATAAGGTTTTGGCAGTACCCCACAAGATATCTTTCTGAAACTCTCGACTTGATAAATACTCCACAATGCGCTGATAAAATATACAAAGAGGATAACATCAAAAGCAAAAACACATTGACAGTAGAAGGAACAAAGGCACCACGAAACTAATTTCACCACAGTGAGGAGACAACTTACTCATAGGAGAGCACTAAAGATCCAACAAATTTCTTAGTAGAAAATTGCATTAGGCCTCCTATTTTGATCATTTAGAAAAACTTGGGCACTAGGTGCTGTTGACAAAGGAAACAAGAAGGAATCCAAGAATAGAGAACCTCCAGTCAAGAACTTTCTGGAATGAAAGGACCTGAAAATGGAAGGAATTTGAACAGAAGTTGACATGCTCCATATCTTAGTAAGACAAATTGAGTCGCTTAAACCAAAGTCTGGAACCTGCAAATTTAACAAGTGAAAAGAACAAAACAGGCTTAGCGGATCTTAACATAGAGCATCAAATTAGTTTTACCACATATAAGATCAGGCTAATTCAATAATCATCCTAAGCATATCAAAACCATGACAAGGCGCCTTCAACACAATTTTCAAATGATCTATCAGTTATGTTATCAACAATATGGATGTGGTAAGCACTTTACAATCATTCTAGAGGAGAATACCATCATACTAGCACCATATCACAAGGAATATAATTTATCTCATAAAAGTCTAAAGTAGAGTACAAGCTGTCTTCTTGTTTCATCAGTTTCAAGAGGTTATTTCAGCAAAAATATTGAACTTGTCCACATCCAAACAAGATGTTAAACACTTCATGTTATACATTAACGGAAGAGGTATTTGCTCTAGTTCAACGTTAAAAAGCACAACTTATAACAACCTCTTCCAAACACATAGGTCAATTTAACACATTCAACCAACTGAATCCCAAACCAATGGAAGTCCGAACCACAAAGTTTCCTCGATACCAAATCAAAGAGCTTAATTGCACAAACCATAGCCATCTATCATCACCAAATATAGAATCTCAATTAGCAATACCTATCAATCGTACTCCTTTAGGCTTTAATCATCAACGATAAATCTCCAAGATTGCCGAAATCCGTCGACTCAATCTCATCATTCCTAATATTCAATTAACTCCGAAGGAACCCTAAGAAACTCAATCACACATCCAATAGCCTCAAACCGTTATCATAATCCCAAAACCTCATTATCATCAACTTTATATCAACACATTAAACCAGCCAAAATCAACAAACGACTAAATTCAACAATAAACACCACCGAAAATCAATCACAACGCACCAATCCAATCTCAACAAAACAGAATGTACCAAAAACCAAACCCTAGCTCTAGATCTACCTCTACCACGCGCTAAAAACCAAATCAAAAAATCTCAAAACATCAATCACAAATCATCAAAATCAAATCAACAAGAACCTAATTTCAATTCGAAAACAAACTTAACCACAAAACAAATCCGATCCAAAAAAAAGAGGAGAGAGAAAAAAGAAACGAACCTGTAAGCCAACCGGCATAACCACCTCCCTCGACGCGGAAGGGAAAAGGTCGACTCCAGAGCGATCTTGCTACACGTTTTCTCTCTCCTCAATTTCCCCACCTAATTTTTTTCTTTCTGTTTCTCTCTCTAAATGTTGGTTTATTTTGTTTCTCTCTCTAAAAAAAAGCGAAGTGATAGTTTTCCCCTAAATTGGAGATGACCTGAGATTTATAAGCCACGAAAGAGAAAACGAGGTGAAGGTGAGGCAGCAACCCCAAGTAAATTACACGCTGACCCTACCCTCATACCGCCCGCCTCGCTATTTATAGTTCTGTCAACCTTCACCTTTACCTAATTAATGACGACTTCGTTTTTTTTTTCCTTAAAATTTTTACCTTTGTTGCCCTCATACCTCAATTTTGGGCTACTTTTATCATGATGATTTTTTTAGCACAAATGTGATAATAAAAAGTTAGGTAGATTGGCTAATCATTAATTCAATGTGGTAGATAGAGATTTATTTGCTTCGCATATAATCATAAATGATTGAAAAGTAAAAAAACTTCACGTTTTATTTGCAGAGAGTATGAGATAGGTGGTCCGATTGAAAGGTACATATAATATTCAGCCGTCTGTAAGTTTCATGCCTCCTAATAATTTTATTATCTAACTTTCGCTCCAGATTTCTTAAGCAAAGTCGTTTGTTTAGGCGAGCTGGGGCTTATTCGCTTCGCCTTGATTCCATTTTTAGTGATTGAAACTGGTAAGTACATATTAAAACTAATTATTACGATCAGGACTTATTTTTGCCTACTTATCTTGTACTTATGCGAATGGTTAGTGAATAAAATTCCTATCAATGATTATAACTTTAATTGATTAAAAAACTGGATTTTATTGATAATTACTTTTTTGAGTTGAAGAGACCAAGGCCTTAGCTTGTCAGAGAAATAATACCAAATATCCACACCCATGATTGGCTAGTTAGATTTAGCCCTCTATTATTATAGTATGTATAGACAAATATGCACCCAAATGAACTAACGATAGGAACGTTGAAAAACATTTTGTCAAGCCTCTAGAAACATCAAACCCTAACAAAATAATTGACATCAATAAGCCACTAAAAGGAATTTGGTCAAAATATTTCAAACCTCAAGCATATATAGTGCATTTTAGAAAATTACATGGTGAATTTTCTCTAAAACTTAAGGGTATATGATAATAATGTTTCTTTATTTTATTTGCAAACGAATTCCTCAAGTATACCATTAGCGTAGGGGTTCTAATCAAGACAGTCGGGTACAAGTTAGGTTGTACTCAACTCAACTTGAAAGCGTTGACCAAAATTTGATGAGTCGAATTTGATCAGATGCTCATGAACAGACAAATTTGTTCAATTTATCCTCTCAAATATTACTTTTTAGTCCTTTTGAACTAGTAGTTTTTATTTTAAAATGATCTTATATTCTCTAAGTTACAACGTGCCAACTTAATTTTTTTAATTAAATTACTTAATTTAATACTCAAACAAAAATAAAAGTTTGAAAAATATAATATAAGTATAAAAAATAAAAGAAAATATTTATCAAGTTGCTCACGAGCTTATGAAGTTGGGTTAAGGCATACTCAACTTGAATCATTGAGATCTCGAGTCAAGTTTGAGTTCAACTTTTTAATTAATAACCAACTTGAATCGTTGAGATTTATTTTTCCCCATTATTAATAACCAACTTTCACTCTCTTATTCAAAAAGTTAAAAATTGACCTACTTTCCACTATCTCACATCTTTTTATGATTTATTTTACTATGACGGGCATAATTTTTATTTTGAAACGGAGACAATATTTTTAGAAATTGGATCTTCCATTACCACCAATTACATAACTCGAATGATTTAGAATTCCTAAGATTTGAATATGTACAACTTGAGCAACTTTTAAGAAATAGAAAACTTAAAGTGGAGGAAGTCCTCAAGGCTTTCTTTAAGAAACATAACAAACAAGTGTTCCTTTCGAATACTTGATCCAGAAAAAGTATTCTATTTAAGATTTGACTTAACAATAATTAAGAGAAAATTAGGATAGGGGCTTTCTAGATTATCATGGATCATGCATGTTAATTAGCCTTTCATTTTTTTAAAAAAAATATCAAGCCTTCTTTAGACTTGACTTAACAAATTAATTAAGTGTAATTTTATGCAACTTGACTGCTCTCACTTCCTAAACATTTATGTGTTTCGCAGCCTTGCCCCCTCATTTACCCATTGAAGATGTAAAACTATAGTACAAATTCAGATAACCCAATACACATAATAACAGATATTTGTTTAAGAGTTTTTGTAACTTATGCACCTCGTGCATGCATAGGTTTAGCTATTTGTTTTAAGCTTCATTCGACAAAATTAATAGATATGATGACATAGTTAATTAAAGATATTATTCTCATTATAGGAATTGGTTAACGCTCAGATATCAACTATGAAAATAATTTCTTTAATAATAATATTATATTTATCAATTTTATTGAGTAAAGCTAAAAACAAATAGTTAAGTCTATGCACTTAGGTTAGAAAACCGTTTGTTTAATATAAACGAAATCTAACGATCAATATTAAACGTACATATTTAAGACAAGTCTATATCTGTTTGCTTCAATGTATAGTTTTACAATTAGTAAAATTCGAGAAAGTCATAAAATATGAAATCATCGAGCAATTGGATTAAGGAGGACTTTTTCTTTTAAACATCGTGGATCAAGGAGGACTTTAAGGTTATGGAATAATTACTAAACATATTTTCCTCTCGTGAAGCCCTTTGTTTCAGACATCCACAAATGAAATTGGGACACACTGGATAAATAGCAATTTAATCCCCTTAGTTTGTCAACGTTTTAACTCGACAAACTCTTTATAAATTACAATTTTTTTCTAAAGGAATATGCATTACAATTATTTTGATACACTTGGTGTAAACTACTATATCCTTGGAAACTAGATTAACGTTAAAACTCTACGCACAATTTTGACAATTTATATATCTAAATATTTATTAATATAAATTGTAAAAATTATTTAATATTATAAAAATATATGTACACTTAGATTAGTCTAATAACATTCCACACAAGAATATTTTTTGTTATCAATTGTTAAAAATAACACTACCTAAGGGCCTGTTCTCCCCAACTTATTTTCAGTTCAGTTCAGTTTAGTTCAGTTCCTAAATTATTATCATTACTATTAATTAGTTATAATTCAGTTCAGTTCAGTTTACTTCAATTCAATTCAGTTCAGTTCAGTTCAGTTAAGTTCAATTCAATTAAGTTGTTTTATGCCGAAGAGAACAGACCCTAAGTCACTAATATAAATAGTGCATAAGTTAGACTGTTGCATTTGTTTAACAGACGAAAAATTGGTATACTAGAAAAATAGATATTGTGACTTTACTCCACCTGCTAAACAGTACACAAGACATTCCTTCAAAAAATAAAAAACATATATAAGACATTTAAAACTTTGTCTAAGTGTATTTATTCAGGGGGAATATTCATTTTAGCTGGATCCCAAATATTTTTGAGTTATTTGATAAATAATATTTGTTGCCTAACATAAAAGTTTGTGGCATACTGATAATTTAGACCTTAGCCCATATCCTATGTACCAAGTACTGGTTCAATTAATCCACGGTTCATATGCCTATATGGCCTACCACCTTATACATGTCTCATGATACTACTTGGTTCATCTTTCCAAAAGAGCAAGGCCTACCACATACCCAAATACTACTGTAAACTCCCCTCAAGGGGTAAAGGTAGAAAGGGGGTCGACCTATCTACCTATACACCATTACACTATCACTCTCTTTCCCTCTCATACTCGCCAAGATACATTGGTTTTGGGTACTGACTTGAGCGTTGAAGGCACCGTCTCAGGGACCCCGGCCCCCCAGGGCTGGATGTTTATATGCAGGTACCTCTTTGAAACCCGAATCCACACATGTGATGAGCTAATTCTAATGAGGTATCCCTAATTTTAACTGAAATAGTTGTATATTAAAAGATTGTGGCATACTAGCAAAGTGACTGAATATGTTATGTTTGAAAATTAAGATGACTAGATGAAAATTCTAACCTTGACCTATATCTTTGTATAGGTGTTTATGGGGGTACAATAGTCATGTTACTTTAAAAATGACACAGAATAACTCATGAAATTAATGAGATGGTAACTAGTAGAGCACTAGAGCTCATTAAAGATTATGGACTTATGGTAGTGGTAATGATAATAAAGGTACATTTTGCACACTACTTTAATTTTTCCAAAATGGAGTTTACCTTATTAGATTTGGACTTTAAAAAAGTTAACAGATAGCATAGGTAAACATTATTAGTTTATTACTCCTAAGATCTAAGTCAATTTTTTCAAAAGTAATTATTGAAGTTGGGTCGCTTTACATACAAGGATAGAATTATTAGTCTATTATGATGAGAAAAGATGATTCACATGAAATTTGGTCTATGGTATATCGTCTAGTCAGACACACGCAATAATTTGCTCAACTTCAAAGACATGCCAACAATGAAGTGTGAGACTCCATCTCATTTGCCCAACAGATTCAAACTTTATCTAACTCTTGCGAATAACAGCTAACTAACTTTTCTTTTGGGAGGAAAGAAGCTAAGAAATATGTAAGAATGTAATTCACAGAGTAATATCTTCCTCGTCGAATATAGTATAGCATTATAGCTGACATAATTTATGTAACAGAAAAAGGAACACCATAAAGTATGTTAAATAGCTAAGATTAATGATTATAATCATCAAATTGAACTTTACAACTGCACATGTGCCTTTACATTCTTTACTTGCTGTAATGAAGCGGATTAAAATTCCTATTACCCATCAACATTCTTCATTTGATCTAGTACAACTGAAAGTTCTGCTGAAATGAGCATGTAATCAGCTGCTTCTGGGGAAAGAACAAATGAAGCAAAGGTATGATGAATCAGGAGCAGCACCATCATCCAACCTTGCAACACTGAATCAAAGACGAACAACTTTTAACTAAAGAAACCTAGACTTCAATGTCATTAAAACTTTCCTATAATATGTGTAAACAGTCAAAGTTAGGCATAATATGCATTTTCTTTAAACTCTAATATGGCAAATTTCACCACACCTTGCCTCAACAACTACCATGATCAATTAGAGCCAAAGTTTGGAGGAGAATAAATCACATCAATATTATCCCATGGAAAACCTGTTGGAATCCAGCAAAGTGGTACTCCCAAGTAATCTTTAGTTTGGCAGGAAAAACTCAAAAACCACAGTTAAGTAGGACTCATCCTCAGAAAAGGTTGGATTCACTTAAGGGGAGCATGATCACGTCCCTCCCGCCAAAACTGCCATCATCGTAAAGGGCCTAAGGACTAAGGAGACATTGCTGCTGTAGCTATTTTAAACCATTGGACAGAAAACAGTCACAAATTTATCTATAAAAGATCATGATAGTTTTGAGGTCATGTCCTCCAACCCACAATAATACTCAATAAGGAGACGTTGCTTCTGTAGCTATTTTAAACCATTGGAGAATAGAAGTATATATCAAGATGGTGCACAGCCAACAATCACAAAATTATCTATAAAATACATGATAGTTTTGACGTCATGTCCTTCAACCCACAATAATACTCAATAGACCATGTTTATTTTTTCAACATGTACTTTTGACCGTCCGAGTTTAATTAGAAGGGTAATATATATATATATATATATATATATATATATATATATATATATATATATATATATATATATATATATATATATATATACCTTGCAATCATCTTCTGCCTCCATATTCTGTAATATGTACTCTCTCTCCTGAAGATAATAAAACGAATCTCATCTGTGGATGTAGCTAACACATTGTTAGTGAACCACATTAATTCTTATGTCGATTGTTCTATAATTTTTCGTTGCTTTATTGCGGTGATTATAACAAAAAAGTTCCTCAACTAGTATTATGATTATCCTTAAATTTTGTTAAGGGATTGATTAGAAACATACTCCGTTTATTCTTTTTATTGACAATTACACTTTCCATTTATATCCATTCTTTTTTAATGGTTACACTTTTACTATTTCTACTTTTGGCTATGTTTATTACTATTATTTTACATAAACCTACCCCATTTTACCCGATTTTATCTCTCCTTCTCCTCCTCTTTCCAACAAAGAAAGATGTCAGTGTAACCTCAGTGGCGTATTTAGGAATTACGGGATGGGGGTACGGATACGATAAAATCAAATAAAACAAAATACAATGCTAGAGTTAATCTACGACTAAAAATTCAACTCAAAATACAATGCCAATATCAATTAATGATTCAAATTACAACTAATTTAAAACAACGAAAATACATAAGTTTCAAATAAATAAAAATTACAAGTGCATCCTACGACCTTTTATAAAATTTACAAGATCTTAAATATTTAATTTGTTTTTCATCTTACCTTACCCTTACTCTACCCCCACAACGCTCCCGCTCCCCTCTTTGCCTAAATAAGTGTGTCTACTATCTACGATTATTGTACCATCAAAAGTATGGATGGAGTAATTTTTCAAGCTCAAATTAGTAGTTCCATGAATAGTTTTGAGCGAAAGTATCTTGTGGAAATGCATAGTATGCATAGTTCTAAGCTAAATCTCAGCCAGCTAAGGCCTAATTTAAGAAACAGGTACTTATCACTCTTGCAAGCAAACATATTTTAGCTATGTTTATTACTATTATTTTACCTAAACCTACCCCATTTAACCCAATTTTATCTCTCCTTCTCCTCCTCTTTCCAACAAAGAAAGATGTCAGTGTAACCTTACCCTTACTCTACCCCCACAACGCTCCCGCTCCCGTCTGCCTAAATAAGTGTGTCTACTGTGTACGATTATTGTACCATCAAAAGTATGGATGGAGTAATTTGTAAAGGCTTCTTTGTATACTTACTTTTTCAAGCTCAAATTAGTAGTTCCATGAATAGTTTTGAGCGAAAGTATCTTATGGAAATGCATAGTATGCATAGTTCTAAGCTAAATCTCCGCCAGCTAAGGCCTAAGAAACGGGTACTTATCACTCTTGCAAGCAAACATATTTTAGCTATAATATTCCACTAAATCCATTCCATATTGGAATCTAAAACTAGCAATCAAGGAAATATACACATGAAATTTTCAAAGTGGCTACTCAAAAGAATCAACAGAAGCTCATAAGAAATAGATTATTAACAAGTCAATATAATGGTGAAATCTCACAAAATCATAATTTGCATTCTCAGTCAAGGATAGAGCAATGCCATGCAAACTTAGGACCCCCATGAGATGATTAGTAACTTTCAAGAAGATAACAATAGGGTCAAAATGAGAAACCAAATAATATTTACTCTGTCCATATCAAAATGGGCAAGAAGCATGTTTGCTTTAGAGAGGAACATAGAGAAAGGGGAGAGCAAGTAGTGAAGTACCTGAGGCGGAATTTGTATTTACTCCATATAAATGTCACATGAACTCTACAGCCATATCACTCTGACAACGAAGTCTACATGCATAAACCTGAAAGCAACTATGTTTTTTGTGTTAACATGGAACACTTAGATTTCCAACATGCCAGGATGGCAGAAACAAAACAAGTAAAGCCACACCATTTATTGCTTCTTCTAGTTAATAGAAACTTTATGATTGTTCCCAAGATTGTGCACTGCCAATCCAGGGACAAAATGGTAATTTCGCATTGTTTAGTTACAATTAATTGTATACAGCAACCTTACATATCATGTCTTCAAACTTCAAAGTATTGAAAAGTGGTTCAATATATTTTCTTGCCATACTCACCAAGAAGTGTTGGACTTGGGATACAATGTCTGGCCCAGTCGCACCGATACAACTCATTAGGTCTTCAACTGTAGTTTTGAAGGATCACATCCATGTATGACATGGGTATAACCGTATAACACCAATATGACAATTGACAAGGCAGGTGAAAAGTTCGAGTAATACAGGGTGGATCCATACAACATTAATAAGTAATGCAAAGTGATGTTTTATACCCAAGATTGGGCAGCATCTTCTAATCCTAGACCCAGATAAGCAAATCATCACCCTTTTTGGTTGATGACCTTCATCCTGCATTGTCATTATTCCTCATCCAGCTTCCTCTGGAACCATTCTATAATCAACACAGTTCTATTATATGAGCATCATTCGATATCAATCATCAATCCTGTCAATCCATATATGAAGGTCGAAAAGAAAATTCTTAAAGAGTTTGAAATAAACACATGATACATATGTATTACATAGAATGAGAAAAGAAGTTATCAGCTTATTGCAAGGAAGTCTCATATGTTGTTTCTATCATGGCGTTCTGTTACCTCATATAGCATGGAAGTTATCCTGTGCAGATGTCTACAAGTTGACCAATAAAGGAAGATAATTCTTTCTTAAGTGTGTCTAGAAGCATCTCCACGCAACTCTGTAGATCTTAAATTATGTTCGTCCTGAAATTAGATCAAAACATCAACTTAAAAATCATGTATTATCAAATCAAAAAAGAAAAAGAATCATGTTATTATAATTTTTCCTAATGACACACCATTTCATAGAATTACCTGTAAATTATAAGAGAAGCTAGAAGATGGACGAAAATCCAAAAATGCCCCTGCAAAGTATGAACTTTTAACAGAAAGATTCTATCAAGAGGGGGGTAGGGGGACAGAACATAAAATCATTTGCACTTTGAATATATTTGGAGAGTATACCAGCCCATGAACACTTTGTTGAGCCCCAAAAAATCCTTCATGGTTTGGTCCTATGGAGTTTAATTGTCCCTGTGTCATTTAGGATAAGTTAAGAATATCGAAAACCATAATTCATGTATACATAGTATTATAGCTTTTCATCATCATTTTCCATCCAAAAAAAAAACTTTTCATCATCACATACCAGGCCTTGCATACTTTCCTGATCAACATAGTAAGACATGTGGTGGCTCCATTAAGTTTAGCTGTACCTGTACTTGTAATAAATTATTCACATAACTTTTAAAAAATTGACCATGAAACTCAAAAGGGGACTCGTCGTACCAGTCCTGGCACATTTGGTTGGGAACCATAGTAACCATTGAGTGATATTCCATCAGAGCTTAGATTTTCCTGCAAATATCAACAAGATGTAAAACTAAACCAAAATCCAAAGGGCATACCTGCAAGTAAACCTAAATTTCAGGCAGACAGCTAAGTATTTTTAACTTGACAAACACAAAGGTGCATTATTTAACTAGTACAATAGCTAGAGGGCAAACCATATGATGCAAGTTGTCTTCGGCATCACTAGTCAGTATCACATCTGTTTCTGAAGCTACCTGCAAGACAAGAGTAGCTGTAAGTGTAACACATTCTACACCACAACTGCACCATCACATGTGAAAAAAAAGTGAACCCTAACCTAACAAAGTTTACCTTTGTCTTCTTCACCACATTCTTTTTTTTGCTTGTTCTAGTTGATATATTTTCCTGGAATGTTTGAACAACATCATGAGCACAATAAGTGTCCCCAAGTTCAGTAGCGCTTCTGGTGGATGTTATTCATACTAACACAATTTTTCAGTGTATCCACCAGTGTTCGCAGGGCAATGTTGTGACTATCTTGAGTTAAGGATCCTTCTTCACTCAATCCAATGGCTTGCTTACACAAGGACACATAGCGCTGTGCCCTGGTCTGCAATATCTCAGTTCCTTCTACCATTAATTGCCTGGTTTTTGCATCTTTTGTCCACCTCCTCAATATGTATTAAGATGGTATGCTAGAGATACCACAAATTTGGAGAACAAGCATTGCATGTCTACACAAAAAACCTTTGTACTCGAATGAACGGCATAAACAAGATACCTGAGACTTTGTTTCATCCCATGCCACAAAAAAGTTTCAGCCTTTTCACAGTCTTCCACTCGATAAGTTATAGATGTCCCATCTTCACCTTCTTTCTTAGGATGACAACCAACCACACCCAGAACTTCGACCTGAAACTTTTTGAATATTGCATGTGTATATATAATTGACATTTGCTTCTCCCAGGGTGAAGGAGACTTCAGTGCAGGTAGCTTGTGCAATGTATCAAAATATGCTATAGCCTCTTCTTCATACCTATTTTGCAGAACTACACCATACTGTTTAACGAACTCTTTCAAAGTAAGTTTCCTTTGAATGTATTTATTAAAAAATGAATTTACACTTTCAGAACGATGTGTAGGCGACATTCCTGCCAAGAATATACCACTCATATACAGAGGAACCCACTTCTTACGATCTTCGTACAATGACCTTACCCAATTATCTTCCTGAAGATCAAACATAGTAACCATTTTCCACCATCTCAACTCAAACTGTTCATCGGAGCATGACTTAAATATGCACTTATTGAATTTTCTATGAAAATTTTCATTTCGTTTAGTTACTCGTGAGGTTAAAAACTAATGTAGCTAATGTCATGGTTAGGGGTGTTCACCGGTCTAGTATCGGATTTGAACCGACTGGACCAGAATTTGGAAATTTTTTGGACCAGTGGACCGGATTTTTCCGCTCCGGTCCAGTTTTGACCTGTTAGACCATAATTTTTTTTTAAAACATATTTATAAATTAGATACATTAAAAATTAATAATTTTAATAACAATATTCCTAATGGTAATAAATAGTAGGTTTTTAACTTTCTAACTTTTAAACCTTTTTAATATATAAATTTTTTTTTACTAAAAAAATCAGAAATTCCAGTTCACCATCTGGACCGGACCAGAACAGAAACCCGAAATCGGGGTTTTTTGTGGACCGAGGATCGGACCGTACTTCTCGATCCGGTCCAAAGTCTGGTCCGGTCCGGTCCAGATTTCGGTCCGACCCTGGCCTTTGCACAACCCTAGTCATGGTGCAACATGTACGGTCCGATGTGGTCCAAATTTCGGTCTGGTCCGGTCCAGATTTCGGTCCGACCTTTGTCTTTGCACAACCCTAGTCATGGTGCAACATGTGACCAACTTTTTTTAGAAAAAAAGTTGACTGAAAAAGTTTTCGCTCTACCCATTACTTCATTCAAAAGCTCATATAAAATCACATTTCGGACCACTAATGGGACTCAATCATGCAACACTTCCGCTTCCCCTTGTTGTGGTCCCGCTCAACCCTTTTCTCTTGTTGTCTTGCACCAACAATACACTGCACCAGACCACCCACTAACCACCACCCATCAGGCCACGCTACTTGCACCAGAAATTATGGCAAATTGTACAATTTAAGGGAGTGATAGCACAAAAATGAGAATTTTCAATGACCTATCACAAAAGTCTCATCATGTTATTTTCGTAATATACACCTTTTAACTGATCACTTAATCACCTACTAACTTTATTTAACTTAATAGTTGTTTGTTTTCTCTCTTATTTAGATCTAAATAGTTCCTTAGTGATAATGTTTAAACATATGTGACATTTATGTGGCATATAAATTAACCTACATGAAAATGTGTTATTTTTTATTTTTTTTATTTGCAAAATGAGCCTTGATCACGCACCAACATATCATAAATTCTTTTTTTATTCCAGTAAATGAATTATTGAGAAAAAAGAAAAATATTTTCAAAAATAATTGTTGATATGTAAACCTCAAATCCCTAAACTCACGTACATAAATTATATTCTCTTATTGATATTTTATATTTTTAGTCAATAAGTAATACATTGATTACATCATATATGCAAATTAATTTCTTGATTGATGAAATCTACATAAGCCAATTATGGAAATACTTTAGCATTGTGAAATAATAAATAATCATTGTATTTATAATCAAGATATTTAAGTGAGCAATTATTTATGTAACTAATTTTTTTGTTAAAAAGGGTCACTTAACAAATATTCTTCAAATAAAAAAAAACTTGTAAATATCATTGTAATATTACCTATTTGAAGAAAAAAATTATAACATACCCATAATACCAGTCTTAGTTATCGTAAAAAAAATAACAAATATATAAGTTACATTGTTCTAATTTAATTAATATTACTCAAATTTAAAAAGATATGCATACATAAAATATTTCCTATTTTAAGTTGTTGATTCACAATACTCATCCGAAATTATTAGCTTAAGGGTTTTGTTATATATGACCTTTTTTATATACATTTTGAAGTAGTTGTAACTTTCGTTGACCAATCATAAATAATTTTGACATGCGAATATTTGTAATTGATGCATCTAATATTTTAATATTAGTATAATAGTAGAATTTACGCAAAGCTAATGATAGATTATAAGATAATATAAGAGATGTTCAAACCATGATTTTAGGAGAAACATCCTAAAATCTTAAAATTATAAAACAAAAAATTTTCATGCATTTTGATGTGTTTTTTTGTTTTATTTACGTATTTATTAATCTATGTATCACGATTATAAGATATTTAAACTTTAAAAGGTTATAACAAAGGATTTTGACTTCGCCACAATGTCAGCTTCTAATCAACCTTCACGCTAAATCTGCCACATGTAGCCTTTTGCGCTGATGTCCGATTGGAGGTTAATCTTGAATCATATGAATTACAATAAATTGATATTGCTTGATTGAAATCCGGTTCCTAGAATGAAGCAAAGGTATATCTTAATATACCTGTTTAATAAAGCTTTCCGTTACACTTGCCAAAGGATTTATGCTATGCCACAAATACAATGCAAATGAAGTAAGTTGGAGATCCATTACAAAATGAATCATTTCAAATCAACGAGAATCACATTATACCATTTGTATATTGCATGTCTTTTATCGCATTGATGAAGGCTTCTCACCATCTCCTTGGTCCTTGCTATCAGATTTTATAGTAGAAATGGCCTTACTCCTTAGTTGAATCACAATTGTCTTTTATCGCATTGAGTATGTATGGCATAAGCTTCCGCCTGGGTGGGGTTGATAGCAAAGATTTTTTATTTTGTGAGTTCTGAAAAGAGTGGTTTACTTCATTGATCCAAGCTGTGGCTGCACTCCAACTATATTTAACTAGTATCTGTTGCACGCGGCGCGCGTCATCGCAGTAAGTGATTTTGTGAAAGTTTTAATTTAATCCGTATTCAATAAATATTATTGTTATTAGTTTTTTTTTTAGTTATTTAGGATTTTTTTGGTAAAAACCCCAACAGGGGGGAAGAGCTCATATATAATAGAGATTTGTAATTGTTTGCTGTAACTTTCCAGTTTCCAGGCTCCGTCAACCTAAATACAACATAGATGCTTCTGCTTGATTTTTCCTGTTACTCCGCAAAATGGTGTTGTTCTTGAGCTTAGTATTTGGAGTTTTGTACGAGGTTTCTTTCCATTATGATAATGATCCTGCTGTTGCGTTTCTTTCATTTGAGTCTTCATAAATTGCCATAATTCTGATATATATATATATATATATATATATATATATATATATATATATATATATATATATATATATAGGATTTGTCTTAACGTTTCTGAAGACAATTTTATTTCTGTGACTGTGAATCCAAAGAGCCCAGAGACTGAAAATGAAGTTTTCGATGCTGGATTTTGACACATCCTCATCTTTGAAGTTATCCTTTTTTCTTAACAAGTTCTTTTTCCAATCCATAGTTGGTAACCAGATTTTTGAATCTCTAAAGAGATGCTTATGGAATTGAGTAATTAAATCTAAATTCTTCTACAGATCCCACCAAGTGGAAATGTGGGCTTCTCTTTTTTTGTTTAACTAGCTTTATACCCGTGCAAATATGCACGGGAAGTTTTATGTAGATATGATTTGTAGAACTGGTAAACGGGTATTGTCGTGTCAAATTTGTGTCGAGTCCATCGGTAAAAACATCCAACTAATCCAACCCGTTTATTAAACGGGTTACCCGACCCATTCATCAAATGCGCATATATACGTAAATTAAACAAATGTACATTATATATATCTCAACTACCGTCTTATATATTAATATCTTTTCTAAATAAACCAAATCGAACAACCAAAAAATAAATCTTATATATTTATGAAATTTATTTATATTAATTGAAGCCCAACTAATAATATTATGGTAGAATAGTACTTAAACGGACTGTCGTGTCGAATTCGTGTTAAAATGTTCAACTCTAACCCAACCCGTTTGATAAACAGGTCGTGACGGGTCAATCCGCTTAATTAATTTTCAAACCCCTTTTGCTAGTACTATTTTACCAAATTGAATGCCTTTTTAACCAAAATGATTGATTTAGGAGATGTTGCACAATATATTATAAACTTGAACAATGTAATGTAGTCCTTGTTCTTTTCAACTTATTTTTTCTTATATGAACTTAACTCAACTAATATGAAATTATTTAGTCTTATTATACCTTATCTGAATTTATGTGACTTTATTTTGTGAGTGTTCCAAATCATGTTCTTGCTTATTTTTGCTGAGTCGAACTTATTAGACCTTACTTGAACTTATTTTCTATTGTAAGGACTGAAATTAAGGTGAACATAACAGAGCCTTATATGACTCAATTTTGATCGACTTAATTAGAATATAATATATAGGTATGATTTTAAACAAAAAAAAATAATAGTGTACTAATACATAATCTATAAATAAAATTAAACAATATGAATCCATGGATTATATTTATTAGTGAGAAAATTTTATGTCTTAATTCTATTAAGGTTATGTTCTCCTCAACTTATTAAATAAATTTCAGTAAAATTAAGTTTAATCCATCAAAAATAAGTTAAGTTCAACAAATATAAGTTTAACAATGATGAGTTAAATTCAACAAAAATAAGTTAAGTTCAACAAATATAAGTTCAGTTTTGCAAAACTAATTTAACTTGAGCAAAAATAAGTTGAGGAGAACAAAGCCTAACTTTGTAGATTAGATAACAATGTAATGTAGTCCTTGTTCTTTTGAACTTATTTTGGGCGAACTGAACTGTAATTAATTGAAATTAACTGAACTGAATCAAAATTAACCGAACTAAAGTGAAATTAACTGATAATAATAATAATAATAATAATAATAATAATAATAATAGTAATACTAATAATAATAATAAATAATAATAATAAATAATAATGATAATAATAATAATAAATAATAATAATAAATACCTCTTGCTCACTCCTCTTCTTCCAACGATTGCCATCTTCATTATTTACCTGCCTTTCTCAACAATTTAGCTTCCACAACAAAACACCCACAATGGCACAATCTATCCTATGATCCTATCCCTATGCTTCAACAAAGCATGCCATTAAATTTAAATTTTAAATCCACATTGGGATTTATCTTCAATGAATCCGAATTACATATTGTTCCAGAAACCATGTTGCTAAATACAATCCCCAATTAAATCCTTTTCTCCCTTTTATTTATTGTTCCTGTTAAATTGCCGACGCAAGTTTCCAGCAAAGATTAAGAAGAAAGCTATGGAGTATGTATTTTTTTAAATCCACGGATAACTGCATAATCTCAATCATCTAGTTTTTGCCATGGATAAATTTTACTCTTTATCCTTATTTATATCCCAACAAAATTTAATGAAATCTTTCTACTTTTATAAAAAAATATTCATATTGTATTATAAAACAAAAGGAAAATTTTCTTATATAAAAAAAAACTAAAGGAAATTTTTAAATTTTTTTTGTATAAAACATGAAAGTTAATATGTAGTGTTGTGTAATTTATATTTATCTTTATCCCTTTTAATTAAACATGAATGTTAAGTTGAATGGTAAAAAAATAAGTTGTAATTTTATTAATCATAGATTACTACTTTTGTTTTGCATGTGGTCGGCATAGTGCAATTTCAGCAAATCATCAATGTATATTGTGGTAAAGTGATAACTTGAATCCTTTTTTATTTTACAAAATGTATGATTGCTTGATTTGTTCCTAAATTATAGGGGAATTATATGACTGATTTTAAATTATTGATTTAATTCGACAATATGACTGATTTAAATAGATCTCAAATTGATTGTTTGACAAACTAATCATGTGATTGATTTCAATCAACAACACATGTTCCTAAAATTAACCGTTGATTTATGATGATCTAAGGAAAGTTATTTTAAGCCATTGATTTAATAGGATTATTTGCTTGAATTTAGGAACGTTATAATACTATTTCCTAACATAAATGATTGTAACTGATTTAATGATTTCTTGCCTAGATCGAAATTTCATGGCACACGCATGGGAATGATGTGCAAGCGACACATATGCTGGAGTTATGCAACAATCTACACGTGGCAGTTGGAATTTACGTTTTCAATGGAGAACGCCATTTGGCAAATTGATTGTGAGAGTGACACGTAGGCAAATTGTACTTAGCTTTATATAGATATATAGATATATAGATGAAATCCATTTCCATGATATTATAAAAGATAATAGGTTTTACCAAAATCAAGTATTCACATTTATCAAATACAACTTTAGGATAGTTTACAACATGATAAACCATAATTTAGCCTTCTAAGTTGGATCAGTACTTGAACTCTTTAGTACTTATACTATTGGATTTGGGTTTATTAAATCCAATATAGCTTTACACTATAACTTAAAAGAATTGAATTTAGTAAGTTGCAAGTACAATATATATTACAACTATATTTAGATAATAATTCCATATTCCCTAAACTAATTTCAAGAAATTTAATGTGATCACATGATTAAACTAATAAAATGTAGTTAACTTTGCGTTAAAACTGCTTAGGGGGCGTTTGGTTCACGAAGTGGTATATGTTTGGAATAAGGAATGAAACCGGGGTGGTATAGGGTTGGAACTTGATACTTGATTCCATGTGTTTGGATGTATCTTGGAATGAATTTCTTCCTTTTATTTTTATACCTGAAGGTTTGGTATGAGTCATACCCACCTCCCCCCTTGGGTTTCTAAATCCATACCTTATGGGTTTGAGGTATGGGTTTAGAAATTTAAAATTTTGTAAACAAACACTAGGTATAGGTTTTACTCATTCTAAATCCATATCTCATACCTTATTTTTTTAACCAAACACCCCCTTAAAGATTGGGTATTACATCCTGAGTTGGGGAATGGGTATTAAAACTACTTTTGCCTCCAAGTTAAATTGCAACAAGTTTAGGTGAACTTAAAGTCAAATTATCTAAAGTAAAAAGTTATTGTATTAAGTGCTAAACATTTGTCTTGCAACTTATTTACCTTCTACTTTAGTCCCTAAACTTCCCAAATTAACAAATCATTCCAAATTCCAAATTTTCTCCCTCTGTTATTTTTTCCAACTTCTCAAGTTTTAACTATCTAAAAGTTCAATTCTTGCTACTTTCCCTTTTCTTCAATCTTGAATTCCCTAATGTCAAGATTCTCAAATTAATACCATGGCGATGGATAAAAATCAACAAGATTAATATGGGCAAAAATAATTCAATTATCACCCATTATTTGTCTTAAGCTAATTAGTCAGCTTTCATTATTACAAAAAAAAAACTAATATAAATTAAACATGAAGAAGTTGGTGAAGATTTAAGTAATATATATTGTTTTAAGTAAAATCCTGCATGATTTTATAAATCTCTCTTATCGAGTCAGAGATTAAGCTGTCCATATATATTTTGTTGATTTTTATAATATCAATTTTATGAAATATATTGGATATGTCAATCTAAGTAATTATATAATCAGTACTAGATATTACAATAGAGAAATAAAGGAATAAATTATGACAACTTCTTGAATAGAAATTTTTACAAAAGTAAAAAAATCGAATTTATAGGATCTTTAGCAAAGATATATCCATGGATTTAATAATTTCAATGTCGTATCATGTTGTATGCCATAGTGATACTTATATATAGGAGAATATATGTTTGGTTTAAGGTCTCAGTTATTATATTTCTCCACTAATTGAATAATACTGGAGATGGCAAAGTAGGAGATCAAACAAATGATGGGGACTCCGATATAGAAATTCCTGATGAAACACTAGCAGATGGGGGAGATGACCCTATTGCGGCTATAATCGAGAGCACATATTCTCACATAGCGGGTCAGTTACGCGAACCTACTTATGAGAGTTATTTTTGCTCCAACTAATGAGATTGCTCAGAACGTCAATGATCGTGTTTTGTCTCTGTTGCCAGGGGAAGAAATAACTTATGTATGAGTCATACTATTAGTGAGATTGCTTGGCTTGAAAGTCTATTGCAAGATCTGAAGGTTGCTGTTCCTCAGCCTATTTATTTATACTGTGACAATACTGCAGCTCAACACATTGCTGAAAATCCAGTACTTCATGAAAGAACAAAACATATTAAGCTGGATGTTCATTATGTAAGAGAAAATGTGCAAAGTGGCTTCATTAAACTTCATCATATTTCATCTACCATGCAACTTGCTGATCTTATGACTAAAGCTCTTGGAGCAGAACAACATCAATTTTAGTTCCCTTAGCAGCTCCCTCTTCCAGCTTGCAGGGGGTATAAGAAATAATGTTATATTGTTACAACTATTACAGCTGGGTTGTAAGTTGGTAGAAGGCAGTTTAGAGTTAGTTACAATGTTAGTTAGTTTGTTATAGTTTGTTGCTTACACAACGGTTTTCCTTTTGTATATATAATTTAGATATTAGCTTGTAAAGGCAGATTTTTCAGTAATAGAATTCTCTCACATTAAGAGTGATATTTTCTCTCTCAATTCAGAATAGTTTTCTCTATTCTTCATAATATCAAATAGTGTTTTTGAAATATAATGTTATTGTATGTATAGGTGCAATGTACAATTGCTTTCTACATGCTAGGTAAGTTTTTTGAGATTAATAAGATAATTAATTACAATAATAATTTTAAATTCTAATTAAATAATTTAAATGGGTATGTATTGTTTAAAATTTAAATACTTTATTATAAATATAAGTCAATATTCTAATGAATATTACTTAAATCTTATTTTGGTAAAATATATTTTGCTGTGATATAAAAATTAGATACTCTATGCTCATGGAACAAGAATCTTATCTCTAGGAGTACCTATTTTTGAGGTGCCACTTCACAATTCTTGCTTCATTTATTTTGAACATTTTAAAGTTTGCTCATTTTATAGATGCACAACATAAAATGAGCAAAAAATTGTAAGAAATATTATCTAGTTCTAGGTACCCTAGGAGTAGCTAAAATTCTATACAATACTTGTGTAACCATATGAATATAGGTATAAATATTGATGATTTTTTTTATTCTACTAACTTCCAGAATATATGTGTGAATATCTTTTTTCTTTTTCTTTGTGGGTGATATTACAGTTTGGAAAGTTGTTATTTATATGTAATTTATTTCTTTTTTGTAATTGTCTCTTTGAATATATTTTTTCTCATCTCACGAGTATGAAAACTCTAAATTTATTCTTTCATTACCTTTGGGAGTGATATTACATTTGTTTAAGAATTATTTTTAGATATTTTTACATATTATTCTTCTCAAACTGTTTTTCCCCATCTCAATTCTCACTATTTTTTATAAGCTAGGTTGAAAAATGAGTCACTACATAAAAGTTTTAGTAGAGTTATATAAATATTTTCACGGTATGAATAAATCACTTTCTTTTTCCTTTTCCTTATCTTTTGGTATGACGTTGCATTTTATTGTTGGCAACTCTTTTTATTTTTTCCAAATCTCTTTTCTCAATTTATTTTTCTTCCACTATCGTATCAATATTGTATGAATATTTAGAATTTTTTGTGGCACTTGTCAAAATAGAATTAATGTAGAGTTATAGAACATATATGTTTAGACGACTAATTCAAAATTTATATAAGTTTAATTTATCAAAATTTAGGAAGATTAACTAAATTTCTTAAATTAAGTTCCAATTAATTATGGAAAGGAATTGTTGGTAAGGTAGACGAGTGGATCCTTGTACTGGTCCTATCTCAGGTACCAACACATGGGGAGGCGGCACATGAGGGGACGGGGGGAATAACCAGCATATTGCTGGGGGTGAGGATCTGGGAATGAGGATCGAACCCTCGCTGAAGGCGTGGGAAGAGGGGTAGCTCCCATTGAGCTATGCCCCTTACCTCGAATTGTTTTAGCAATATGTAATAAGGAGTAGATAATAGATAGGAAATTTTAAAAATATCTCATGAAAAGAAAAATCATGTAAAACTTGGATTAGAAGTTAGAACATATTTCAATAGTCTCTTCCAGCATTGAAGCAAAATTTAGCCATACTAGTATCAACAAGATGGAAGAATAATTATGGGACCCATTTGAAGTGCATGGCTTGTAATTGGGACTTGGAAGAAAACACTCTGTAGTAAGAAGCAAAAATTCAACTACTCGTGGGAAAAAGCAAGTGATAAACCAAACAAAATCAAACCAAGTTGCCAATTTGCAAGCGAGACTTGGCCGGGTTTCTCGGCTCACAGTTTACAGTTACTAATAACCTCTTGGTTGGACCGATCCCAAACTTTGTTAATACTACTACAGAGGTTGATTTTTCTAATAACCTCGGGCTATGTGGTCCTTCCCTGAGCCCTTGTGAGTTGTGACTCTTCTTCAGAGAAATCCCGAAATTGTTATTATTGTTGCTGGTGTAGTTGGTAGGGTGACCGTTGGTGCTATGGCACTAGGCATAAACTCGTGTGTGTCCAAGCTAGGCGTATGCGTGTCTGGGTGTTCGTTGTTTGTACTAGAGTTGATGTGTAGCATCGATCAATCTGCGCTGCGCATTCATAGCATGGCCGCATGGGTGGTGTTTGTGCATGTATTGCTTTGCACGATTATTTGGTTTTAGGAATCTAGAACTACAATCATGCATGTATTGACGTATTGTTATATATATGCTTCCTTGGAACAAACAAATAAAGTATTTATTTTGTTTATTTATATATGCTTCCTTGGAACAAACAAATAAAGTATTATTATTATTATTATTATTATTATTATTATTATTATTATTATTATTATTATTATTATTATTATTATCATCATCATCATTATTATTATTATTATTATTATTATTATTATTATTATTATTATTATTATTATTATTATTATTATTTCTTTAATCAATTCTTCATTATTTTTATTGATATAATTATTTAATTATCGATGTTGGTAATTGAGCGTGTTGTAGGTGATTTCTATTTGTTGATTTGTCTCTGAGACTTATTCTTTTTAAACTTTATTAATTTTAATAGCTTGTTTAAATTGAGTTAAGAGAGCTGCTAGTTACTTCCAACTGACTGTGGGAGGTTGTTTATTTTCTTTATAGGTTTCTCTCCTTTACAGGATTATGGGCTTAGTGAGAACAATGATTTTCATTTATCTTTTATTCCATTCTAAATTTAATCCTTTATCGTTTTTAAAATTGAGGTGGTAATTTCCTCATATTTTGATTTATTGATTTAATCGAATTATTTATGTATTCCTAAGGTCTTATTAGTTATATAAACCAATAGCTTTTTACATATCGTCTCCCTCTTCAATCAAAATTGTACATTTATCCTTAGTTTCCGCTTTATAAATTTTCCAGGTTGTTGCAACCACTTGACCCCGTCGTATGTCGTATTCATGTCCAGCTTCATTGCCATGGTACCTCTTTGACTCTTGCTCCTTTTTTTCATGGTATGGAAAATCTCCAACACCATGAGGGTGTTGTCCGCGATAAGAGCCTTCTTGGGACAAAAGCACTTTGGTTCGCCGAAATTACACTCGACGAGCACTTCTTTATTTTGCCAGCAAGAGTCTTTGAATCTAGCTTATAGAGGACATTACATAAGCTAATAGGGAGGTAATTCGCAAATTTAGTGGGTGAACTAACTTTGGGAATAAGAGCAATGTTTGTGCTATTATTAACACCATCAGGCATCTCACCACCATTAAGAATATCTACAACATAAGAAGCCACATCATCACGCCAATTTTTATTTTATTTTTTGATAAAATAACCCATTCTACTGTTAGCATATGATGCTTTACAAAGGTGCATCTGCTTCAAGGCTTCAAAGACTTCCTCCTTCGAAAGAGGTTTTGATAGATAGTTCTTCATTCATCGCGTTACTAATTCGTGGGGGCACATCTTCAATGACTTCTCTAATAGGAGCACCAGTTGTCTCACTTGAGGAGAATAAAGAGCTATAGAACTCATAAATTACCCTTTCAATTTTCAATTTGATCTGCCTTTTGTATTCATTGACCCTCATCATTATACAAGCCTAATACTTCGTATGTAAATCTTCTTCTTTCTTTGGGAAGCCTTGCGGTAAAAGTTTTCTGTGTTCATGTCCCCATCACGAATCTCAACCATCCTTGCTGACCTCATAAACCAACGCGCTTCCTGCTTCCCCAATATATAATCCGGTTGACTGGATTGTACAGTAATGCTCTTCTCGATAGCTTCAACATTGTTCTTCCCTCGAATCTCTTTAAGCTTATTTTAAGTTGCTTCAGTTGACTTTGTGAAATTGATGTTGCTTTCCCTATCTCAAGCCGTTAATTAGATCCTCCATAACAATTGCTAAGCGTTTAGGGATGCTTTTACTCGAAGAAGATACCTAAGCCCCCTCAACCACATTTTCACAATCATCCTCTAGCAGCCACGCCGACTCAAAATTGGATTTTTTTTTTAGTAGTCTTTTAATGAGCCAGTTTCCCATAGCAACGAACTAAGATGGGTGAGTGATATGAATTCACTCGTGCTAGGTGTTCAACGTACTTAAGCCTTTGGGAATAGAGTGGACCACTAGGGAGAACAAAGGAACCAAGTGAGCTCCTCCGTAACCCGAGACCGAACAAAGGTTCCTCTCGACAATTTTCTCATTAAATAAAGAAAAAGAAGAATTATAGTATTTCCTCCGTTCTAGATTAGTCGACACTTTAAAAATTGCACTATGCATTTATTATTAGACTTAACCATGCTAGTTTGGGAATTAGATAAGGATATTAATGGTTAATGTGTTGCATGGGAAAACATGAATTTTAAATTGTCACCATCAACTTGTAACAAACAAATAAACAAATATAGTATTTATTTTGTTTATTAAAAAATCCAAAGCTAGGAGTTGAATTGATTGAGCAAATATAAATACTGTATACGAAGTATTTTTTAAAGTGTATATGACCAAAAAGAAAAATGAAGGGAAAAAATAAAGGAAAGAAAGAGAAAAAGCACGAAAATGTCAATGACAAGAGAATGACCAAAAAGCACACACCATCACAAAACTTTAAGTTAAGTTTCTCATAATCCACGATCCGTGCCAACTTGAAAAGCAAAAATCTGAGCCACTAGATCTAACTCTCATGACTCATCTAACGGCCCAAAAAGGAAAAAAGAGAGAAAAAGGTTGCTGACGTAAGCAATCCAAAAATGTAGAGATTATCCAATCAGAATGGAGGGGATTTTGGTATAAATACGCAACCACAGTACAGAAAATAAAGGGTATCAACTATCAAGTAACAACCCGCGCAGTACTTTGCTATGGCTATGGAGGGACCGCCATCACCACCACCACCACCGCCATCACCAACACCACATTCTGAATTACCTCCTTACCCTGTGGATCGTGGAGTTTTGGATTCTCCCCCGCATGATGAATTACCTCCTTACCCCGTGGATCGTGGAGTTTCGGATTCTCCCCCGCCAAGCCCGAGTACCGAGATTCTTCGCCGGTACATGAGGTTGATAAGGAGGATAGAACAAACGGATGATGAGATTTTCGAGCTCAAAAAACAGGATGAGCCAGCTCTCAACCCGGGAGAACTTGCATCCATTTTCAGCCCGAATGAGTTAATCGCAACCCTTAGGGGCGATATTGGCGTCATCCGGGATGAGCGGTTCGAATTGATGAAGCAGATGGAGCGATGTAATTTATTCACCGTGACTTGTGCGGCGGAGTTCGAAGCGATTGGACAGGTGAATTCTTATAACAGTAGAGTCTTCGTGGACAACTCTTGCCCCGAAGTCGATTCGCAATGGATAAGGCACATGAACGAGTGTTTAGCAGCTGAGGACCCGGCTCCCAATTTGGAGGTTGTTTTTTTCGTTGATTTAACTCTAGAGCGCTTGGCCATCCCAAGTCTACCCTTTTGTTGGTGTTGGTGGTGGTGGTGGTGGTGATGGTGATGGTGATGGTGATGGTGATGGGTGATGGTGGTGATGATGGTGATGGTGATGATGATGATGATGATGATGATGATGCCGATGGTGGTGGTGATGATGATGATGATGATGATGATGATGATGGTGGTGATGATGATGGTGGTGGTGGTGGTGGTGATGACGGTGGTGGTGGTGATGATGATGGTGATGATGATGGTGGTGGTGGTGATGATGATGGTGGTGGTGGTGGTGTTGGTGATGGTGGTGGTGGTGGTGGTGATGGTGATGGTGGTGGTGATGATGATGATGATGATGATGATGATGATAATGATGATGATGACGTCGATGGTGGTGGTGATGATGATGATGATGATGATGATGTTGATGGTGGTGATGGTGGTGGTGGTGGTGGTGGTGATGATGGTGGTGGTGGTGATGATGATGGTGATGGTGGTGGTGGTGGTGGTGGTGGTGGTGTTGGTGATGGTGGTGGTGGTGGTGGTGGTGATGATGATGCCGACATTTAGGTTTTGGGGGGTTTTTCAAATCTATACTATAGATATAGACATATAGTATATAATAGTATATGAATACGTATATCTTTCTGTAATTCAATTCAATTTTCAATCAATCTAGGAGTCTCAATCAATCTACTACTAGTTATATATTTGTGCAAGTACAACAATCTGTTCATAAGCGACATTATATGTTATCGTTTGCTTATTAACTACAGTAGATTGTGTATTTAATCTGAGTGCAGCTACTTATAAGTGCTTTTAGAATTAAGCTCACCCAGTCCCAGGCCAAGTCCTAATATAATTCTTCTGCCAAATAAAGAGGCATATGATATGATCATGTGATATGATATGCATTTGGAGAATTGATTGTTACAGATACTGCCAGTGCCTCACCTCTGCTGATGTTTATCAGGCTTAATTAATTAAGAGCTGTGAAAGATTTTGGACATCTAGTGATCGCAGAATATATGTTCAGAGGTAGACCTTTTCATACGAAGCTGAGGTCATAATGTCATATATAAATGCCCCTATTCTCATCAATGCATGAAACTTAAACAGAATGAACCTGATTGCTGTTAATAATACAGTGTTCTGACTTTGAGAATAACTGTCACATATACACTAATTTCCTATTTATATGTTGGTGATGCAATCTCTCTGGCACATTCAATTCTGTGGGCATGGCATCATTTCAACCGCGTTAGTTTTGGTGCATGTCTAACAGGTATGTTAGACAAGATTCTCGTGTGCAATTTTCAAGTGTCAATCTGTAGCATTAGCTCGATCTCTTCCGATGGGTTCATTGTTATTACTTTAGTTCTTTTATTTGATTTATCCTATTGTTGGGGGGTCCTGACTTCTGAGGGATAAAGTCTTCTAGTTGTTTCCAAGCTAAGGTTTTTAGGTCCAGCTAGCTATCTTACAGCAAGTTAATATGTGTACAATGTGCGAGGTTGATGACTTCTCTTTACATATGGACTGAGTTATTACTTATTAGGTGGACTGTAGTCTTCAATCAATATATTCAATTTTCTGTACGTAATCAGTTCGTTCATTCATTCATTCTCAATGCACAATGTCTAGTTCGTTCAAGTCTTGTAGAAGTAGTAATGATATGTTATATATTCTGCTGTGCAGCTAAAATCCTTCCTGTCATTTGTGACACTCTTAGAAATTGGATTCGCAACTCAACAGACCTTCCATAGTAGTTGCTTGTCGAATTGAATGTGGTTAACGTAAGTGACGAATTAGACTTTGCTTGACTTGATTTTTGCTCATTTGATTGTTTTGGATCGAGATGTGCTTCATTGAGTATCGGAATGATTAAATAGGCCGCATTCGATAGTTTTTGTACCATCATTTGCTCCTATTGGAGCTCGAATCGTGTTCTTACATAAGCATCATGTTGTACGCTATTGCATTTCAGGGAGTTACTTCTTACTTGCAGTGATTGTATGATTATATTGCACAATTACATTTCCTTTACACATGTAGGTTTTAGTGTTATTTGCAAATACAAGCAAAAGTAGCTGAGTACAAGTATGCGTTGTTCGCTATACTTGTTTAGTCCAGTGTTAAGTGATGTGTGCCAAACTAGATATAGTTTTGACAAGCGCGAAACTTCTGATATATACGGATTAAAAAATTCAAAACTACATTTGCTGTGTGAAGAAAGTATGATCCCCGCCTGTACTCAATATGGGAGGCTTTTGTAGAGTGGTCCTTGGAAGACGTTAGCAACTTACTAGTTTTTATGTTCATTATACCCTGGAATTCTTGTTAATTGTTGTCCAGCAGCTCCAACCTCCCAGGCTTCCAGCTGGTCTGAGAATTGAGATATATTAAGAGAAGCCTTTCTAATAGATATATTCTTCCTGAAAAGATTTAAGTAAAACAAACCTTTTTATGGTTTTTATTGGGCTTGCTATCTACCTTTGTGTGTGTATCAGAAAAATGTATGCCCTAGGAAAAGGGGACGGTTGTGCTTGCAAATTGCAATGTCTTTGAAAAATGATTGCTTGGGAAGATCTCCTGCTTCACATAATCCTGTCTTTCTCTATGAGCTTTAACTGCTTTGTCAGTACCTTTATCTGGCTATGTTATCCTTGGCCTTCGTGTCAAATGGGTCATACTATTCTGTCGTCAGAAAAGACTAGATTTGATTTTGTTTGGTTCATCAGTGCTTTTTCCCACGAGTAATTGATTTTTTGCTTCTGAATTCAGAGCGTTTTCTTTCAAGTCCCAAGCCACTCACTTTAAATGGGCCTCATAATTATTCTTCCCTTCTGTTGACACTAGTATGGCTAAATTTTCTTCAGTGCTGGCTGTAGTCTGTAGACATAACAGACTATTGAAATATGTTCTAAACCAAGTTTTAAATGATTTTGCTTTTCATTAGATATTCTTATTTAATCTTCCTATTGTTGTTCAAGTATTATCTTCTTAGTTATTGAAATATTCATTCTTAAGCACTGTTTTATAGGTCGTATAATTGATTACTTTGACTTCCTGTCACGATTTTGAATATGGTGTGGTGAAATATTGACCCGGTAGGTGAATTTATTTATTTATTTAGATATTTTTGTTTCTTTTTTCTTGTTGGTTTCAGTTTTAACTTCAAATTCAGGATGGGTTAGTGAAGGAAAGGACTCAAGTGTGCTCCTAATGGCGACTATTTTATTCCAGTTTATGACATGGTGAAAACTTTACTCTTGAGGTAATATATGGAACTCCTTGTGAAAATGTTACCTACAAGGTCTAGCACTCTAGGGTTCAGCCTGAAGCTTGAACTTGTCATTTGAGTTTGTTAGGACTTTCCCGATCGGGCTTCCTCGCCCGACCCGATTGGGTGATACTCCAAAACTCGATTTTGACGCATTTCATCGAACACATTCAAGGCACTACTCTTACAAATCTCCACCTTGACTTGGATCCTCTCACAATAACCAGAAAACATATGCATTGATCACAACGCCCAGAATCTCCCTACACCAGATTTGTCCCAACGGACAACCAGATCAGATTAGTCCCTAAAGTCCCCAAAATTGCCCCAAGAGGCCAACTAACAATCACGAACATTGAGTAAGTTCAAACAGTGTTGAAACTTACTCTACGGAACCGGCTTGGTGAACATATCAGCAGTTCCCACCTTCTTCACCTTAATTCTAGTGTCACTCCTCGAGAAAATGATACCGACATCAATGTGCTTAGTCCCCTCATGATGGACTTGATCCTTGGCTAAACATATTGCACTCAGACTGTCACAATACACAATAGCCTGATCGTGATGTAAACCAAGATCACTAACTAGTCCTTTCAGCAATATCCTCTCTTTAGCAACTGCTGTCAACGCCATGTACTCTGCTTCAGTAGTAGACAAAGTAACTGTAGCCTGCAATGTTGCCTTCCAACTAACCACAGAACCAACAAGAGTGAACACGTAACCAGTCATAGATCTCCTACCATCCACATCTCCAGATAATCGGAATCGAATATCCCGCAACTAAACATGCCATATCACCTCCGTAAATGAAACCAACATCTGACGTACCTCTAAGATACCGAAAGATCCTCTTGACTGCCTGCCAATGTACTTTACCAGGATCACCCATGAACCTACTAACAACACTGGCTGCATGTGCAAGATCCGGCCTAGTGCAAACCATAACATACATCAAGCTCCCACTAGCATAAGGAACCCGACTCATGTACTCTTTCTCCTCAGCAGACTTAGGTGCAAATGCAACAGACAAGTGACTATTTGAAGCTCTTGGAGTATCTATAGGTTTTGCTGTTGACATGCCAAACCTTGACAATATTTTCTCAATATATATCCTTTCTGTGACAAGAAAAGCTTCTTCTGAGCTCTCTCCCTATAAATCTCCATACCCAAAATCTTCCTTTGCCGCACCCAAATCCTTCATCTCAAATTCAAGACCGAGAAGTTCCTTCAACCTCGAACATCCGACTTGTTCCTAGCAGCTATCAACATATCATCTACATATAGCAATAATTAATAGATACCTGGTATGTAATATTATACTGCGACAAAAGTGAATTTTGTCGGATTGATAGTAATACTGCAACATTTTGTAACATTAATAACCATTATTAATTATCTTACTAATGTAATACAATACTAAACTTAATTGAATATTGTTAAACTTATTTTTTACTGAATAAATTTTTATTTACTGATTGAAACTGATTAGAATTCTTTTTAAAAGGCGCATGTAATTTATTATGGGGAAACAAATAGAGACTTGAAAGTGAGATCAGAGAAATTTATGAAATACAAGATTTAATACGGGCGTTCATCAATAATCGAGTAAAAATTGACAGCTTTGATGTTCTAGGGTTTAAGATTGTATAAAAAATTACTCCATCCGTCCCATAATATAGTGCTTACTTCTCATTTTTTACGGGAATTAAGGAAAATGAAATGAGTGGTAGGATTTCCAAAAATATATATTTAATGAAGTGCTTTTTTGATACTTTTATATTGAAACTAGTTATTTATTTTATTTTTCCTTTAAATAAAATCAAAAGGCAATAAATGTTCCTTGGAATGATGTAAAGCAATAAATGGGGTCACATATTTTGAGAGAAAAGTAGGGGTATTTTGGAAAGTTTTAATTAAGGATAATTTAGACCAATGCAAAAAAGAAAATAGGCACAACATTTTGAGATACCAAAAAAGGAATGTAAGCACTATATTATGGGACGGAGGGAGTATTTAATTAATTTAATAAGGTATAAAGGATCAAACCTCTTATTATTCATGAAATTAAATTTAACTTAAATTTAATGCATGATTAATATGTAGATTATCTAATCATGGATTGCATAAGTGTTAGTGTCTTATACATGAAAGGACATGTGCTGGTATTTAATCAGAGTCTTAGAGGTGACAACATGAGTCATAAAAATCGGATGAGGGACTTCTAAAGTAATAATGCTCGCTCAAGTAAGGATTAGTTCAGTTGGATATCACATTCAAGCTTCGATAATTTAGTTTATTCATTTTTAGCAAAGTTCCAGTTTATTCCAAATAGCTAACATCGCGGAACGAGAATCTACAACAAAAATAAAGAGGTATGGAGATAATTAGATAAAGGCCAAAGGGTCCCTTGTTGAAGCCCTTTGTTGGAGTAAGTGAGCCACTTATCTCTCCATTGATCAGAAAAGAGTGCTTGATTGTAATAACGCATTTCATTATCAGGTTCACCAAACATTCAATAAAAAATAAAGCCTACTGTAGATAATAAAAATCGGAGGAAGGACCACTGTAACACCCTGTAATTTTACCCTTTGAATTCTATCCTTAAATTCTTTTATAATGTTATTTTCGCCTCTAAAAGTATTTCCATCCTTTGTAGTGTTTCTTTTTTATTCTTATTGGCCATAAAATTAATCATTTGTCATTGTTATTTCAACTTTAATTAAAAGTTTGTTTTAAGTCGAGATTTTTATTCTTGATTTAATTTACTATGTTCTATTCTCTGCTTTTGATTTTAATTATTAATCTCTTTCTGCTGGTCTAAAATGAAACTTTAAATTATATTGAACTATTTATTTGATTAGATATTGTAATGTGTTTAAACGTGTATGTATTTTATAAAGTTGTTTACGTCATAATTTATAACTTTTATTTCAAAGGTTAGCTTATGAAAAAGCCTCTACATACATACGGATTACGTTCTATATATCCATTTGCTAGATTTATGAAATTTTCACGTCCTTATTACTTCACTCATTATACCAGTAAGATTTATACTATTAATTATTATTATTATTATTATTATTATTATTATTATTATCCTAGTTAAAACGTTTTATTATTTGTTTTATTAAAATCCCCACTTTAATGGTTTTCAAATTATTTGAATTTGATAAAATGCCTAATATAAAACCCTTTGGTTTCTCCTCGATCTATCTTTGACCCGCTAAATGAGTTAAGAATATTATTAGCATAATCTATCCTCACTTGTTATCAGGATTAAGAACTTTTAATTAGTTTGAGTTAGCTAGGTCCTTGATCATAGGCGGATCTAGATGGGGTACAAGGGGTACAGTTGTACCCCCAATATTTCTGGAAATAATGAAAATAAATCAATATGCTGAGACTTGTCTTGCGGGTAGTGGAAGGGAAAAGAAAGATCAGTGAATTCAAGGGGAGGTCTTGACTTTGAAACCCCATAAAGTTTTTTTTTTTGCTTTTAATTACTCCCTTTTAACTCAGATTTAATTTATCTTCAACACTTCTACTATGTACTACTCCCTATGGGCCTATGGCTATTAGTCGCAACTAAAAAATTATAAGTAAGATTATTCTGCAACTACAAATTCATAAGCCCACAAAGATAAAAGCTCCAAAATAATAATTTTTTCTCTATTTTTTTCCGTCAAATTTTCCTCATTTATATACTTAAACAACTGTTTTTATATTGAAAAACATATTTTTAAAGTTCTAGTTATTTAAATTGAAACATTCAACAATTAAACACTTAGCAATTATATCTAAGTTCTTACTCAAACTTAGGCAGACAAAAATGTTAATGAAGTTTTATTTTGAAAAAATATATATAACGAGTCTAACTACTTACTGATTCGTACCCCATGAATAAATTTCTAGATATGCCATTATCCTTGATTGTAATATATAATGTGTACGTACTAGCATGCATTTATGTATTGATATCCTTGCCTTTTCCTTTTTGTTAGTTGTTGTTTTATGGTGGCTGACTTGGGTTTTTTTGTTTTTGTTTTTGTTTTGTTTTGGTGATGTTGGTTGCAGCTTGTTACAGGCTGGTTATGGGGCGGATCTATCTAGTGGTTCTTCTTTGTAGGTTCTTTAGGTGTGGTTTTGTAGTTGTAGTGTAGTGTGTTGGGGCTGCTTTAATTTGTTGCTGTTTCTATGACTATGGCTGTGTTCGATCTGCAGCGTCGTGTCACATAGTGTAGAGATAAGTATTATAGGAAGTTGCCTAAAGCTAGAGATGAATATTGATTAGGTTTCCTAATTTGTGTAATATATATATGCTGTGTCAATGAATGAAGGGGGTTAAGCTTTTACCCTAAATCAGTTTCTACATGGTATCGGAGCATCATCTCTCTTAACACAAATTCTTTTTCGGCTGTGATGGGGGACAAAGATGAGTCCACACCACCACTGCCTACTACCTTCAACATAAACTCACCTTTCTATCTTGGCCCCGGTGACCACCCAGGGGACTTTATCACCCCTACCAAGTTGCGCCATAACAACTACGATGACTGGTCATCGGATATTCAAACCGCTCTCGAAGCGCGTCGTAAATTTGTCTTCCTTGATGGCAGTCTCGCAGGACCCGAACCACCCTACACCATGGTTGATTGGACGACTATCAACGCCATGTTAATTTCGTGGATCACCAATACTATCGACCCGGAGGTAAGGAGTACTCTAACCAAATTTCGTGAGGCTTCTCAATTGTGGAATCATCTTAAAACTAGATTTTCTATGGTTAATGGTCCACGTATTCAACAAATAAAATCCGCCATTGCAAGATGCGAACAAACTAAGACTATGTCGGTTTCAACTTATTATGGCAAATTACATTGTTTGTGGGAAGAATTACATAAACATGAACCCCTTATTTCATGCTCTTGTTGTAAATCTTGTACGGCTGGAGAATTACATGCTAAACGACGTGAAACTAATAAATTACATGACTTCTTGATGGGATTGTATACTGATTTTTATGGCCCTCTTCGCACCACTATTCTTTCCATCGACCCACTGCCATCATTGGATCGTGCCTTCCAGTTAGTGGCCCAAGACGAACGAGTTCGTCTGACTCGTACTCCTGTCGAAGACAAAGCGCCAGATGTGCTGGGCTTTGCGGTTAATGCGGGTCGTGGGCGTGGACGGCCTGTATGTTCCCATTGTAATAAGGTGGGTCATGACGTCGCGAAGTGTTGGTCTCTCTTGGTTTGTAGTCACTGTAAAAAGCATGGCCATGCAGTGGATAAATGTTTTGACTTGGTGGGGTATCCGGACAAAGATGACTCTTCTAAGGGGAGTTCTAAGGGGCGTGGGCGTGGCATAGTAAAGGCCAACGCTACTTCTTCTTCTCTTCCTTCGGCATCTGATCTTCCTGTGGTTGGTTCATCATCATCTTCTCAGCTCTTTTCAGCTGATCAGTGGAAGGCTCTTGCAGGCCTATTTGGTACTTCGAAACTCTCAGATGATCGTTTGAATAATGCTCTTCTTTTCTCGTCGAGCATCATTGAAGAAGAAAGAAGATCCCGAAGGAAACCAATGGGTAAAGAGTGTCAAAGGGACTAACAAAATCAAGGTAAGAGCGAGTCTATTGAAATTCTTACTGAAGTCTTATAAGGGGATGTTTATTTATAGAGTTGTCAGTAGTAGTGTTTGATGCTACTTGGTTTGAAAAGGCTGAGAATTAATGTAAGTTGTGAATCTTATCATGTATAGGTGTCCAAGTTTGAGGATTCTGTTAGTTTATAAGTACATGCCTCATGGTATTCTTCATGACCAATTGCATCAACCCGAAGATGGTTGCTCTATGGAGTATTGGCCAACACGTCTCAAAGTTGCCATATTGCCTTTTTTTTGGTGATGTTACTGATGAACTTGTTGTAGGGTGGCGAGTGGTGATAAAAGAAGAGAACATTATTTGTTACTGATTAATTACTGATGAAATTGGTTATTATAAACAATTATTTGTAACAAATTATCATGACATTAGAGATGACATTTGCAACTGATTTACTTGCTTGTTTTCCCATGCTGTGATATTCTACCAAGAATAAAATAAAAAATGTCTATACATGGGGTTTTTCATAGATGTGGAAAGTGATCAAGATATATTTGTGGCAATATGGAAATTTCAAATTTTGGATTGGATTTAGTTTTTGCTTTTCTAAACCAATACTAATCCAAACATGACAAGTTGACAACAAATCAAATCAAATCAATATTATATTTTTGGTTGCTTTTTTTTGGTGGATTTTTAAATTTTTGATTGGATTTAAATTAAATTTTGGTTTGCAAAAGTGAAATTTAATATAATCCTAACTCAATTTCTGTTCATTTTGCAAAATGAACAGCAAAATTTAATCATATTTTGTTCATTTTGTAAAATTAGCTCATTTTGATTAATGTCAAATGAGCAAATGATCAAAATGAACAAAGAAACCGAGTTGGTTTTGCCTTGTTAAATACCAACAGGTTATACACCACTAACAAAAAGTGTGGGGAAAAGACTCTTTTACCCTCTAATTACAGCCAGTGATGTATTTAATCAATGAAACTACCAATTAGTGCTCTTCCTCTTATTCTGTCTACGTGCATAGGTGAACTTAATTTGTGGTTTACTTGGATTCCTTGCAAATTCTCTACTTTCAAAAAAGACTTGCTTAATAGGCATGCATTACAAAAATGGAAGTGGATTGCGAAAAGATAAATTACTAACTAAATTAACCACACAATACAGATATACCATATAAATTAACCAACCTAAACTTGGGTCCTAAACTTTGGAGAATTCCGAACTCTAGTCCAAAACTCCAAATCAATAGGATAAATTACTAAAATAACCACAAACAATACAAGTAAATAAAAAAAAAAAATCAAATTAGCAACGTACACAAAAGCAGCAATGAGAGAAGGAACTCGTATTGGATCAAAGCCTGAGCCAGGATCTTCCTCCTTTAGGATTCTTGTATAGGTACTGCTGCATATTAACTCGTTGAGGAAGCCTTCTTTTGAAGTCCTCAACACGTTCGTCCGCATACTCTTTTACTTCACGAAGATAAAACTTGGTGGGTCTCAAATGAATCACCTGGTTGAGGATGATGGAATTCTCGACCACATAGCTCAGAAACTCATTCTCTAGTGGTAGTCCCAGAATGCCAACATGTTCAACTGTCTTCAAGCTCTTGAGGGGACACCCTTTACGTTTCACTATATTCCTTTTATATGAAAAACTTGGTAGCCAGGGAACATTTGGAGGAAACTGCCAAGATGGGAAAGCCACTGCTTCATAAACTTAGTTTTGAATCAATACGCTAGGAAAACATGATCGTGCCACTAGTGGCAGATCCAGTGTGGGTTCAATGGGTCTAACTAAGGGCATGTTCACTTCAGCTTACAGTTCAGTTTAGTTCGATTCAGTTCTAATAAGTTAAGTTCAGTTCTCAATTTCCTTCTCTCATAAACAATTCATTTCAGCTCAATTCAGTTCAGTTCTAATAAGTTCAGTTCAACTCCAATTAGTTCAGTTCAGGTCAGGTGTTTTTAGCCGAAGAGAACAGGCCCTAAACCCATGTGGATGTAGAAGGAAAACGAGTTAAGGCCCTATTATTTACAGCTCTAAAGAAGCTCTAAAGAATAGGGCCTTAAAACACATATAATGGATCAAAGATATATACTAAGCACGCTCATTATGTACAGACGTACAGTAGATTATGCTACAGCTCAGAGGTTCTCCGTGTGAGGCATTAACTATTTCCCCTTTATTCACATTCGTGGGTTCAATTCTCCCTGCCACAGTTCTTAATTTTCAAAACTTCTTTTCAAATAGCTTCCCTCTATACTTGGTATTTCATCGCTACTACCTACAACATTACAACACTTTTTATATCATGGTCCAAAAATCCATATACACATTCAAAAAGTGTGTTAAAATGAGATTGATTAGTGTGTGTATATACTTCCTCCGTAAATAAAAGAACGCAACAAACCAATATTTTATAGCTCACATATATTAAATCGCTGTTACATTCTTTTGTTTACGAAGGAAATATTAGAAATTTATGTCTGACCCTAAATGATTTTTTAAGAATAAACGCGTAATATACCAAACAGCTTTTATTAAGCATAATGCTTGATAGCTCATTGTGTGTGTGTGTGTGTGTGTGTATATATATATATATATATATATATTATATTTATTGAAGATAGCTCATTATAAGCTACTCTAGATTACAAAGAGTTTATTATTGTAGTTAATTCGTTGTTAATTAGTCATTTTAAACTTCATATCTGTGTTAATTGTTAATCAACCACCCCGTCTACATGCTTTTATAACGTTAGATACTTAGATATGACAAACGGTGCTAGCTAAAAAAGTTTACATTTTCCTTTGACATCTAGTTAAGTTTTTTTGCCCTTAGTACGATAGAGTATACATATTAGAGTGTGTTACATTGTAATATGTTTACACGCTAACAATGAATCATACAATATATGATATGGATCAGATGTCAGGTAAAGTATTAGATTAAAGTGGAGGGATGGCATTAACATACTTTCAAAGTGAGTTTCTCCAAAACAGGTGATGCTTCCATCAAGCTAGCCCAACCAAGGAGGCTGCTATCATATCTTGCTGTAACACGAAGTTCCAGATGCTTGAGGCTTTTCATCGTGGGCGGATTATCAATCCCTGAATTACACTGTGTAGGAAAATATTAGTTTTGTTCAGCTTCAAAGAATCAATTCAATTAACTTCTAATCAATAGAGTTCAGCTTTAATCAGTAGAGTTCAGTCAATAACATTAAAAAAACAATTGTTATTAACGACTTGACGTCACCTTTTAAAGGTAGATTCCAGTCAGTAAACATAGTTACGGGAAATTCAAGTGAACTAAACAGAGTCGTAGAATTATTTCTATTGATTAGTGATAGTTCAATAAAATGGCTTATGTGAAATCGGTAATACTAAGTATAAACCTATCTTAGTAAGTTTCGATCAAGCACGTGGAAATCTGAGAGAATTTTAAATGTCTCGTTCAGTTCTAATCAATTATAATGGGTTTAGATCAACAATATTAAAGTAAAGTAAACTAAACAAAGCTATGGAATGACTCATAAGCAAGCACATAGAAATATAAGAGAATTCCATGAATTTAAGGTAAGTATTTACTTACTAATAGTACGTAGTTAAAATGAAGTGTGAAAAATGTGCATAGATAAATGTCTAAAAGGAAAATTGGGTGCGGAGAGAGTACTTCATACTACCTAATCGAAAGAAACCTTAGCTAATCTTCCAAATTAAATTGAAACTTTAACTAATCATCAAGAGTAAAATGAAACTGAATGATCTAAACCGAAGTACCATAAAATTCATAGCTAAAGAACAAATTTTTTTTAAGTTAATTGCATTCACATAATATTTCTTCTAGAACATGGCTTGGGCCATATACTAGATGGCATAACTTACCATTTCAGTAGAACCAGGATGTTTATAATCGAGGACTATGTCCAAGCTCAAGTACACCAATTGCGGAAAGTATGACCAGAGGTAGTAGTATGCATAGGCCACAACCTCTCCTTGATAAATATTTTCACCCCCATAACCGAACGATACCTCCGAAAGGAAGGAAGCATTTCTAAGATTCAACCTTATAGGGCGGCCATGGTAGATAAATGACACAAGTTTCGGGGCCAAAATGTCGATGCAACCCATGTAGCGACAACATGAAACCTCTAAGTTCTTCAATTGTAGAGACGAATCAGGAAGTTTGATCTCTGTCAAATAGATTGTCCCTCCAACAATACACAGATTTTCAAGGGCGCAGCAACAAAGCAGGACACGCTCAATGTCCTGTGTAGTCACATTGACGTATCTAAGACAAAGAGAAGTCAGGGAACTCAAATTACGATGCAAACTGAGAGATGACGACATACGACATTCAAGAGGCCAAGTATAGCAGTCAAATAAAGAATAAGTTCTGCCACGTATTGGTGTGAAGTTCAATTCTAGCCTCTTGACTAGTTTGGTTAAGGCAAAAACCACCAACTTATCGATATCAGATTGACAACTAGAGTCCAAATCAATGATGAGCTTGAGTTCATCTATAGTCGGACCAAGATGAGCTTCCACGACACTGTTCACCCACCTCCTGAAACCTGGTAAGCAAGTTTTCCAAAGTCAGATAGGTTAATATTTGGATAAGCAGCTGTAAAGCTCATTGTAGCTAGCCTGATACTAATACTGATGACTGATCCCTCTAAGCCAAACAAGTCAACTTACAGCTTTATTATATATACACAGTACACACACAATACACATTGTGCGATGAACTTATACACACCTGATCTTTCTTGGGACAGTAAGTGTTCATCTGGGCTTTTTGGTATATGTCGCAACAGATGATCGTCTTTCAACCCAGAGGATTCCGCTTGAAAGAGCAGAACAGGTAAATGTAGCCACGTGAGTTTCCAACGATGCGAAAGAACACTTGTTCTAGCAGCTTCCTTCATTGATAACAAGGACAAGATCGATAAAAGAATATCACGTGGCAAGTCATTCAATGGATCATTCACATCTTTATGTTGAGTTTCCAAACACAAACACTGTAGTTATATGGGAAAACAGATCTATCATTAAGAAAAAAATATTGAAGCAAACTTCAGTGGAGTAACATTAGTGGATGCTAAGGTAACAAAAGCACACCTGCATCTTGCAAGATTTAAGGGCCATGGCAAACGCAACGAATACAGATTAGATTCGAGTGACCTGGACTGAGTAAGGCTGAGAGACATTAGCACAATTAAATGGATTGAAAACGAAGCGAATTAGTAGTTTTAGATATTAAGAACTAACTGAAATTTTCTCTAAATTCCAGTGAAAACCCAAAAAAAAGACTAGGCATGTGTAAGATCATAAACAATAATATATCCTCATGATATGATGATAAAGTTGCAATTCAATAAAGAAATAACACCATGTAAAAAGGTTGCATTGGAGATATACACCTAGAATACCCAACTCAAACAGATTCATACAATCTACCTATATCTTTGAGTGAATACTGAATAGAATGACACAACTACAAATAAAGAGTGGATCTTGATATCAAATTTAGGTATCCACCTCCCTCGACGCGGAAGGTAAAAGGTCGACTCCAGAGCGATCTTGCTACACGTTTTCTCTCTCCTCAATTTCCCCACCAAATTGGAGATGACCTGAGATTTATAAGCCACGAAAGAGAAAACGAGGTGACCCTACCTCCATACCGCCCGCCTCGCTATTTATAGCTCTAAGCTCTGTCAACCTTCACCTTTACCTAATTAACTAATGACGACTTTGTTTTTCTTTTTTCTTAATTTTTTTGACCTTTATTGCCCTCATACCTCAATTTTTGGGCCACTTTTATCATGATAATTTTTTTTTGAAGGTTCTCTTACGAAGTTCAGCACAAATGTGATAATAAAAAGTTAGGTAGATTGGCTAATCATTAATTCAATGTGGTAGATGGAGATTTATTTGCTTTGCATATATAATCATAAATGATTGAAAAGTGAAAAACTTCAAGTTCTATTTCCGGAAAGCCTGAGATAGGTGGTCCGACTGAAAGGTACATATAATAATCAGTCGTTTGTAAGCTTCATGCCTCGTAATAGTTTTATTATCTAATCTCCGCTCCATATTTCTTAAGCAAAGTCGTATATTTATTGATTCCATTTTCAGTGATTTAAACTGATAAGTACATATTAAAACTAATTATTACGATTAGGACTGATTTTTACCTACTTACCTTGTACTTATGTGAATGGTTAGTGAATAAAATTCCTATCAATGATTATAACTTTAATTGATTAAAAAACTGCATTTTATTGGTAAATTTTTTTTGAGTTGAAGAGACCAAGGCTTTAGCTTGTCAAAGAAATAATACCAAATATCCACCCATGGTCGGCTAGTTAGACTTAGCCCTCTATTATTATAGTATGTATAGACAAATATGCACCCAAATGAAATAACGATAGGAAAGTTGAAAAACATTTGTCAGGCCTCTAGAAACATCAAACCCTAACGAAATAATTGACACCAATAAGCCACTAAAAGGAATTTGGTCAAAATATTTCAAACCTCAAGGATATATAAGGCATTTTAGAAAATTACGGGTACATGGTGAATTTTATCTAAAATTAAAGGGTATATGATAATAATGTTCCTTTATTTTATTTGCAAACGAATTCCTCAAGTATACCATTAGTGTGGGGGTGCTAATTAAGCCAGTCGGCTACAACTTGAAAGCGTTGACCAAAATTTAATGAATCGAATTTGATCAGATGCTTATGAGCAGACAAATTGTTCAATTTGTCGTCTCAAATTTTACTTTTTAGTCCTTTTGAACTAATAGTTTTATTTTTAAATAATCTTATATTCTCTAAGTTACAATGTGCCAACTTAATTTTTTTTAATTAAATTACTTAATTTAATACTCAAACAAAAATAAAAGTTTGAAAAATATAATATAAGTATACAAAAATAAAAGAAAATATTTATCAAGTTGCTCACGAGCTAATTATCATATTGGGTTAAGGCATACTCAACTTGAATCATTGAGATCTCGAGTAAGTTTGAGTTCAACTTTTTAATTAATAACCAACTTGAATAGTTGAGATTTATTTTTCCCCATTATTAATAACCAACTTTCACTCTCTTATTCAAAAAGTTAAAAATTGACCTACTTTCCACTATCTCACATCTTTTTATGATTTATATTACTATAATGGGCATAATTTTTTTTTGAAAACGGAGACAATATTTTTAGAAATTGGATCTTCCATTACCACCAATTACATAACTCGAATGATTTAGAATTCCTAAGATTTGAATATGTACAACTTGGAGCAACTTTTAAGAATAGAAAACTTAAAGTGGAGGAAGTCCTCAAGGCTTTCTTTAAGAAACATAACAAATAAGTGTTCCTTTCGAATACTTTGATCCAGAAAAAGTATTCTATTTAAGACTTGACTTAACAATAATTAAGAGAAAATTAGGATAGGGGCTTTCCAGATTATCATGGATCATGCATGTTAATTAGCCTTTCATTTTTAAAAAAAATATCAATCCTTCTTTAGACTTGACTTAACAAATTAATTAAGTGTAATTTTATGCAACTTGACTGCTCCTACTTCCTAAACGTGTCTGTGTTTCGCGGCCTTGCCCCCTCATTTACCCATTGAAGATATAAAACTATAGTACAAATTCAGATAACCCAATACACATAATAACAGATATTTGTTTAAGAGTTTTTGTAACTTATGCACCTCGTGCATGCATAGGTGTAGCTATTTGTTTTAAGCTTCATTCGACAAAAGTAAGAGATATGATGACATAGTTAATTAAAGATATTATTCTCATTATAGGAATTAGATAACAATGAGATATCAACTATGAGAATAATATCTTTAATTAATAATATCATATTTATCAATTTTGTTGAGTAAAGCTAAAAACAAATAGTTAATGCACTTAGATTAGAAAACCGTTTGTTTAATATAAACAAAATCTAACGATCAATATCAAACGTACATATTACTTTAAGACAAGTCTATATCTGTTTGCTTCAATGTATATTTTTACAATTAGTAAAATTCGAGAAAGTCATACAATATGAAATCATCGAGCAATTGGATCAAGGAGGACTTTTTCTTTTAAACATCGTGGATCAAGGAGGAGTTTAAGGTTATGGAATAATTACTAAACATATCTTCCTCTCATGAAGCCCTTTGATTCAGACATCTACAAATGAAATTGGGACACACTGGTTAAATATATAGCAATTGAATCCCCTTAATTTGTCAACGTTTTACTCGACAAACTCTTTATAAATTACAATTTTTTTCTAAAGGAATATGCATTACAATTGTTTTGATACACTTGGTGTAAACTAGTATATCCTTGGAAACTAGATTAACGTTAAAACTCCACGCACAATTTTGACAGTTTATATATCTAAATATTTATTAATATAAATTGTAAAAATTATTTAATATTATAAAAATATACGTACACTTAGATTAGTCTAACAACATTTCACACAAGAACATTTTTTGTTATCAATTGTTAACAATAATACTACCTAAGTCACTATATAAATAGTGCATAAGTTAGACTGTTGCATTTGTTTAACAGACGAAAAATTGGTATACTAGAAAAATAGATATTGTGACTTTACTCCACCTGCTAAATAGTACACAAGACGATCCTTCAAAAAATAAAAAACATACATAAGACATTTAAAACTTTGTCTAAGTGTATTTATTCAGGGGGAATATTCATTTTAGCTGGATCCCAAATATTTTTGAGTTATTTGATAAATAATATTTGTTGTCTAATATATAGTACATTGATATAAAAGTTTGTGGCATACTGATAATTCTAACCTTAGCCCATATCCTTGTATAGTTGTTGGGGTAAAATTATCCCCTATGTACCAGTACCAAGTACGGGTTCAATTAATCCACGGCTCATATGCCTATATGGCCTACCACCTTATACATGTCTCATGATACTATCATACTACTTGGTTCATCATTCCAAAAGAGCAAGGCCTACCACATACCCAAATACTACTATTAACACCCTTCAAGGGGTAAAGGTAGAAAGGGGGTCGACCTATCTACATATACACCATTACACTATCACTCTCTCTCCCTCTCATACTCCACATGCTCTCCAAGATACATTGGTTTTGGGTACTGACTTGAGCGTTGAAGGCACCACCTCAGGGACCCCGACCCACAGGGCCGGGTGTTTATATCCAGGTACCTCTTTGAAACCCGAATCCACACCTGTGATGAGCTAATTCTAATGAGGTATCCCTAATTTTAACTAAAATAGTTGTATATATAAAAGATTGTGGCATACTAGCAAAGTGACTGAATATGTTATGTTTGAATAAGAAGATGACTAGATGAAAATTCTAACCTTGACCTATATCTTTGTATAGGTGTTTATGGGGTACAATAGTCATGTTGCTTTAAAAATGACACAGAATAACTCATGAAATTAATGAGATAGTAACTAGTAGAGCACTAGAGCTCATTAAAGATTATGGACTTATGGTAGTGGTAATGATAATAAAGGTGCATTTTGCACACTACTTTAATTTTTCCAAAATGGAGTTTACCTTACTAGATTTGGACTTTAGAAAAGTTAACGGATAGCATAGGTAAACATTATTACTCCTAAGTTCTAAGTCAATTTTTTCAATAGTAATTATTGAAGTTGGGTCGCTTTACATACAAGGATAGAATTATTAGTCTATTATGATGAGAAAAGATGCTTCACATGAAATTTGGTCTATGGTATATCGTCTAGTCACACACACGCAATAATTTGCTCAACTTCAAAGACATGCCAACAATGAAGTGTGAGACTCCATCTCATTTGCCCAACAGATTCAAACTTTATCTATCTCTTGCAAATAACAGCTAACTAACTTTTCTTTTGGGAGGAAAGAAGCTAAGAAATATGTAAGAATGTAATTCACAGAGCAATATCTTCCTCGTCTTCCTCGTCGAATATAGCATAGCATTATAGCTGAAATAACTTATGTAACAGAAAAAGGAACACCATATAATATGTTAAATAGCTAAGATTAATGATTATAATCATCAAATTGAACTTTACAACTGCACATGTGCCTTTACATTCTTTACTTGCTGTAATGAAGCGGATTAAAATTCCTATTACCCATCAACATTCTTCATTTGATCTAGTACAACTGAAAGTTCTGCTGAAATGAGCATGCAATCAGCTGCTTCTGGGGAAAGAACAAATGAAGCAAAGGTATGATGAATCAGGAGCAGCACCATCATCCAACCTTGCAACACTGAATCAAAGACGAACAACTTTTAACTAAAGAAACCTAGACTTCAATGTCATAAACTTTCCTATAATATGCGTAAACAGTCAAAGTTAGGATGTGCGTAAAGAGATGAAACTTAACTCATCCAGCTATTCATGACATAATATGCATTTTCTTTAAACTCTAATATGGCAAATTTCACCAAACCTTTGCCTCAACAACTACCATGATCAATTAGAGCCAAAGTTTGGAGGAGAATAAATCACATCAATATTATTCCATGGAAAACCTGTTGGAATCCAGCAAAGTGGTACTCCCAAGTAATATTTATTTTGGCAGGAAAAACCACAGTTAAGTAGGACTCATCCTCAGAAAAGGTTGGATTCACTTAAGGGGAGCATGATCACGTCCCTCCCGCCAAAACTGCCATCATCGTAAAGGGCCTAAGGAGACATTGCTGCTGTAGCTATTTTAAACCATTGGACAGCCAACAGTCACAAATTTATCTATAAAAGATCATGATAGTTTTGAGGTCAGGTCCTTCAACCCACAATAATACTCAATAAGGAGACGTTGCTTCTGTAGCTATTTTAAACCATTGGAGAATAGAAGTATATAACAAGATGGTGCACAGCCAACAATCACAAAATTATCCATAAAATACATGATAGTTTTGACGTTATGTCCTTCAACCCACAATAATACTCAATAGACCATGTTTATTTTTTCAACATGTACTTTTGACCGTCCGAGTTTAATTTTCTCGTGCAGCTAAAAGTGTCAAAATATGCCTTGAATTATCTGGCGTTAGGATTAAATAACCAAGCACGGGGGTCTGGTTTAGGCCCATCTATTTAGGTTAATTAGAAGGGTAATATATATATATATATATATACCTTGCAATCATCTTCTGCTTCCATATTCCGTATATGTACTCTCTCTCTCCTAAAGATAATAAAACGTTTCTCCTCTGTGGATGTAACTAACACATTATTAGTGAACCACATTAATTCTTGTGTCGATTGTTCTATAATTTTTCGTTGCTTTATTGCAGTGATTATAACAAAAAGGTTCCTCAACTAGTATTATGATTATCCTTAAATTTTGTTAAGAGATTGATTAGAAACATACTCCGTTTATTCTTTTTATTGACAATTACACTTTCCATTTATATCCATTCCTTTTTAATGGTTACACTTTTACTATTTCTACTTTTGGCTATGTTTATTACTATTATTTTACATAAACCTACCCCATTTTACCCAATTTTATCTCTCCTTCTCCTCCTCTTTCCAACAAAGAAAGATGTCAGTGTAACCTTACCCTTACTCTACCCCCACAACGCTCCCGCTCCCCTCTTTGCCTAAATAAGTGTGTCTACTATCTACGATTATTGTACCATCAAAAGTATGGATGGAGTAATTTGTAAAGGCTTCTTTGTATACTTACTTTTTCAAGCTCAAATTAGTAGTTCCATGAATAGTTTTGAGCGAAAGTATCTTATGGAAATGCATAGTATGCATAGTTCTAAGCTAAATCTCCGCCAGCTAAGGCCTAAGAAACAGGTACTTATCACTCTTGCAAGCAAACATATTTTAGCTATAATATTCCACTAAATCCATTCCATATTGGAATCTAAAACTAGCAATCAAGGAAATATACACATGAAATTTTCAAAGTGGCTACTCAAAAGAATCAACAGAAGCTCATAAGAAATAGATTATTAACAAGTCAATATAATGGTGAAATCTCACAAAATCATAATTTGCATTCTCAGTCAAGGATAGAGCAATGCCATGCAAACTTAGGACCCCCATGAGATGATCAGTAACTTTTAAGAAGATAACAATAGGGTCAAAATGAGAAACCAAAATATATTTACTCTGTCCATATCAAAATGGGCAAGAAGCATGTTTGCTTTAGAGAGGAACATAGAGAAAGGGGAGAGCAAGTAGTGAAGTACCTGAGGCGGAATTTGTATTTACTCCATATAAATGTCACATGAACTCTACAGCCATATCACTCTGACAAACGAAGTCTACATGCATAAACCTGAAAGCAACTATGTTTTTTGTGTTAACATGGAACACTTAGATTTCCAACATGCCAGGATGGCAGCAACAAAACAAGTAAAGCCACACCATTTATTGCTTCTTCTAGTTAATAGAAACTTTATGATTGTTCCCAGGATTGTGCACTGCCAATCCAGGGACAAAATGGTAATTTCGCATTGTTTAGTTACAATTAATTGTATACAGCAACCTTACATATCATGTCTTCAAACTTCAAAGTTTTGAAAAGTGGTTCAATATATTTTCGAAGATGGGTACTATATTACTCATACTCACCAAGAAGTGTTGGACTTGAGATACAATGTCTGGCCCAGTCGCACAGATACAACTCATTAGGTCTTCAACTCTAGTTTTGAAGGATCACATCCATGTATGACATGGGTATAACCGTATAACACCAATATGACAATTGACAAGGCAGGTGAAAAGTTCGAGTAATACAGGGTGGATCCATACAACATTAATAAGTAATGCAAAGTGATGTTTTATACCCAAGATTGGGCAGCATCTTCTAATCCAAGACCCAGATAAGCAAATCACCCTTTTTGGTTGATGACCTTCATCCTGCATTGTCATTAATCCTCATCCAGCTTCCTCTGGAACCATTCTATAATCAACACAGTTCTATAATATGAGCATCATTCGATATCAATCATTCAATCCTGTCAATCCATATATGAAGGTCGAAAAGAAAATTCTTAAAGAGTTTGAAATAAACACATGATACATATGTATTACATAGAATGAGAAAAGAAGTTATCAGCTTATTGCAAGGATGTCACATATGTTGTTTCTATCGTAGCGTTCTGTTACCTCATATAGTATGGAAGTTATCATGTCTACAAGTTGACCAATAAAGGAAGATAATTCTTTCTTAAGTGTGTCTAGAAGCATCTCCACGCAACTCTGTAGATCTTAAATTATGTTCGTCCTGAAATTAGATCAAAACATCAACTTAAAAATCATGTATTATCAAGTCAAAAAAGAAAAAGAATCATGTTATTATAATTTTTCCTAATGACACACCATTTCATAGAATTACCTGTAAATTATAAGAGAAGCTAGAAGATGGACGAAAATCCAAATGCCCCTGCAAAGTATGAACTTTTAACAGGAAGATTCTATCAAGAGGGGGGAGGGGGACAGAACATAAAATCATTTGCACTTTGAATATATTTGGAGAGTATACCAGCCCATGAACACTTTGTTGAGCCCCAAAAAATCCTTCATGGTTTGGTCCTATGGAGTTTAATTGTCCCTGTGTCATTTAGGATAAGTTAAGAATATCGAAAACCATAATTCATGTATACATAGTATCATAGCTTTTCATCATCATTTTCCATCCAAAAAAAAAAAAATTCATCATCACATACCAGGCCTTGCATACTTTCCTGATCAACATAGTAACTATCATGTGGTGGCTCCATTAAGTTTAGCTGTACCTGTACCTGTAATAAATTAATCACATAACTTTTAAAAAATTGACCATGAAACTCAAAAGGGGACTCGTCGTACCAGTCCTGGCACATTTGGTTGGGAACCATAGTAACCATTGAGTGATATTCCATCAGAGCTTAGATTTTCCTGCAAATATCAACAAGATGTAAAACTAAACCAAAATCCAAAGGGCATACCTGCACGTAAACCTAAATTTCAGGCAGACAGCTAAGTATTTTTAACTTGACAAACACAAAGGTGCATTATTTAGCTAGTACAATAGCTAGAGGGCAAACCATATGATGCAAGTTGTCTTCGGCATCACTAGTCAGCATCACATCTGTTTCTGAAGCTACCTGCAAGACAAGAGTAGCTGTAAGTGTAACACATTCTACACCACAACTGCACCATCACATGTGAAAAAAAAGTGAACCCTAACCTAACAAAGTTTACCTTTCTCTTCTTCACCACAATCTTTTTTTTGCTTGTTCTAGTTGATATATTTTCCTGGAATGTTTGAACAATATCATGAGCACAATAAGTGTCCCCAAGTTCAGTAGCGCTTCTGTGGATGTTATTCATACTAACACAATTTTTCAGTGTATCCACCAGTGTCCGCAGGGCAATGTTGTGACGATCTTGAGTTAAGGATCCTTCTTCACTCAATCCAATGGCTTGCTTACACAAGGACACATAGCGCTGTGCCCTGGTCTGCAATCTCTCAGTTCCTTCTACCATTAATTGCCTGGTTTTTGCATCTTTTGTCCACCTCCTCAATATGTACTGAGATGGTATGCTAGAGATACCACAAATTTGGAGAACAAGCATTGCATGTCTACATAAAAAACCTTTGTACTCCAATGAACGGCATAAACAAGATACCTGAGACTTTGTTTCATCCCATGCCACAAAAAAAGTTTCAGCCTTTTCACAGTCTTCCACTCGATAAGTTATAGATGTCCCATCTTCACCTTCTTTCTTAGGATGACAACCAACCACACCCAGAACTTCGACCTGAAACTTTTTGAATATTGCATGTGTATATATAATTGACATTTGCTTCTCCCAGGGTGAAGGAGACTTCAGTGCAGGTTGCTTGTGCAATGTATCAAAATCTGCTATAGCCTCTTCTTCATACCTATTTTGCAGAACTACACCATACTGTTTAACAAACTCTTTCAAAGTAAGTTTCCTTTGGATGTATTTATCAAAAAATGAATTTACACTTTCAGAACGATGTGTAGGGGACATTCCTGCCAAGAATATACCACTCATATACAGAGGAACCCACTTCTTACGATCTTCATACAATGACCTTACCCAATCATCTTCCTGAAGATCAAACATAGTAACCATTTTCCACCATCTCAACTCAAACTGTTCATCAGAGCATGACTTAAATATGCACTTATTGAATTTTCTATGAAAATTTTCATTTCGTTTAGTGATGTGTGCAAGATTTTCTGGGACTTTCTCCAGAACATTACATAGATGAAAACAATGACGCGTATTAGGGAAGATTTCCTGGATGGCAGACTTTATAGAAGGATGCTGATCAGTAATAATCACCTGAGGTGCACCCCCTCCCATTGCTCTGACCCAAGTCTTCAGTAGCCAAACAAATGTTGATGTCAATTCCTCTGCAATCAAGGCACAGCCAAGCAACATAGTCTGGAAGTGATGGTTCACTCCTACAAAGAGAACAAGTGGCAACTTGTCGTTTGTCCTTATATATGAGGTATCAAGAGAGACAACATCACTGAAACTTGAATAGTCACTCCTACTTTTAGCATCAACCCAGAAGAAATTCCTAAGATACTGTTCTTCATTCAGATGTACAGCATAAAAAAATTTAGGATTTTCTTTTTTAACACACATGAAATAATCAAGTAAGAATTGGGCATCCCCTTCATCTAAAACCAATTGATTTCCTTTATCAAACTGAGAACCAAGTGCGTCCCTTAGGAATCCATCATTTAGAAAACTAGCAGACTGTCTTGACATATCAACATACATCTTTTTTGTTCGTTCGCTAACAGCATGAAGTATATCAATATTATTCTTCTCAACCATTTTCACATTTCTATGTATACGAAAATAATATGCAAGGGCTGGTAAAAGTTCGTGGTTATGCTCTTTTATGAACTCGTGTATGACCCACTTCCCATACTTGTTTCTCTTGACATGCATGCTAGCCTTACAATCGGTCTTCTTGATACCAGGCCGCCGGCTGCTACCAATATCAGATTCTGGGGTGGCCCCATACCGGGAGCAAGCAAACTTTGCATCGATAAAATCTTTTGATTTCTTTGAGCGTCGGCTGTTCTTTATGGAGGTCGTGAATCCCATAGATTTGGCATATTCTTGGTAGAATTTGTATGCAGCTTCATGCGACTCAAACTGAAGATCCTTGTCAGGACCAATATCAAGGTCTCCTTCAAGTAGAAGACTGCTCGACGCAGAGGCAACAGTTCCTACATCTCGATCATGTACCACATTAACTAGATCAACCATATTTCTACTACCCCCTTCTGCATGACAAATATCACCCCTTTGATCAATAACACTACCATCAACACCAGGGTGGCTATCCTTCATTAGCAAGTCCATTAACGAGTTTTGACAGTCTTTCTCTACAACACAACAAAGCTAAACCTTACAAAGTTTCCCTGGCAATAACACTAAGGTTAAAAAAGGGCAAGACAGAATAGAGAAGATAACTAAGCAGACGCAACATAACAAGCTACACTAGAACTCAGGAGATGATATTAAGCAGGAAATCAAATCAATGTCTCCCTTTCAAATCTTTCGATTTCAGGAAACCGGGAAAGCAATGCTATGATAATCAATGTACTACCACTTCGTAGATACTACGGCACCATCATCCATGAGCACAATTTTCATTTTCATTAAAAACAAGCGACGAGAAACTCCATATTTTTAAAAAGTTCAAGTATGACAAACAACAAAAGATACAACTATTGTCAAACACACAGGCCCTTCCTTGAGCCAGGGCAGGAGGGGCGGCCGCCCTGAGCCAAGGGATAACAGGTCATTCATTCCAGATTTCCATTTTCCAGCCACAACACTTGAAAAATTGTTCTGATGAAACATACAAGAACAAATGAACAATCGCATATATGCGCATCTACAAATTGAAACATAAATATAGTTATCATTTGGTTCCACGAAACAAACATGAATTAAGAAGTTATACCAAAAATTCGAATCATAAGTTTATAGCATGTAAATTATCCCTAAAAAATGAAATGACATGAGATAACGAAAAAATAAGTTGAATTCATGAAACAAACCATAAAAACCGCATAAAATCAATCCCATGAATAATCACATGAAGTAGATCTTAAAAATCCCAAGAAATGAAATTTCACATGAAAAATCGCAACAAGAGATCGTTATCTAAGGAGAAAAAAAGAACCTGGAACGAGCTTCATCGATTCGAGCCTCAGAATTCCATATGAGATTATGAGTGAGGGAAGTTGAGAGGTTTAGGGCTGGGCAGGGTATTGACATTGGTATTGGTATATGGTATTAGCATATTAGTGGATAAAGGTATGTTCTTTTGGACTGAGGCTATGTTCTTTTGGACTGAATAAGTCTGAACTGAACTGAACTAAAATAAATAAGTTTGAATTGATCTGAACTGAATTGAACTGAATTGAGTATTATTAATAATTACAAGTAGAGTAATATTTTCATTATCATTGATAATGATAATAATTAATAATATTAATGATAATAATAATGATAATAATAATAATATTAATACTAATAATATGCATAATAATAATATTCTTATGATTTGAGTAATATTGATAATAACAAGTAGAATAATAATAATAATATGAAGTAATAATATTAGTCATACTCCCTCCGTCACAAAAAAGATCTGAACACTTATTGAGACACGTAGTTTGAGGTGATAAGTTGTGGTGTGGTTATCAAATGTTATTTTATTTAAAAAGTGGATGTGATAGGAGTTGGTGGGGTATTTTTTATTAGAGAAGAGAGAAAGTTAGGTAAATTTTTATTGATAAAAGGTAGAGTGTGGGCCAAAGATGCGTAAAAGAAATAATATATTATTAGTGGGACCATGCCAAGAATGGAAGTGTTCAAACTAATTTGGGACAAACATAAAAGAATAGTGTTCAGACTATTCTGGGACGGAGGTAGTAATAATATTATAATAATAATAATTATTATTATTATTATAATAAGAAGAAGAAGAATATAATAATAATAATAATAATAATAATAATAATAATAACAACAACAACAACAACAACAACAACAACAACAACAACAACAACAACAACAACAACAACAACAACAACAACAATAATAATAATAATAATAATAATAAGTTGTAGTCGAACCGAAATGAATAAGTCGAACCGATCTAAACTAAACCGAAATGGTTCGAATCGAACCGAATCGATTCCGATCGAACCGAAATGAATTTCCATTTATTCAGTCCAAAAGAACAGAGCCTAAATTAATAGAAATTAAGTTCACTCTAACAAATTCAGTTTATTTGAGGAAAATTCAGTTCAGTTCAGGAAAATTCCATTTATTCAGTCCACTTAAGCCCTGTTTTTTTCGACTTAGGGTGCGTTCTTTTCAACTTATTGGACCTGAACTGAACTGAACTTATTTAAACTGAACTTATTGGACCTAAACTGAACTGATTAGAACTTATTAGACCTGATTGAACATGATTCAACTTATTGGACCTGATTGAACCTGATTGGAACTTATTGGACCTTATTGAAACTTATTGACCAGATTGAAACTTATTAGACTTTATTGGACCTGATTGAAACTTATTAGACTTTATTGGACCTAATTGGAACTTATTTGCCCTTATTAGACAACAAAAATTGATGAGTAATAACATAAATATTACCCCTAATGTAAATACTACCCCTCAAAATTTATTATGAAGTAATATTATTAAAATTCACCCTTTTAAAAAAATTATTATTAATTATCTCTTATGATAAACAATTTAACAAAAAAAAAATACTATTTATATACTTGCTTATACATAACTTTCACCACTAATATATCTAAGAAAGATACTTCGGTGATGATAATGAAGCAATCAATTGATAACATTTATGTCTTTCATTGTTATTAGTAACGAAAACATGTTCTCTAGTTATTTAAAGACGAATTGCAAAATATTGTAATTATGATGATTATTATTGTTAACCTTATTTAACCATGATTATAATATCTTTTAATAATAATATAATCAGCTAATAGTAATATGAATAATAAAATAATAGACAATAATACAAGTATAATACGATATAATCATTGTGGTACTTTAATTAAAATTTCAATAATAACGTAATCAGCTAATAGTGATATGAATAATAAAATAATGGACAATAATACAAATATTTATTGATCATTGACTATTGGAAATTTTTGGACCTGATTGAAACTTATTGCACCTGATTAGAACTTATTGGACCTTATTAGACCTGATTGGAACTTATTTCACCTGATTGGAACTTATTGGATCTTATTAGACCTGATTGGAACTTATTGCCCTGATTGGACCTGATTGAAACTTATCTGAACTGAACTAAACTTATCTGAACTGAACTGAACTTATTGAACCTGAAACTTAATTTTTTAAGGTGAAGAGAACGCACCCTTATTTTCATTTCAGTTCAGTTCAGTATAATTGTTATTGTTATTAATTATTAATATTAATATTAATTATTTTTATTATTATTAATTATTATTATTATTATTATTATTATTATTATTATTATTATTAGTATTATTATTATTATTAATATTATTATTATTATTATTAATATTATTATTATTATTATTATTATTATTATTATTATTAGTAGTAGTAGTAGTAGTAGTAGTTATTGTTATTGTTATTGTTATTGTATTGTTGTTATTATTATTATTATTATTATTATTATTATTATTATTATTATTATTATTATTATTATTATTATTATTATTATTAATTATTAATATTAATTATTTTTATTATTATTATTATCAATAATAATAATACTTCCTCCGTTCCATTTTAAATGAAACACTTACTATTTTAGGCCTTTCAAAATAAATGAAACGTTACCTTATTTGGTATTCACTTCTCTCTATTTCTCTCCTCATCACATGGGTCCCTCTTTTTTTTTCTCTCTATCTCTCTCCTATTCTAAATCCCCGTGCCAAGGCCCTACGTTTCATTTAAAATGGAACGGAGGAAGTAATAAAAATTATTATTATTATTATTATTATTATTATTATTATTATTATTATTATTATTATTTCTGTTCGGTTCAATTCAGTTCACTTCAGTCCAAAAGAACAGGGACTTAGGCTTTGTTCTTTTGGACTGAATTAATGAAAATTTAGTTCAGTTCAGTTGAGACAAAAACAAATCAGTTCAGATTTATTCAGTTCAGTTCAGTTCAATTCAGTTAGTTTACTCTCACATTTTTCATCAACTTCAGTTCAGTTTAGACAAAAAGTTGAATTCAATCCAAAAGAACATAGCCTTAGTTTCCTTTCGCAATTTTAGTTCAGTTCATATAAATTTAGTTCAGTTCATTTTAGTCCAAAAGAACTAGCCTTAATTGCACACGATGCTTGCTCCAACGAAGTACTTCATAATAGTCATGGTAATAGTTCCATTGTAAAAAAAAAAGTTATAGTACTAGCTTCTAGACTAGTGCAAGTTGCACATGGATTTTCTTAAAATTAATAATACTTACTTTTTTTGTTTCTTTTTTTTAAGTGCAATACTTGACTTTTACGCTATTCACACATCTTATTTTGACTGTATTTTTTAACTATTATGTAAAAACAAAAATGATCAAATAAAATGTTGTTGGATTTGTTTCAATGAATATTTCATGATATCAACAATTTATAACTTCTACAAATACATAATTAGAGATATTAATGTTTAAATTTGTGCATTGACAAGCGTGAAAGTTAAATCGTTGCACTTATTTAGAAACAGAGGTTAGTATATTATAACTTTATTAAATGCATACATATAATTAATGGCTGCGATAAAAGTTGAAAAAAAAATAAGATAGTAAATTTTAGATTTTAAGATATTTCTTCCTAAAATCATCTTGTAGAAATTCATAAGTAATTAATGAAATATTAAATGCCTTAAAGTAGTGACACAACAATTTAGTATTTTTACTAATGAGAAAGTATCGGCAGCACATAATGAGATGCCAATATGACATCTCACACAAAAAGACAAAAAAATTGAGGTACTAAAGCTAAAAGTGGTACCAAAATAGAGTACAAAATAAAGTACTTTGGTACAACTTTATTTTGGTACCAACTTCAATTTGGTACGGAGTTTACATGTTGGTACTGTGACTTTTATTTTGGTACCACTTTGACTTAGTTTTGGTACCAACATTTTTTGTCTTTTTGTGTGAGATGCCACTAGCTTACTAATACTACCTCCATTCCATACTAATCTACACATTTAGTGTAACTCCAAAAACCAAGAAAAAAGAGGAGAGAGAAAGTATGTAAGTGGGTCATTTATTATTTTTAAAATTAAAAAGAGAGTGTGCAAGTGGGTACTTTATTGTCTTTTAATAGGAGAAATCATGTGGTTGTGAAATACTTGTGTATAAAGTAGTGGGTCTATATGGTGGAGCAATTAGGTAATAGAATAATATATTTGATTGCTAAAAATGGAATAAGTAGAAGTGAGAATTTGTGGAACAACATTAAACGGAAAACGGGAAGAACTTTATGGAACGAAAGAAGTATAATTTAATAAACTGGAAAAGAAAATATGTTATATAATAGGTAAAAGATAAAAAGAAATGTGACTCGTCTAATTCAATAGATAATATGTTTGCATAATTGCATATAGTCCATCCATCCTCAAAATTATCTTGTACACTATTTTTCCTCCATTCATAAATAATTATCTTGTTACTAATGGATTATTTATCCCTTATAACCCATGTGATATGAATCTCTCCACTAATTATCTCTCTCTCACACACTCTTTTTTCATATTCATGTGATGTGGATCCCTCCACTAACTCTCTGTCTTACTTAACCAATTTTTTTATTTATATTTTTACACTATTTGCCAACAATACCTATACCCCCTACTATATACTTTTAGTGGTTGTTTGGTATACAAGAAATTATGTAGGCAATAGAAATTCCCATAATTTTCTGATTTGAGTTGTTGTTTGGCTAATAGGAAGTGGGGAAAATGGAGGCAATGAAAATTTATGGGAATCTGAAATTCCCACAAATGTAGGAATTGATTTACCTACCTTCCTCTTGTTCACTCACAATTCCTACATAAATTCCTATGAATTTCTTCTAAGCTGCCCTCGCACATGGTCACTCACCCAGAGGCCCAACAAGTCCCACCACCCCAACATTGAAATTATACTTCCACCAAGATTTGAACCTTGGTCTCTTATTTGGGAGATAGAAAGCCATGCCATTGGACCAAAGGGTCCTTGGTACTATATAGTACTCTTAATATGTGTGTGCTAACCTAACATGATAACTATTTAAAAATAAATAGAGTATACTTTCCAACACGATTTCCTACAATGGCGTCTAAAAGAATAAATAATAATAATCATAATAATAATGGTGATGATGATAATAATAATAATGATGATGATGATGATGATGATGATGACGACGACGATAATAACAGCATAGTTATTATATTTCTTTTTTGAAAAAGAACACAAGGTATATGAACATACAATTAAAAATGAAAGAACACATATTTTAGGTAAAAATAACATATTGTTCATGGTACAAAGAGCATATTATTCATGTCTAAGGTTCGTTTATAATAAAAATTTAGATAGTAATGAAAAGAACATATATTATAATAAAAAAAAAGAACATATATTGAAAGAGCATACAAACTCTATTAAAAGAACACATTCTAAAAATAAAAGATAGATGCTATTTTTATATTGATGGCATGTTCAAATTTAACTAACAACATGTTCTTGGTTATATACTTATATCAATCAATTGTTCTTTTTATTATAAATAGACCTATAAATTATATTCTCCATCATATGATCTTGAATAAAATCGTTAAATATTCTTCTTAAGTTCTTATACTATTGAAATGTTCTTTACATGTACAACATCAAAAAATAACATCACATATCAAAATTGTTAATTAGAATAAATAAATATTAATAAGAACACATGCAAAGACCAAAAGATTATTCTTCTTCTTGAATACAAAAGCCAAAACATTAAAAACTTTTTGTTAAAAGAATAAAAATTCAAAAGAAAAAACTTTGATAATTGTCATTGAGTGTATCCTTGCGTAAGTTATTTATAGGTAAGATATATTAGTTTCATCTAATACCCCGGGTACACTCGTTTGAAAAAGTAATTTATTTTGAGACTAGACTTAAAATAGGTAAGGTATACTCCCTCTGCTTTTTTTCATTCTCACTTGGAATCTTGACACTATTCATACTTAGAAAGAATCTTCTCAATATTTTTCAATTTATAAGAAAAAATATAGTCATGTAGGGTCTTTTTTGATTCGTCACAATTAGTACTTTATTAATATTCAATATTATAATTTTTACTAATATATAATGAATGATAATTAAGTTCAAAGATGTGCACTAAGAGACGTGCACAAGAAAGTGAGAAGGATAAAAAAATAGAGGGAGTATTAGTTTTATCTAACCCCGGAGTGCCCGTTAGCATTTGCCATATACACTATAATACTAGCTAGTTCAATGCTCTAATTAGTGGGTTGGTGTTGTCCTTCACGATGGAGCTATATGTCAGGCTCGACCCTGGGGGTTGTTTTGAGGGGCAACCGCCTAGGGCCTAATAACATAAGGGGCCCAGTTTTTATAAAGTTTCAAATAAAAGGAAGCAACAACAACTACATTCAACAAAAGCAAGCTTGGCTTGCTGGTTTGTGCTATACTTACTATTTTACAAATCACACGTGTTCAAATCCCTTAAAGGCCAAAAGTTTTTTTTTTTTTTACATTTTTCTTTTTACATTTTCCTTTCTATACTATCTATCTCACAACACTTTTTACACTTTATTTATATTTGTCCTACATTAGCCTTTGCAATTTTATTGTTGGATACAAATATAAAAACCATTGCTATTTCAATTTTTTTTTTCCCTCAACAAACATAACCCACCACTCTCTCTCCTCCAAATAAAATAACCACTTTGTTATCTCGTATCACATCTACCTTTTTCAATAAATAACAATTGATACTAATCCTCTAAAGTTAGGTATCTTGATAGGTGTAAGAAGTGACGTGAGACTAAGGACGTAATTCATTTTAAAAGTTTTCGTTATTTATATTAACATATTAGTATTTATTATCCTACAAGTACATGTAAGAGCATGGCCAACCGTTGTCCTGTAATGTGGGCATAAGGAAAGAGAATGTATAAATAATATTGTTTATTAAGAGAGAGAAGAAAAAAGAAGAGAGAGAAATGTTGCCCAGTCCATGGTGAAGAACCAAAGCAAAGGAGGGCAAAGCTTTAGCAACTTACACGTGGATAGGTGGGAAAAGGAAAGTTGAGCTTGCAATTTGAAGGAAAGTCAAAATATAGTAGGGCAACCATTGGGAGTAAAAAAATTATGGGTTTGAGATAAGTTGGATATGAGTGAGGTGGGAGAGAGAAGTAATAAATTAATTGATGACCACAAATATAGGATAACCATTTGGTTTGCTCTAATGGCAGTAAACATATTTAATTTATTGTTTAAGTGTTATACCATGTTATGGTACTTTTCTTTGATTGTAGAGTTATTTTGATCCATTTAGGGTAATCTTGATTTAAGTGTTGGTAAGTTGTAATTAGTGTAAAAAATAATATATTTTTTTATATAAAAATAATATACTTAAATAAAAAATATATTTTCTCCGTTCTTTTCATTGCCTACTTTGACTTTAATACTATTCAGATATATACATGACTTTGATTATCTATTTTGATGTATAATTAGGAAAAAACATAGTGTACTTAATTATTTTGTTGTGTAAGTGTCAAAAAAATTACTACTCCCTCTGTCCCAGAATACTCTTTACACTTTCCTTTTTCATCTGTCCCATAATACTCTTTACATTTCTGTTTTTGGATATGACCCACTATTATTTTAATCCTTCTACCTTTTAATCATTGGCCCACACTCTATCTCCTCCAAATAAAATAATACCACTCCTACTACCTACCAACTCTAACTATTAGCCCACATTCTCTCTCCACCAAATAAAATAATACTACTTTTACTACCTACTAACACCTATCACATCTACTTTTTCAATAAAATAACAATTGATAAACAAACTACAACTTATCATCTAAAACGACGTGCCCTGATAAGTGTCGAGAGTATTCTGGGACGGAGGGAGTACTTGTTATGAAAATAGTGAGAGGGGAACAAGGGGAGAGAAACGGTAGAATGAAAGTCGTAGTTATCTTATTCAATAGACAGAAGAGTATATATATACAAGTCAATGTTATAATGGACATTCACAATATATAAATATATTTTCTCATATATTTTCTCATGTCCGTTTTTATGAACTCTAATCGACTAACTCTGTACTGATTCTCTTCAGGAGAACAAACAAATTGGGGAGTAAATATATTTACGCAGTTGGATTTTCTTATGCTGAATAATATTTTGCCCCAAATATGAGATCAATTAACTTATGCAATAAATTCAATTGCAATACATAAACTATTCATAAACATACTCGTATGTCTTGCTCACTATAATAAAACTTGTATAATATCAATGATTGTCAAGATCTCCGATATCATGCTTAATCTCAATATTGTGCATGTCTTGCCCTTAAAATAATATAGTTACAACACGAGAGAGTTTTCAGCACATTTTCTATAATAAAATTTTCAAATTTCTCAAAATGGGTAAGTTACACCCAAATGGCCTAATTTGTCACATTAAGGATATTTCTCATGTCGTGATATTTCATTATGAATACTCTATACATGCCAAACTTCTGATTGGTCAAAATTTCAAATGGTCATACTTCTCATTAACCAACCGGTCGGATAATATTTGAATTTATTACTTGAATATAAAGAATACACTATCAATCTCGCTAGATAATGATGTGACATCTGACACCACCAACGTGTCTTTTATATTGGCAAGATTAAATTTTGCGACTCCTTCCGGGAGAACTTATGCTCTTCCAAAGCATATTATACTTGAAGATATATAATATATATACTCTTCAGAAGCATCAATTCAATATAAACTATTGATAAAAATGGTAACAAGAGATCTTAATTTATAAATTATTATCAATACTATCTCAACCTAGTCTCTTTGATTCATGAAGTTCATTAATGTCAGAGTATATATTCACATAATCATCCTAAATAAAAACTTCAAATTTTGTCTTGACAATTTATTCTCATAATACGAGTAATTGCAACTATGTTTATAAAAAACATCAAGACAACAAATAATATTAAAGGCCATACATTCAAGTTGCATAATATTTGACAGAATTCACTATAGGAGATAATGATACTGACCATTAATACATTGATTTACATATCATATCAAATCGTTATAATTCACAAGAATTCCAACAAATCTATCCATGCTATATATATCCATATCAAGAGTCAACCAATACTAAGGATTACCATTATCAATCATCAAATTCTATGGTGTTAAAGTGATAGTCAAATAGAAATTAAACAAATTATATGGATGATCTTCCTTAATCAAATAAAAAAAATTCTTTGACAATATATGGATGATCTTCCTCAATCAAATAATAAAAAAAATTAAACAAATTAAAGAAACATATATTGTCAAATTGACAACAATGCAGTATAAGAAAGCAAAAGGGATTAAATTTTTATTTTAATTTGTTCTCTGCTATGGTACAAACATAAGCAATATGTATTCGTGCAAATAATGATATGATTTGTGGAGGCAAGAGTTTCATCCACATCAAACTCTTCTCCAAATGTCAATCCTCGATTACACTAAATATTGGTTTAAAGAAAGCGAACATAAAGTATGACAGATACTTATAATTCTTTGAATTTCAAAATTGCGGCAATGAACTTAAAATATTGTGTTCTGGATTCGACTATCAAGATTTGGTACTTCAAAAATTCAATAGATTTGTCAAATTATGTCCATTAAAGTTAATTTGCATCAATAGAAACTAATATAACCAAAACGGAAGATAAAACCAACAAAGAGAACTTACAATGATTGAACTTTCTTTCCATTTTCTTAATTGTTGACAATTTGCCTTTTGTTTTTCCATCAACCAATTAGCAATGGTGTAATCAAACAATTAAAGTAAACTTACATCATTCTCTTTGCTTTTCTTTCGTAGTTCTTGTTGTTATATTTTGTTTTCTGTTCAATCAATTTGCAATTTGCAATGGTGCTGATAACGTATTATGAAAATAGAGAGAGAAGGTAACAAGGGGAGAGAAACGGTAGAATGAAAGTCGTAGTTATCTTATTCAATAGACACAAGAGTATATATATACAAGTCAAGGTTATAATGGACATTCACAATATATATTTATAACACTACCTTTTTTTTTTTTTTGATAATTTGGCAGATTTTATTTCATAGCAAAAGTGTTCAGATACACACTGACTTCAAAAAAACATAAGAGGTATATCACCTCTTCAGTAGCTAATGGACCACTAGGAGACTCAGTCTTTGTACACTACTAGGCCATGAAATTACATCCAAGGTATGAAATCTGCATCTCTGCGCAAGCGTTGTTTTGCGAGGGAATCCGCCACCATATTGGATTCCCTACCTTTATGAGTGATAGTAACGTTGAGCCATTCCTTCCTTGCATTTCTGATGAAGTTGAGTTGGAAACATAGGTTCCTAGGTTCCAAGGTCCCCCTTGACTATCATTGCACCATTTGACCGCATTGCACGAATCCGATTCAATCACAATAGGGAAGGAATTGAAACTGTTATTCCGAATTGTGATTTGAATAGCGCGATAAATCGCCAAAACTTCCGCACAATTTATCTCAATGGGGGGTTGGACATGAGAACATGCATTTGAATAGTCCATCATTGCCCCTCAAAATCCCACCAATGGCAGACATTTGGAGACTTGCACTATACGACGCATCCACATTCCACTTTAAGTGGCCAGGAGGGGGTGGAGACCATAAAACAGGAGCGGGAGTGAAGGTTGACGAACCAACTAGGCCATTTGAAAGTGGCCAAGCAAGACAAGTTGGGTTTTTTTTATGATATCTTCACTTGAGTAAGGAAATGAGTCTCCCCATCCTTTAATCCACCAACTGAGACGAACTAGGACCAAGTCTTACAGTTGAGGAAGAGAGAGAGATGTTATTGAAAATGCGAGCATTCCGCTCCTTCCAAATAGTCCAGACAATAATATGAAAGCATGCCACCCATACTTTTTTGAGAAAAGCTCCTTTGGAGCAAAATTGCCACCGTTCAAATGCTTCAATGAGAGAATTGGGTGGCACCCAATGTAAGTTCCATATATTCAGCCACCAAGACCAAAGAAGCCATGAGAAGGAACAGTGGAGTAGTAAATGATTATAGTTTTCAGGCGAGCAATTGCATAAAACGCACATTACCTCGTCATTCGAAATGATTCCGATTCAGGCGAGCTTAGTCTTGGTGTTTATTTTCCCATGCAATGCGAGCAAGGTAAAAAGTTCAATTCGTTGTGGGATTAGACCACGCCACATACCCCTGATTGGAGAGACCTCACTATGATTTTCAATTTTTGCGAGTTCATAGCATAACGATTTCACAGAGAATGAGCCCGCTTTGTGGGGAGTCCAAACCATTGAATCCACCCCATCTGGAGATAACTGAGCCGAATCTAGCAGGGATTTTAGGGCCTCATATTCTTGAATGTTAGGATCGACCCTGCTATATGTGTGGTGAAAAATCTAGGTCTGCCACCACATGTAAGAGGCCCTAAGCTTAAGTTTCACTTCGGGCCTATAAAATGTCAGGAACGACCCTGCTATATGTGTGCATCTGTGTGAGCAAAGTATAAGTGTTTTAAGTGCTTGTAAGTTGTAACTTGAGTCCTAAGTGAGGGGTAATCTTTGTTTCGTATATACTTTCTCTCTCTACGACGGCAACTGTTTTGTGTTTTCCTAGTGAAAATCGATCCTTAGGTTTATTATACTCCATGAATTTGATTTGCAACATGAACTATAAGATATCAAAAGGCCGCAAACCAAGATTTTTATTTTATTTTTTATTGAAACCTTTTTCTTACTTAGAGCGCCCTTAGAAGCCATTCAAGATTAGTAGAATCAAAATCTAAACAAGCAAAAATAGTAATATTTGTTCAGATCAACGCTATCAAAATCTAAACAAGCAAAGATAAAGGGACAATGAATTAAAAAGTTTCATTATGAAATAAGGAAAAAAAAATCCGTCCGAGATTACATAATCACCCTAAAGTATATGCAATAGTAATTAATTCCAATAAAAAAAATAGTAATTGCGTTTAAGGCTAAAGAATAGCCTTCTTTAGGAAAACTTTACGAACGAAGTCACTCGTCAATGAGCCAACGAACTACTAGTACGGTGATAACTGGTAGTAAAATAACTGATAGCTCAATGCAGAAGGGACCCATGAGAGGACTCATGAGATGCACAACACTATCAGCAAAACGCTTGGAGAATGGTAGTAGATCTAACAAAAACTTGTGTGACATGAAAAAACCTAACGACCCTAAAACTACGTAGACTAATGAAATTAATGTAACGTACATTGGGAGTCTTACTAAAACACGTTGCCAACGAAGAAACACCAACAACTCCTCGAAATCATTAAGCGTACCTTGTGTACGATGCTTAATATGATCACATACCAACATCATCAACCACAACCCAAAAACAGCAAGAAAGAGTCCCATTGTAAAGTATACGTGTGATCCAAACATTATTGCTTGAAGTTGCATGTCCGAGGAATCTGATACTTGGAAGATAATTAGCCCCAGTTGAAGCCAGGATATAATAAGGCAACATGTCACACTGATCTTGTTTAATAACTGCAATTCACCAAATTCAATCTCGACGATATACGCCTCATCGCGGTCGAGGTACCTCGCCATAACTAGCTACGAATTTTGTGGACTGAAATACTCTTTGCTTAAATAATGTCGATTACAAAGGCTAGGGATAGATTACGGTTTCTAATACTACATCTATTAGGCATAGGAAAGTTGAAAATTACTAGAGTACTAGTACTATCACAATTCGATGTTAAGTAGGGCTTTCAATATCTATTTCACGTTTTACTAACTTCAATCATATCTTTTGACGTGTAGATATATGATGACGTTTCAAATCTAATCGTAAAGTTTGTAGATAAATTTATCTTAAGCATAATTAATTTCATTCCTTTAATGAATATAAAAATCAATTTTATCATTACAAGATTTTCATTTTTTTTTGTTAAATTAGATTCTATTAAAACAAGAAAAGAAATCGTGGAATTAAGGTAAAATAATTCTATTGGAACTCAAAAAGAAAAGTATCATCGGCTAAATTAACCTCTAGATTCCTTATTATATATAAACGGTGAGAATTAAGATTGGTCTTTTGGCTTAGTTGTTAAAAGTTTTGAGAGTCCTTGATCAAACTGGGTGAGTGTTACTGTTATATCTTATATCTACTAAAACAACAGATACATGGTTAATATAACATACTATAGTGAAATATGATTGCAAAACTTAGATTGAGGTGTTAAGATATTTTAGGAATTAATTTGTTAAGGGATATTAATTGATTCCTTTATGATGTATTCCTATCTTTTAGGAAACTTTCTTATCTTTTGTGATTGCCTCCCTTATGAGGTCTTCTAAGTTGTATATTACGCAGAGCTTAATGAAGGCAATGGCCAAGCTTGATTCTGGCCTCAAAACCCTTTGTCATGGTATCACAGCAGGTTAAGAAAACCACCATTGATATCTGAAATTTTTTTTTTTTTTTCTTCTCTCGCCATGGCTGGCGATGACACAAATCCCACACCACCACCTAAAATCGATTCTACTTCTCCTTTCTTCCTCGGACCTCAAGATCGTCCGGGAGATTTCATTACCCCTACGCGACTCAGTCTTGATAATTACGCGGATTGGGCTTTAGATATTCAGTTAGCCTTGATTGCTCGCCGCAAATTTGGCTTCGTGGATGGTACTATCTCCGCGCCCGTCGCTCCATGCACCGACACCGATTGGCAAACCATCAACGCTATGCTTGTTTCTTGGATCACCAACACCATCACCCCCGAGGTAAAGAGTACATTAACTAAATATCGTGACCCTAAACGTTTGTGGGATCATCTTCACCAACGTTTTTCTTTAGTTAATGGTCCCCGTATACAACAAATTAAATCTTCTATTGCTCGTTGCGAACAATCTAAAACCATGTCTATATCTACTTACTATGGAAAATTGAATGCATTATGGGAGGAGCTTTCTCTTCTTGAACCTCCTATTAATTGTTCATGTTGTAAACAATGCACTGCTTCTGAACTTTATAATGCACGACGTGAAACATCTAAGCTGCATGAATTTTTAATGGGTTTGTACCCAGATTATTATGCTCAGTTACGCTCGAATATATTGTCCTCGGATCCATTACCAACACTTGATCGAGCCTATCATCTTGCCATCCAAGATGAGCGGGTTCGCTTGTCTCACCTTTCTACTGTTGACAAGCCCTCCGAGGCCCTTGGTTTTTCTGTTCGAGCTCCAGCCAGTAATATGCGTGGCTCTTCTTCTCGGTCTGTGTGTGGGCAGTGTAACAAGCCCGGCCATGATACCTCCTCATGTTGGGCTCATTTAACTTGCACTCACTGCAAGAAAAAGGGCCATGGAGCTACTCATTGCTATGAACTTCATGGATATCCCGACAAGAATAAGGGAGCCGGTCGGGGACGTGTTCCAGCTCGTGCACATGCTGCCACCAGCAGCACTACCGTGGCTGCTGCCACCAGTTCTGCCGCCTCTTCCTCTCTTCCGGGCAGCAGCTCCTCCTCTTCCCTTTTTACTCCGGAGCAATGGAAGGCCCTCGCCGGTCTCTTCGGTAATACCACCATTCCTGCCCATCGATTGAATGGTAAGTTCGATAAATATTTGTGGATCATTGATACGGGTGCAACCCATCACGTTACCGGTGATAAATCATGGTTGTTTGATACTACGACCTTTGATTGCCCAGTTGGGCTTCCTAATGGTGACTCAGTTATTTCTACCATGTCCGGCTCGGTTTGTTTAACCTCTAAAATCACTCTTAAGAATGTTCTTTTTGTTCCAAATTTGAGTTGCAATTTACTTTCTGTGTCTCAACTTAGCGATGATTTGCATTGTGATGTCCAATTTAACTCTTCTATGTGTGTCATACAGGACCCCATGAAGGTGCTGATTGGAACGGGGATTAGGAAGGATGGATTGTACTACTTTGCGGGCAATGATTCAATCCAACATGTCTCTATTCCTTCTGCTTCTTCGGTTATGGAGTTGTGGCATCAACGAATGGGTCATCCATCTGAGAAAGTCGTAAAGTTACTACCCCCTCTTTGCAATCATAAGGGTAGTTTACATCCTAGTTGTGAGATTTGTTTTCGTTCTAAACATTCTAGACATAAGTTTCCTTCTAGTGACTCTCGAGCTTCTAGAATTTTTGAGAAGATTCATTGTGATTTGTGGGGGCCCTATAGACATGTTTCCTCTAGTAGTGCTCGTTATTTTTTAACCATTGTGGATGATTTCTCTAGAGCTGTTTGGACATATCTTTTAGTTGATAAATTAGAAGTTTTTGCTATGTTCATGTCTTTTGTGGCTATGGTTGATCGCCAATTTTCTCAAAATATTCAAGTTGTTCAAAGTGATAATGGAACTGAATTCAATTGCTTACTTGATTACTTTGCCTCTACTGGCATCTTATTTCAAACTTCATGTGTGGGTACTCCAGAACAAAATGGGAGGGTAGAACGCAAGCATCAACATATTCTTAATGTTGCCCGTGCCTTACGCTTTCAAGCTCATGTGCCTATTTATTTTTGGGGAGAGTGTGTTCTTGCTGCAGCTCATTTAATTAATAGAACTCCTTCTTTGTTGCTTAATGGCAAAACTCCTTTTGAATGTTTATTTGGTCACACTCCTTCCTATGATGCTATTCGTGTTTTTGGATGCCTTGCTTTTGCTCACAATCAGAAAACCAAAGGGGATAAGTTTGCTAGCCGTAGTCGAAAGTGTGTCTTTCTTGGTTATCCTTTTGGGAAAAAGGGGTGGAAGTTATATGATCTAGACACTCAAGAATTCTTTGTTTCTAGAGATGTCAAATTTTTTGAAGCCACCTTTCCATTTCTTTCTCCTGAGGATACTAATATTGTCCCTGAAGACATGTTTCCCGAGCCTTCTTTTATTCATTATGATTTTGAGGAATTTGAGACCATCCACCCTACATCTCAATCTGCCCCTCTTCATGCTCCATCTACCAATTCATCCATTACACCACAAAATGCTCCTTTGGCTCATGATATTACCACCAATTCTCCTCCTTCAGTGTCTCTACCCTCTACTAGTGGTCCATTTTCCTCATCAGGCCCAGATCTTCAAAATGCGTCCAACTCAGCTCCTCACCCTTCGCCCAATTCGCCCAAACACGTCTCACCACATTTGTCCAGCCCAGCTCCTCACAAAATCTCTCACTCCAATCCTCAAAACACATCGGGCCCACCTCCTTCACACTCTCTCGGCCCAGCTCTCACCTCTCCTCCCTTCCCGGCCGCGCGTCCTAGCGCTACTCCTTCTTCACAAATTTCTTCACAGCCCGTTTCTTCCTTGGGCCCAACTGACATTTCGGCCCCAACATCTTCTATAGACCCGCCCCCTTCTTCTTCTCCTGATCAGGCCTTGGGCCGTGGACTTCGTGAAAAAATTCCTTCTTCTCGGTTACGTGACTATGTAACCCATTCTATCATTGCTCCAAGTGTTCGTCCATCCTCTTCTTCTACCGGTTCCTCTCATCCTTCAGGTACTCCTTATCCCTTGGCTCACTATATAAATTGTGACAATTACTCTGTAAATTATCGGAAGTTTCTTGCAACTCTTATTTCTGAACAGGAACCTCATTCTTTCAAAGAGGCTATGAAACATGAGGGTTGGCGGGCCTCCATGCAAAAAGAAATTCAGGCTCTTGAGGACAATGGCACTTGGACTCTAGAACCTCTTCCTCCGGGAAAACATGCTTTAGGTAGCCAATGGGTTTATCGTATCAAATATCATTCTGATGGGCGGATTGAACGTCTCAAGTCTCGATTGGTTGTTTTTGGTAATCATCAGCAGGCTGGGATTGATTACAATGAGACTTTTGCTCCTGTTGCCAAGATGACCACGGTTCGTGTTTTTCTTGCTATTGCCGCCTCCAAAAATTGGGAGTTGCATCAGATGGATGTACACAATGCTTTCTTACATGGTGATCTTGATGAGGAACTTTATATGAAACTTCCTCCTGGCTTTGCTCGTACTGATCCTAATCTTGTTTGCCGCTTGCGCAAATCTTTGTATGGGTTAAAGCAGGCTCCTCGGTGTTGGTTTGCCAAACTAGTCACTGCTCTGAAAGGGTATGGTTTCTTACAATCTTACTCTGATTATTCTTTGTTTACTTTCACTAGCGGCACCATTCAGATCAATGTGTTGGTTTATGTTGATGATCTTATCATTTCTGGGAACGATTCCGCTGCTTTATCTTTGTTCAAAGCTTATCTCAGTGATTGCTTTAAGATGAAGGATTTGGGTACTCTAAAATATTTTTTGGGTATTGAAGTTGCTCGTAGCTCTTCTGGTTTGTTTCTTTGTCAACGAAAATATACCCTTGACATTATTTCTGAGGTTGGTTTGTTGGGTGCCAAGCCATGTGGCTTTCCTATGGAGCAAAACCATCGTCTTGGTCAAGATGCGGGCCCTTTATTTGACGATCCTGAGCGATATCGTCGTCTTGTCGGTCGTCTCATCTATCTTGCTGTTACTCGTCCGGATCTTGCTTATTCGGTGCACATTCTTTCTCAGTTTCTTCAAGCCCCTCATGTGGCTCACTGGGAGGCAGTTGTTCGTGTTGTTCGGTACCTGAAAGGTACTCCTGGTCAGGGTATTCTCCTTCGTGCTGATAGTGATCTTACTCTTCAGGGTTGGTGTGACTCTGATTGGGCTGCGTGTCCTATAACACGCCGTTCCTTGTCCGGTTGGCTTGTTTTCTTAGGCCATTCTCCTATTTCTTGGAAGACTAAGAAGCAACATACTGTTTCCTTGTCTTCGGCCGAAGCTGAGTATCGCTCGATGACAGCTATTACTTGCGAGCTTAAATGGCTCAAAGGGTTATTGTTGAGCCTTGGTGTGCATCATCCTAAAGCTATTGCTCTCTTCTGTGATAGTCAATCTGCTCTTCACATTGCTCACAATCCAGTGTTTCATGAACGCACAAAACACATTGAGGTTGATTGTCATTTTGTGCGCGATGCTATAAAGGCCGGTTTGATCGCTCCTTCTTATGTTCGTACTTCTGCTCAGCTAGCAGATATCTTCACCAAAGCTCTTGGCAAGTCCCAGTTTGATCTTCTATTGTCCAAGTTGGGCATTTTTCCTCCCCATGCTCCAACTTGAGGGGGGGTGTTAAGATATTTTAGGAATTAATTTGTTAAGGGATATTAATTGATTCCTTTATGATGTATTCCTATCTTTTAGGAAACTTTCTTATCTTTTGTGATTGCCTCCCTTATGAGGTCTTCTAAGTTGTATATTACGCAGAGCTTAATGAAGGCAATGGCCAAGCTTGATTCTGGCCTCAAAACCCTTTGTCATGAGGGAATTGTTTGGTAGAATATCAAAAAATTTATAGCTTAAAATTCTAAAAACAGCCTAAAAATAATGATATAACTTATCTCTCATCATTGTTTATTACTACAAAAGTACTTATTTTACTAGACACTCTCTTTGTTATAATGGTCTACACATTTATTATGACACCAAATATTAAGTAGAAGTGAGGAAACTCTGTAGCTCAGCTAGCGTTGCCTTACAAGTTGGGGATTCCATTGACGTCTTGAAAATGTTTCCCAATTTGTACTCGATGCGGCTTTGAGGAAGAAGGTGATCGAGCTTCATGCTATATGGTGATGTCTAGGGGATGCTGCTATTTGGGAGACCTTGGACTTGGGTGCTTTTTTTAATGACTGTCCAAAATTTAGGAATGTGCTTGACTGGATTGAGTTGTGCTTGCAATCCTTTATCTTGCAGCGAGATGGAGTTGGTGGCTGTTGTGGCATGGGCTATATGGAATGAGAAAAATAATCTGCTCCATGGGTGTACTCCTTCGATCGACACCCCGGTGAAGTGGGTACCGCTGCGGTGTCTTTGCTAACAGCCTTTAGAATGGGCCAGTGCGGGTCTGTCGTATGATCCGCAAAGACAGCTAGCCGATGCGTCTTGGTGCCTACCGCAAAGACAAAGAACAGGTGTTACAAAATTAATGTGGATGCAGCTGTCTTTGGGGAGAATGATGTGGGTATGAGGGTGGTTATTAGAGACTATTCGAGGATTGTTATTAGAGCAGGTGTGAAGCAGGTTTAATGTAAGCGGAGTGTGAATGTAGCGGAGGCGAAAGCAATGGTCTTTGGACTAACAAGATGACTCTTCAATGTAATGCCTCATCAGTGGTTTTGGAGAGTGATTGCCAAGAAATTATCAAGAAGCTTAAGGAGAGATCCTTGGAGGGTTGGTATGTGGATGTGATTATTAGAGAAAGTGTATCACTTGTTAATTTGTTTGGTGTGTGTTCTCTTTCTCATGTTTTTAGGGAGCTCAATGATATATGCAGCCTATGTTATAGCTCGTCAATGTAATGCCTCATGTTTGATATGTGTTCTCTTTCTCATGATTTCAATCTTTTTTTTATAATGATTTTTTTATGGAAAAAGAGCCTTGATTTCTAACTTTTAATAATACAACTATTGATTCGTCTCGAAAACCCCACCCTTACTCTCGAAAACACCACCCCACCCCCCGAAAACCCTACTCTTACTCTCGAAAAAACACCACCCCACCTGAGCACAAGGAAAACGACGGAGATTCGTCTCCCCTTTGCACAAGGAATTCCAGATCTGAGCACAAGGAAAACGACAGAAATTCGCCTTTGCTTGCTAGAAATTTTACAGCGGAGATCCGTTGAACGCAGTCGTGGCACGGAGATGGAGAGCAGAAACAATGGGGAGGGGGTGGGGGAGGGCCTGCGGCGGTGGAGTGGAGGGGAGAGGGAGGGGGTGGGGGGCTGGGCTAGGGTGGAGGAGGGGAGGAGGGGGTGGAGGAAGGGGGTTGGGCTTTGGGGTGGTGGGGGGAGGGGTTGGTCCCTACTCCCTTTAATCCCCTACCCTTACTTTTACTTTGAAATACCTTATCCAATTTTTTCCTAGATAACCGTGTTTTTCAAAAGTGTCACATGTAAAAAAAACGGAGGAAATATGTATTTTTTGACACAAACAACCTCTTTTTTTTGTAAATCACATGTATTAGCATGAGGTCCACACTAATTTAGTGTTGATAAGGTGTATATAAGTTTTTTTTTTTACTTATTTCTTAGGCTATATAAGAGCAAGTGATGCTCTTTTCAGCATTTGTTAATTTTCTGTTCATCATTTGGATGTAACCCTAGGTTGTAATTGTCTAGATGTAATGCCCTTAGGTTGTAATTCAGGTTTAAATTAATGCAAATTTCTCCTATATTAGAAAAATAGAAATTTTAAACTATTCAAATTTAAGTCTCTTTCAAACAAATAGGTTCTTATACTTCCTCCATTTTCTTTCTATGTGCTACATTGGTGATTTGGGAAATGAACCACTACCTTTGACTGTTAGTTTTGATTTTTTTTATAAGCAAAAATATAGTTATGTGTGGTCTTGTTAAATTCGTCTCGATGTGTAGATTTATAATATCAAAATTTTATTTAAATGATACAAGAGATATTAAGGGTTATATAACGTCTTAAAAACCACATAACAACAATATAACAAATAAAAAGAAGCATGGGGAGTATATGTAAAATATGGGACAAAAGAATTTGATTCATATTAGATTGAAAAAAGCTTCTGTACTACCAACTACCAAGGGATAACCTTTCAAATAAAAAAAAAAAAAAACTACCAAGGGACAATAACATGCAATAACTATCAACAGTGGAAAAAAAGTGAAAAGGCAGAAGCAGAGGAATGAAGAAGATGAGAGAAACCAAAACAACACAGAAAAACCAAGAAGATGACAACACCATAATTGAGGTAAGAGAAGAGCTTATGGTTTCACCTACATATGATGTTCCAAGAAAAGCTCACTTTGTAAAACCTTCATTACACTCTAAAAACAACCCACTTCCAAAACCCCCTTTTTCTGTTCTCTCTTCAAATCCCAACATCAAAGAGTTTACAAAAAAAGTGTCTTTCAAGGGCAGGCCAAAGCCACAAAACTTATGGAAAGAATGGGTTCAAAATTTACTCCAAATTCACCAAAAAACGTGGAAAAAAGTTGGAATCTTTGATGCAATTAGGATTTCTACTTATAATATTAAGAGATATAATGAGTTAGTGGTTGAATTGGCTGCAAAATGGTGCGTTGAAACCAATACATTTGTTTTCTCATGGGGTGAAGCTACCATCACTTTGGAGGATGTGATGATCTTAGGTGGGTTTTCAGCATTGGGGTATTCTGTTGTTGAACATTTTCATTGCAGTAAGATTAAACAGCTTGAGAAAGAAATGGTGCATGGTTTCGTCGAAATCCGAAGAAGTAATAAGAACAACCAAGTTACCCATTATAGTTGGATGAAGTATTTCAAGGGAAAGGGTGGTGAGTTGGAGCATGTAGCTATTCTTGTTTTGTGGTTGTCAAGGTATGTTTTCTCCACAAATTTCTACAACATAATTTCCCAAAATTTGTTTAATCTTGCCATTAATCTTGCAACGGGTACCCAGCTTGCTCTAGCTCCTGCTGTTTTAGCTGCAATTTATAGGGATTTAAGGTTGTTGAATCAGAACATTGTGAGTTTTACTTGTAAAGGTGGAGATGATCATGGTCCAAACCTTACTGTTTGGGCATTATTTCAGTTTGTTCAGCTCTGGGCTTGGGAGAGGTTCCCAAATTTAAGTCCGAAACCCGGCTGTATAGCTCGAGGTAAGCCGAGAGTGGCTCGTTGACATGACAAAGAAAAACTGAAATGTCAGAGTTTGCAGCAACAGATTGACTGTGCTGCAGAAATTTTTTGTTGGAAGCCTTATGCTTTAAAACTGAGAAACTGGGAAGTTCCCAAGATTTATTGTGTGTCTGATCAAGAGAAATGGGTGGTGCTAGATTCCGAGATGGATGAAGAACTAGTTTCGTTTGCGAGGTGCTTGAGGCCTTGTGAGTTGGTTGGTATGGATTGTGTGGAACAATACCTTCCAGGCTTCCACATAGAGTAGGGATGCAGTTTGGGTTTGATCAAGATGTTCCGAATTTTGTTCCTAGATCGAATGCTGATAATGATGTTGCTTGGAGTAGCTATTGTGAACCATTAGATGGTCTAAAGCTTTACTTACCTTCTAGATTGTTTAAAGGAGATATAACAGGGCAGTACTTGAACTGGTGGCGCAATGCATCGCATCATGATCAGAAAGTAAAAGAGGTCAAAAGAAGCAACAACACGAACGAGGGCAGTATGAGTTTCAGAGGACCCTGAGACCAACACTGTCTATGGTGCACTTGTTGAAGGTGAGCAAGATAAAACAGACAAGCAGCAAATAAACACTTCAATTGATGATTTCATGATTGTGGGTGATACAGAAGACTATGTATGTGACCCTTCTGAAGCACTAGTTCTTAATGTTGAAGACACGCAGCAAACGAATACTGCAATTGATGATCTCATGAATGTGAGAGATACAGAAGATGATGTATGTGAACCTTCCAAAGCAATAGGTCTTAAGGTTGAAGACACACAGCAAATAAACACTTCAATGGATGATATAGTGAGAAATACAGAAGATGATGTATGTGGCCCTTCTGAAGCAATAGGTCTAAAGGTTGAAGATACACAGGAAATGAACACTTCAATTGATGATCTTGTGATCGTGAGTGATACAGAAGATGATTTCTGTGACCCTTTTCAAGCAATAGCTCTTAAGCTTGAAGATCGAATTACTGAACTCGAACGAGTGGTTTCTGTTATCAGAGCAACTAAAGGGATCAAGAAGTAGGTAAGTAAAGGTTTTGATGATCATTATAAATTTATAATATTGTAAGCTTGGTTTACGGCCCAAAACTGTAGTGTGTTTAAGAAAATATACCAATTTGACATCTATAATTATAGATGAAATTATAGATGAAGTATACCTGTTTCTCTCACCAAGGGAGATTTTGCTACCAATTTGACGGATGATGTCTTTGCATCAAATGTAGCAAATAACTACAAACATGGATCAGAAGAATTCCATGGCACACAGAAAAAAGAAATACTTCTAGCTGTTTAAGATAACAGATTTGATTCAGATTAACATGCCATATGTGTAGATAAACTACCAAATCATAATCTGCCATCAATTGATTCTAGTGAAATGCAAGGTTTAAGATGTTATTGCCGAGTATATTGAAGCTTTGATGCACCAATTCTCAATTTGGCATACAGTACATGCACACACATAAATAACATGTTCAATGAGCATAATTTTGAAAGTTCCAATGAGTGCAAATGTTCTAAGAGTTTGAGCAAATTAATATAAGATGGGTTCATTAGTAACTCCAGAACAATAAGTGTAGTAGGTTTCAATTCTCCTGAGAAAGATATGTCTAAGTAACAAAATCATATGCATTGCAGATCCAGATTAGTAAAGAAGATGTAAAGGAACATAACATCCAAGAAAACACATTGCAGGAGAGGATGTAACGCGAAACCAACATATACTACTTTGTCAAAGACTTGCTTCTGAGGCAACGACATGTATCCTCTTAGTCATAATGTCTATAAGAGAACTGCTGTTGCATTTCATAGTTCATGTGTATAAAGGCATATAACGTATAACTAACAAAGCAAATACATGACAACTAAGAAGCTTTGTGGCTCTACATTTAAATTTCCATCTATGTTGTCTTGAACATCTCTTTGTATCATGTACAACCTCAAAAATACCTACAATCCAGAGTCTGTAGTTTCTAATATATCAGTTCCTGTAACATCAGAGGTCATTCTAAAGCATGAGGTCAATGACCATAGATAACCGGTCTGTCGGAGTGAGTTACTGCATCTACTTCTGCACGACTGCACGTTGTTATAACAGCCGAAAATCATATGGACATATAACTAAAGAGTAACTAACATTGAAGCTAGTTTCATTTTGCCTCTAGATCTAGCTGATATATTACCTGCTTTCACAATGCCTACAATTCTCTGCTGAAACTCTGACCGGGAAGGGGTGACAACATGCATTCTCTTAGTCAAAAAACAAAAGAAAAGAACATTGATGTGGTTCCATTAGTAAAACATTTATAGACATTAAACATGGCAATGATAAGACTAAGAGCTCTCTGCACAAGCTCTACATTTGATTTCCATATAAGCAATCAAGTACATCTATTTTGAATCAAGTATGAACTCAGATAAGTATAAGATTGAAAAGGCTTATTCATTTCATTAATACTCCAAGCTATTTATACAACACTATACGAGATACATTAGTAAAGCTAAAGATACTTATCAACATAAGAAGATAAGTTTACAGTATAACAAACTATGAGATATGATGAGATATTATACAAGAGTTATCTACAACAATATAAGATATAAGATAGAGTTTGACTACGTCTAACTCTTATCACTAATATGCCCCCGCAAGACGGACGGACGTGAGACAAGACAGATCTTGGATAGGAGACCATCTAACCAAGGCCGAGATAAAGGCTTGGTTAGAAAATCTGCAAGTTGGTCCCCCGTAGGAACATGAGTCACATGCAATGAACCATTTTGAACCTGCTTCCGAATGAAGAGAAACGCTATGGCGAGGTGCTTCATTTTAGAGTGGAAAACCGGATTTGCACTAAGATGCATGGTGCTCAAGTTGTCACAATAAATGACTGGAGTAATAGTAATGACACGGAGAGCTCCTGGAGCACGTTGCGAATGTTCATAAGTTCATCAGTAGTAGATGCGACTGCGCGATACTCGACTTCGGTAGAAGAGCGAGCAATAGATTTTTGCTTCTTGGAGGTCCAAGTTATTGGAGTGCGGCCTAGGAAAACGACGTGACCCATGGTGGAGATATAATCATCGCGATCTCTCGCCCAATCCGCATCTGAAAATGCATGAAGATTAAGAGGGGAAGCATGATAGATAGTAATACATTTGTCAAGGGTGCCGCACAAATAACGCATGAGACGTTTCAAGGCTGCTCAATCAGATGTTGTAGGGGAGTGCATATATTGAGAGAGCCAGTTTACAGCAAAGGCAACATCCGGCCAAGTAAGTGTTAAGTATTGTAGACCTCCGACTGCAGCCTGATAATCCTTCGGGACATCAAGTGTAGTGCCGGCAGCAAGGAGGGGTTGAGTGACCACCATGGGAGTAGGAGACTGCTTGGCTTCAACCATTCCCAACTGCTGGAGAAAATCAAGGATATATTGTCTGAGGAACAAGCCGTGGGGTGAAGGAATGACCTCAACCCCCAAAAAATAAGACAAAGCACCAAGGTCTTTTAATGCAAACCTGGTAGAAAGTTGATGAACAAAGTGATTAATAGGAGTAGTATAAGAACCATTAACAATAATGTCATCTACATACACTATGAGATAAATTGTGTGAGATGAAGTAGAGAGCATAAATAAAGATGTATCCGAGAGAGCGCGTTTGAAACCAAGCCCAAGTAAAAAATTTGTTAATTCCGTATACTAGACCCGAGGGACTTGTTTCAAACCATATATAGCTTTGTTAAGCTTGCACACATGAGAAGAATGCACAGAATCAACGAACCCCGGAGGTTGCGACATGTATACTTCCTCATGAAGAGTACCCTACAAAAAGGCATTGTTAATGTCGAGTTGGCGCAGAGGCCAACCACGAGTGACAACAAAAGTCAATAGTGTGCGGATGGTAGCCGGGCAAACCACAGGACTGAAGGTGTCCGTGTAGTCGATACCGTCGCGTTGTTGGAAGCCCTTGGCAACCAAGTGGCCTTGTACCTGTCAATAGAACCGTCAGAAGTATATTTAATACCAAAAATCCATTTACACTTGATTAAGTTGTGTGAAGGATCAGGAGGGACAAGATCCCATGTGCCAAGTTTATGAAGTGCCGCAATCTCGGATTCAATGGCTTCAGTCCAACGAGGGTCTTTGAGAGCTTGAGTTACTGTTTTAGGTTCGGTGGGGCGTGGGGAGACTGTAGTAGGGTGGGCGTATTTGCGGCCGGGCTTACATATGTTGTTCATGGACGGGGTGATGATGCCGAATGGTGGGGTGAGGGGGAGTCGGGGGAAGCGTGGGGAGGGTGGGGCGTGTGGGCCGATGAAGAGGGTGGGATTACATTGGTGAGGCGGGGAGGTGAGGGCTCGTATGTGGGGAGGGGGTGTGAGCGAGCAGGTGAGCGGGAGAGAGGGAAGAGGGGGATGTGGGAGAGGGGATGGGGCTGGGAGTAGGCGAGGGAGTGGGGGAAGTGAGGATAGCAGGGGGAAGGTGGAGATAGCAGATAAGGAGCGAAGGACGCGAGGAGTGAGAGGAACAGTAGGGTGCGGGGCATAGAGGGAGGGGGAGGCGAGTTAGAGGTGCGAGAGATAAAAGGAAGCGAGAGAGTGCACTATTCGTCAAGCGAAGGTAGAGGGACTGCTGGAGAGGAGGCAGATAAACGAATGTGGGGACTTATCCTTGACAAATTGGACATGCCTAGATGTGTAGACACGACCACTTGAGAGATCTAAACAGTGATCAGCACTTTGCAACTTAGAGTAGCCAATGAACATGCAGGGAGTAGATTTAGGATTGAGTTTATTTGTTGTGTAGGGTTTGAGCCATGGATAACGGAGACATCCAAAGCTGCATAATTTGAGGTAATTAGGGGTGAAGCCAAAGAGACAATGAAAGGGAGATTTCCCTTGGAGGGCAGGAGTAGGGAGACGATTGATGAGGTAAGTACCAGTAGTGAGAGCGTAGGACCGAAAGGAGAGAGGGAGGTGGGCGTGTATGAGAAGAGAAACGCCAGTTTCGACTATGTGCTGATGACGACGTTCAGTAAAGCCATTATATTGAGGGGTGTGAGGTGGAGAGGTGAGATGAGAGATGCCATTGATAGTAAGGAAGGAGGTGAGTGCCTCATATTCACCCCCGTTATCCGAATAAAGAGTTTTGAGAGGTTTGTCAAAATATTTTTCCACGAGGGCTTTGAAGCGAATACAAACATCTTTAGTGTCAAATTTGCATTTGAGAGGATAAAACCAGATGTAGTTAGTGAAGTGATCAACAAAAATGACATAATACTTGAAACCATCACGAGAGTGTAATGGCTAAGTCCACAAATCAGTATAAACAATGTCTAGAGGACCATGAGAAACAAGAATAGATTGATGAAAAGGGAGTTTATGACTCTTATTACACTGACAAGCATTGCTATTGAAATGAAAAGAACTAGAAACATCAAGTTTAAACTGAGAAACTAATTGCTTAAAAATAAATAGAGAGGGATGGCCAAGTCGATGATGCCACTCAAGAGCTGGAGGTTTGATGGTGGAGAGGGCGAGTATGGGCGCATCGGAGGAAAAGTTTTACCGTGGAAGAGAGGAGTCCTCGTTTGGCAATCCTTCAAGAGAAAAGAATCAAAAGAAAATTCAATGAGAATATTGTTATCATGGCATAATTAAGAGATAGATATAAGATTGCGATTGATAGTAGGAGCATGGAGAACATTAGAGAGAGTGAGAGAGTGAGAGGGAAGAGAGAGATTATTAGAGCTAATATGAGAGATAGGAGTACCCATACCATTACCGATAATAATTTCTTCGGATCCGTCGTACGGGTGATGGAGTGAGAGGGTGGCTAGATCATTGATGATGTGGTGAGAGGCGCCCGAGTCAAGGAGCCAAAAGGGAGTGGAGGAAGTAGAGGGGACAGATGCATGGTGAGCTTGCGGGGAAGGGGCCGAGGAGGGTGGGTCGGGCGTTAGGGAACTTGTCTTGGAAAGCACGGCACCGGTAGATTGAGTGACCAGTGGTGTGACGCCACCGGCACTTTCCTTGATAGCCACCGGACTTAGAAGGGTTGGATTTTTTTATGGAGTGAGGAGTTGGCTTGGGCGAGGAGTAGCGAGGGGGAGAGGGATGGGAGTCAGCAGAAGGAGGGGTGTGGCGAGTGTAGTTGACAGTGGCAGGGAGGGGTGTGGGTGTTGGGATGGGTGGAGTTGGGTTTTCTTTGGCTAGGTTCATCTCACGTACCCATAACTTCTCATGAAGTTCGTCAACATCAATCAAGGAATCACGAGCATTGACGGCATCAATGACACAAGTAAAGTTGGGATCTTGAATCCCTTCAAGGACGCGTTCGATTAAATCTTCTGGAGTGACGGGTTCACCAAGAATGGCGAGTTGATCGGCACAGACGCATATGGCATTCATGCAGTCGGGTATGGTGCGCGTGCCTTTGGTGATGTTGCGGAGATTGGTTTTAAGGAGTTTGGCATGACCCCTAGAGCGGCGCGCAAATGTATGGGCGAGGATATCCCATGCATCCTTGGCCGTGGAGGCACGGGATACAAGAGGAACGATGGAGGAGTGGAGGGTGCCAATGATGGCACCGAACAACAGCTTGTCATGGCGTGCCCAAGTGGTGTGCGCATGGTTGGCTTTGGGGGACGAGGTGGAGCCAGTGGTGGGGGTAAGGTGGGTAGGAGGCTCCGGGAGAGAGCCATCAAGGTAGGCGAAAAGGTCGTAGCCAATGAGAGTGGCTTGAAGCTGAAGCTTCCATGAGAGACAATTTGTGTTGGCGAGTTTGATAATGTTGGTGAGGGTAGCAACAACAGGGGTGGTTGGGTTCAACATCGTTGGGGATGGTAGTAGTAGCCATGGGAAGTGCCGAAATTTTTTTGTTTTGAGGAGGAGATATTAACCTGCTGTGATACCATATAAGATTGAAAAGGTTTAATCATTTCATTAATACTAAGTTATTTATATAACACTGTACGAGATACATCCGTAAAGCTAAAGATACTTATCAACATAAGAAGATAAGTTTACAGTATAACAAACTATGAGATACGATGAGATATTATACAAGAGTTATCTACAACAATATAAGATATAACTACGTCTAACTCTTATCACTAATAATAAGATGCCTAGAATCCAAAATCTGTAATTTCCAAACGATAAATGTACTGCATTTACTTCTATACATTGTAATAACAGGCACACATGACAAAAGGGGTATACGAACAAGAATGCTAACAATTAAGATCTATTCGACGTTCACTAGGCCTTGCTAATTTTGGCTGCTTTCACCATGTCTACAATTCTCTGCAGCCGAGCAATTCGATCTAATATATCAATATCTGAAGACTCAGAAGCACCATCGAAACTGGTTTGATCCTTGTTTTTGTCAATACTAATTGGACTTCCAGCTTTACTCTCAATTCCATCTTCAACATTGACTTCTTTCCTAGTACATTCTTCACTTGAAAAACTGCGTACTCCATTGTTTGTTCGGAATCCAATGGCTTGAATAAAAGCATTATCTCCTGCGGAAGATGAAGGGGTCTCTCGACGGCTCATTGACAAGGCATGGCTTCTATTTTCTCTTACAACACCCTTCAACCCAAACAAATCTGTCAATAGCAGCTGTTTCACCCTTTTATTTTGGAAAGAAGAACCACGAGAAGCATGTCTTGGAGATAGTCTGGACCTCTTAGAACTAGATTTAACTTGATCAGAGGAATCACCAGCTGCCACCCTTTTGCCTTTTGGACTGAAACCAGGAGGTATCTCTGCTTCATTTTTTTCCATTTTGATTCTCATCCTCTCTGATGCTGTCATAGATATCTTCGAGGAACCTAGGCATGGCTGAGTAGTAGCTTCCGCGACTCCTTTTTCTGATATCTTTGAGGTAACTTGGCATGATAAAGTACTCGGTTGAGCGTGTCCTCCCTCTCCCACCCACTTAGCATTTCCATTGACAACTGCTGATTTCTTCCACCACTCCAAATAACGCATTGTAACATCCGACTTACATAGCTTCTGTGGCATGTACAACTCGATGTCTCCTATTGGCCTGTTGTAATTCCTCCAAGCATTCTTGCTCGTCTCACTCGAACGAGGCAATACAATCGGGATATCTTGGTCAAGCCCGAACTGCATTGCTACTCGATGAGGGAAATATGGCTCAATACAATCCAATCCAACCAGTTGACTGACCCTTATACATCTACCATAAGACTGCAAATCGAATTCACATGACCAATTGTTCAACGACATCGAATAGGGTCTCCACTGAAAGTTATCACCAGCAGAATCAACATCCAAACCCACATCATCTGATCTCAAATTTGTTTTCACTTTGTTCCACCTCACTAATCTAGGCACATCATTAGTCCTAATAGGATTAGATTTTGGGCTCAATGTTGGAAACCTTTCCCAAATCCAAACTTGCAATAATTGCAAAGGAGCCCAAAGGACAACTTTTGTCACATTTGTATCATCTTGATCACCTAAATCTCTTAAACTTACAATCTTCTCTTTCAACAACCTCAAATCTCTATAAATACAAGCAAGAACAGCCGGCGCCAACGCAATCTTAGTCCCTCTAGCTAAAAGCACAGCAATTTGAAACACACTCTTATTCATAGTACTACGATCATCAGCAGGCAGGACATACCTTGACAACCACAAACACAAAAAAGCTTCGTGCTCGAAAGTTCCTTCCTTTCCCATCCACTTCTCCAACCATTGTTGCTGGCTCGCCTTCTTAGACTTACTCCTCATCATCTCTGAACGCCCCATGAGCAACTTCTCCTCAATCTCAAGCAAATTCTTGGAACTAATTTCACTGAATACAGATTCCCCTGTTACAGAAAAACCACCCAAAACCATGACATCTTCCAATGTTATGGTAACTTCACCCCAAGGAAGCACAAATGTGTTACTTTCTGGGCACCATTTCTCAGCAAGTGCAAAAATAGATGATGCTCTACATCTCGGAATTTTATGGGTTGAACCCATGATTGCTTCATAAATACATGATTGCTTCCAAATTGATTTGCATGAAGAGCTTAATTTTTTGACCCAGAAATTCCAGTTCTTTAGTGGCTTTTTCCAGCCATAAAAAAGGACTTTTGAGGAGAGAGATTTGAGAATTGGAAAAATGGGTTTTGAAGGGTGAGAAATTTGAGGAGGAGGGTTTAAAAGGGTTTGTGTTTTTGTTGAGGGAGAAAATGAGGGATTTAAGAAATGGGCAATTCTGTAAGTGGGTTTTCCACCAGAAGGTGCAACCATTTCTGCTTCTCTTTTCTCCAGTAAAGTTTCATCCTCTGGTAAAACTGCCATAATTTGTTTTTTTTGTTTTTTTTTTTGGGTTGAAAGTTTTGATCACAAATATGAGATTTTCTCAACAAAATGGAGTTTGCTGACACTTGAAAGTTGAAAATGGATTTTTTGGGTTATGGTGGAAATGTAAAATTAATTTGAACTAGTGAAGAATGCTACTCATAATATGGAGCGGGAAGAAGACAATAGTAGAATGAAATGAAGAGTCGATTGAATTTAACATTTTCCCCCTTTTTTCCCTCTCTTTGTTTTCTTTTCTGCTTTAAACTTCTTTTTTTCTTATCTGGAAAAGTTAATGGCTTGGTAGACACTAAAGAGAAGTAGAGAACAATGACTCAGTGAGCATATGAACTCTTGGAAAACAAGTAAACAACAAAATGATAAGTTGACCACTTTTTTCTTGTTACTAGTGGTTTGCTCACACACTACGCGTACGTATGGCTAGAAATAGCTAGATTGGCATCAATGTTGGTAGACTGGTATATAATTTCTAGTTATTATACAAAAATGATGTCGAATATGTGTCACGAGATGCACATTTTTTCCTTATGGTAACCTCCCTTGATTTATCTAGTACTCCCTTTGTTTTTTTTATCACTCTCACTTAGAATCTTGACACTATTCATACTTAGAGAGAATCTTCTCAATTTTTTTCAGTTTATAAGAAAAACTATAGTCATGTGGGGTCTTGTTTGATTCGTCTCAATTGGTACATTATTAATATTCAATCGTTATAATTTTTTACTAATATATAATGAAAGATATTTAAGTACAAAGATGTGCATGGGGAGATGCACACAGGAAAGTGAGAAAGATAAAAAAAACAGAGGGAGTAATATATATTGCTATTTTTAGTTTTAGCCAAGAAAAATTCATTTCCCCCTCACATTTTTCACTACATATAGCTATATTCCGCCCTCCAATATTATTCCTTTATTTTGCTAGTGAATCTTTTCTACACTATCAAGGTAAAAAATTATTATAATTAGTTACAATCCCTTTATATGTAATACCAAATTTTAACAAAATAGCATTATCAAATGGAACATGCCAAACAAGCCCCACCTAAGTACACATATTGTACAAAAATGCTTTGACAAAGCTAAATTTGATGTTTGAAAATTTTAATTTCAACACTTGGAAACATGATTTATATATCTATAATATTTTCATGGGACAATATTACATGATCATTTAGGTGAGATAAATAGAGTAATTAGCATAATGATGAAAAAAGCTATAAAGTTAACAACTATTAGAATCAATGGGAAAGGCTGTACAAATTTTTAATAGGATGATAGCTATTTAGATCAATTGTTGATATGTATATAAGTTGGTTGTAGTTTCTTTTTTTTTTTTTTTTTTAAGCGAAAGTTGTAGTTTGACATGTTCATCACAAAGCATTTTCTTTAGTTATTGATCTTCCTATAAGAAGTTGTTGAATCTCATAATCTATCTTCTCAAATTTGTTCTATATCGTTCTTGATAGTTTATCAATCTTCTTATAATAAGTTGCTAAATCTCATAATCTATCTTCTCATATTCGTCTATATTGTTCTTGAGTCACCCACAAGTAAAAATATATGAAATAGACTATAAAGTACTAACCTATTAACTTGAACAAACCAAGGTTTTATAATCCAAAAATGCAGACATGTCAACATATGTTATTTTCCTATGATTAATTGGTTTTGTAAATGTGTTACTGATAAGTATAAGTACGCATTGTAGAAGGAAAGAGCTTTATTAGTTTCAGCACATTTTTTTATTAACAAAAAAAAAAACAGTTAATATAGAATATAAGGCTAGATGTCATGTTAATGCATCTAGGTTTTGAATCATTTTTTCTTAAAACAGATTACCTTGTAAAATAGGTTTGTTATGTTTAAGTATACATTTATAACTATTATGGTTAAATTTAGCAACTAGTTTTTGCTTGCTGTATAATAAGACAGAGATGTAACTGGACAATGCAAACAAAGCGCATTAGTCCAAAGAACCATCAAAACATAAATGTAACAACATTGTTGCTTTATTTAAAGTAACTTTATGCTATCTTTCAAAAAAAAAGTAACTTTATGCTATATAAAGTTATGCCACTACTATATTAATGCAACATATACTGAATCAAAGCCCCTAAGTAACATAGCCACAGCAGTGCTACTTTTTTATTTGGAAAAATTGACAAGAGCAGGCCCAACTATGGCCACCCTTCCATAATAGATCCCAACTTTCGATTATTCCACACCAGTCCCAATTTTGGGGGGTGCTTTACGAAAACGATCCAAGTGGAAGGGTGACCTGCTTCACCTGTAAAAAAAAAAACTCAACCCCTCCTTCCTCCTTTTTCAGTCTTTCTCTCTCCTTTCCTCCCACAAAACCACCAACCAGCCACCCACACCACCACCTTCAAACCTGCCAGCCACCATCACCTCCTTCCACCTTCACTGCCGGCGCCAAGGCTTCCTCCCCTGCCGCCGACCGTAACCCAGGACCCACGAACCCTCCCCGACCCTCTTTCCCCCCCACCTCGACCAACCACCGCACCTCGCTCTCTCTCCTCTCGTCAAAACCGAAACCCACCACCCACACCATTTCGGACCCCCAACCTCCAGCCCTTCGATTTCCCGTGACGAACCCTCCCCCGACCCTCTTTCTCCCCACCTCGACCAACTGTCGCACCTCCCTCTCTCTCATCAGACAAAACCGAAATCCACCACCCATACACCCTAAATTGCAATCGGTTCTTCACCATTAAATATTAGATTGGAACTCCATGGAAGAAGATGAGAGGGGAGGAAATCGGATGGCTGGAGGGTGGTGGAAATTGGGGTGGTGGAGATTGGGAAATCGGGATAGGGGAAAGGGTCAGGGTGGGGCTGGGCCGCTGCTGTGCTGAGTTAGGGTCGACGACGGGGAAGGGGGTTCAGTTGCCGGCGAGGAAGAGGGAGAGGGAGAGGGTGAGGTGGAGGTGGTGGCCGCCCTGGCCGGGCGTGGGGTTATCGGAGGTGGTGGGGGTGGGGGTAGAGTCGTAGATAGAGGGGGTGGAATTGTTGTTGCTGGGTTGAGGAGTTACGATGGCGGGGGAAGGGGTGGCAGTGCAAGGGAGAGGGTGGCAGAGGTGGCAAGGGTGGTGGTTTCAATGTTTACCTGTTGTAGCAGGTTAGGTGACCTGCTACGACCGTTTTCGTAAAGCACCCCCCAAAGTTGGGACTGGTGTGGAATAATCGAAAGTTGGGATCTATTATGGAAGGGTGGCCATAGTTGGGCCTGCTCTTGTCAATTTTTCCTTTTTATTTTTAGGGGAGCCGTAGGAGTACTACTTTTTTTTTTTGAGGGGAACCGTAGGAGTACTACTTTTTTTATATGACCAACAGGCAAGAGTTAACATTGATAATAGGTCAAACAATACTTACAAGAACAAGATATCAGATCTACAACATCAATAAAGATTTTAACTCCTACTTAATATGTTGAGAATTAGATTAAGCAAATCAACTAATTACTTGTAATTACCACTAATCAACAATCAAATGAAAAGTAATGAAACTAAGAACAAATAAGAAAGCAATGAAAAGCACACCGATTAACGTGGGAAAACCCGAGCACCGGGAGAAAAAACCCACCAAGCAAGCACCTTTGATTAATGAAGAAAATGGATGAACAATACAAGCATTAATGGATGATTTAATGCTATTTTCTCTCTCTTCTTTCACTAAACCCTAGGTTGATCTCTCTTTTTGTGAATAGTAACCTGAAACATGAAAGAAGGGGGTTTATATACTCTTAGGGGCTTAATACAAATCAAGGGTCGAGATTAAAGCAGAAAACGCAAAAAATCCCGACAGATCTGGGTTGCCCGGACGAGCACCCGCCCGGGCCAAGAAGCCCGCCCGGGCCCATGGCCCGCCCGCCCGGGCAAATGGCCCCTGCCACATTCTGCCTCAACGTTGCATTAAAACAGCATGCCCAACATAATATTGCTATTTGATACCCTTTTCTTTTTCTACTGAATCAATGTTTCAAGTACCATATTAATAAAATACGTATAACCCCCTTTTTTACCCCTAGCCTTATGTTTTCTTTTTCAAAAATAATAAATAAACAGATATTTCACCAGGTATCCCTGAGTTTTACGAATATTCATAGGGTACCCTCGCAGTTTCAAAAATGCACAAGGTGCCCATGAGGTTTTGAAAAATACATGACTTGACCCTGCCGTTAAGTTTCCGTCAATTCCGTTAGTCCTAAAGGCTAAATTCTCAACCGACGGCCTAAAAGTCCCTACTCAGCCTCCCATCAAGCTACCACCACCCCGAAAACCTCCCCCTCCTATCCCCCAGCCCCCGAAAACCTTCCCCTCCCCTTCCCCAGCCCCAAAAGCCTTCCCCCTCCCCTTCCCCGGCCAGAAGAGTCTTGGGCGGGGAAGGGGAGGGGGAGGTTTTCAGGGTTTCGGGGTGGTGGTGGCTAGTATGGTGGCGTGGCGATGGTTGGGGTGGCTGATAGGTGAGGAGGGGGTGGGGATTTAATTGACTAAGGTTAATGAGGTTCAATTAGAGTTAATTAGGTTTAATTAGAGTTAATTAGGATTAATTAGTATTAATTAGGTTAGTTAGGGATTCCCCTAAAAAAAAAAGGTTAGTTAGGGGTTAATTTGGTTGATTTAGCCTTAATGACTAGCGGAGTTGACGATTGTTAGTCATTAAGGGTATTCTGATAATTTTGCAAAACCTCAAGTGCACTTTGTACATTTTGGAAACTGCGAGGGTACCCGATGAATTTGCGTAAAACTCAACTGGTGAAAAATCCGATAAATAAACTATCGTTTTTCATTTTAGTTGGGTCTTTGCCTAAGAATTTAGCGTTATACAAGGTGGTCAAGTATAGCCGTATAGGCAAATATCATTTACTTTGAAACTCACAATTCATCAATACAAAAAACCAAGTAGTACTTGGTCTAGTGGTAAGGAGAGCACCCTTCCAACCTCAAGGTTGGGGGTTCAATCCCCACTAGAAGCACTTTGAGGGTAGGGATTCCCCTTACCCTTCCCCCTTACTCTCAAGTCCTGGCCCATTAAGACCGAGCGGGGCCCGGGCCACTTCTTCTTACCAAAAAAAAAAAAAAAAAAAAAAAAAAAAAACAATATCATCAATACAAAAAAGTTGCATTAGCAAGCACCTAGAATACGAAAGGTAGATACAAGGAGCATTAAGTTCAGTAGAAGATTGTTAAGGTATTTTTTTTGGGTGTGCTTGGTTTCTTAACTATTTATTTACTTTAATTTTACATTCTACTTTTAAAAACCTTTTACAACAATACACTTAGATTTTAAGAAAAGGTTATAAATGTAATTTCAACTTTTTTGGGCGATTTGTCGCCCCAAATTTACTTAAAATCGCCCCGGTCCCACCAAACATTTCCAATTTTAACCTTCCCTTTTTTTCTTTTCCTGTTTTCCACAACCACCACCTCCATTCCCACAACCACCACCAAAACCACGCAAACCACCATCGAGGCCACGTACACCACCACCGAAACCACGCAAACCACCACGAGCAAGCCGAAAAAATAATAATTTTGAGGCGATCCACCATGGCGGAAACATCCTGGGCAGGTGGAAACGTTGGCCTAACGTCCTGACGTTTCGGTGGATCGTCTCAAAATTAAAATAAAAATTTCCGACTTGCTCGTGGTGGTTGCAGGGGTTGGGGTGGGGGCTGCTGGTGGGTGGCTGTGGCAATGGGGATGGTGGTGGCAGGAGGTGGCTGGTGGGTGTGGTGGTTTAGGGAAAAAGAAAGAAAATGTTTTCTCCATCCCTATTATCTACCAAATTACTTTTGCACACATACAAACAGACCTTTCAAAAAAACATCCCAATCAGCTTCTAAGGGAAAAAAAATGGAACAGATTAATCTGTCAAAAACTACCTAAATTATACCAATTTTCGCAAATAACTGCCTGATATGATTGTATGAAAATTTTATTCTGACAATGCTACCAATTGATGGTATACAATAGCTTCTCCATCTTTCAATGGAGCTCACTTTTGGCCTTCCCTGAACAAGCCACCACCCACACTCGCCCTTGTCCAGCCACCACCACCATCAAAACCAGTTTCACCAGTGCAAACTGCAAAGTAGTCCAACCCCAGCCCCACGCTCAAATCAACCCATCTCTCTCTCTTATACCACCACCATAAAGTTCTTCCACTGCCAACTCCACCATAGGTGTTTCGACCTCCAAAGGTTCAAGATCTGGAACCTTAGTGGTCCAATTCGACCTTGTCATGGTTCACGCCACATAATGTTGGGGATGTTGCGGTTTCATTCTCTCACCCGAGCATATTCTTTCTCCCTCACTATATATTTTTGGTGATCGAGGAAGGTGAAAATGGGCTTGTGGTGGAGGAAGGTGAAAATGGGCTGATGGTGATGGTTGGACGGTGGAAGTGGAGGTTGGGTGGTTCCTAGATGAGGAAGGCCAAAAGCAGGGCCCGTTGACAGAGAAGGAACCAACGTACAAGATGAACCATGTTGGAAACATTATTGATTTATTTCAAGACCAATAATGGAAACCAATAAACTAGAGGTGATCATGGGCCGGGCCGGGCCGCGCAAAAAAAATTTGCCCATTGTGCGGGCTGGGCCCAAATCCGGGCCAAAAATTTGGGCCCAAAGCCCGGTATTTCGGGCCGGGCCGAGCGGGCTTTTGCGGGCCAAAACGGGCCGTGCCTTAAATTTAGACTAAAAAGTGTTGTTTGGCTTGTCCAAAGCCCGCCCAAAAAAAAAAAAAAATTTGGCCGGGCCGGGCCCAAAAAAACTGCCCAAGCCCGCCCAAAAACCGGGCCGGACCGGGCTGGACTTGATCAGCTATACAATAAACCATGTCAAACAAACAGGGAAAAAAGAAAATAAAAGACTACAAGTAACCAAACAGTACATGCATAGCACATTAGCACATATATAGTGTCACTATTAGAGTGCCAAAAAATCCAAATCAGCTTTTAAGAAGGAAAATAAAAAGAGAATCGGAATATGGGTCAAAAACTGCCTAAAAAATATACCAACTTCCATTTTTAATTAAAATTTTACTATGCTTATAGAGGCAGGACTATCTTACACTAAATTCTCGGGAATATCTTTTAGTGAAAATAGTGGGGTACCAGCATCATCAAATTTTCATCATCCGTATCACCGAGATCTCCCTTTTCTATAAAAGAGTCGAATTTTGAGAAAAATGAAAAAAAAAATAAAAAAAAAATTTAATGACAAAATGGATATATAATAATTCCTCAAGGAAACAACATTACCAAATGGTCCCTTTGCTTCAGCACACCTTTTCTCTTTCCTCCGCGCAACATCAGTGTGGCAGGAAGAACAAGCTGATAATCTACCATCCCTACATAAACAAAAGAAAATATAAGGGAAAATAACTGCATTATCCAATTACAGAACACACAGTCAAATAACCATCAAGCCAACCCTTTTTCTTTCCAATGGATAAGCCCAATATTCATTCACTACTGAATCAAGGTGGCTTTGTAAGTTGTAACAAGCACAATGAGCAAGGTGTCGAAAAGAACGTTAAATACGGAATTGTTTAAAGATGTACACAAAGAATATAAGAGTAGTTCATTAAATCTATTTGTAAAACTCAGCAACAAAACCATATAAAGCTGACACATCAAGGCATTGATTTCTTTTTCTTTCTTCAATATACTCTATGTATTCACTACATATACAAACATAGACTTGTAATAAGCCTCATGTTCATAGAATATTTTAGTTTCCTCTCCTTGAAAGTATATTTAGAAGATGACTTTGTATTAAGTAGTCCCCCAACCCCCACCAAGGATAGATACACCTTCTAAGCTTCTATTTGTCTCAAAACTCAAACCATAATCATTAAAAGACAGAACAACATTATAGGTCGCTCACCATTAAAATTATATGCTTCCGGAACTCGAGCAGCAATATTAGCACATAATACATCAGAATTTCCAGAATTACAATCCTTGGATTGGTTGCTACCACTACTCCTCTTAGATATTTTCAACAGCAAATTATTACAAGCATGAACTTGACAAAAGCGGGATGCGAACATGGATCTTCTGGTCGAAAGCGAAACTCCAATCTGTTTAACTTGGTGCCGCGAACCTGCAGATAATAAAATCAATAGTAACCATCATTTACCCCAAGTTGCTCAATTTTGCAAAATTCTAAATGATACTTCTTCATTCCAAAAATTGATATGCCAAATTCAATTTTCGTAGTTAAACCAAGATAGTATTGATTCGTCAATCATGCTAGATTTATCATGACCAAAAAAACCAACTTTTTCTTATCATCATATTTCGAGAAAATTCATTGCATCTCAAAAATCCGAATAACATTATTTCAGTGAGCATTTTAAATATAAAGAAGCGGGAGAAATTTTCAAACTTTACCAATCCAAAAAACAATTCTTAAAACCCTAATCATTGTGTAATAACATTGATTGCGAGATTATATGACGAAAATTATCATGTAAGCAACCCTATACTGTAAGAAATCCCATAGCAAGGGGAAACAAAGCTAAAGATCCAAGATAAAAGAAGATAATGCACCAGAAAATGATCTGATAAAATTAGAGAAATGAAGACAATGAACTTCTAGAGCTTCTAAATTAGTCATGGAACATCCAAACAGAATATTAAAGCGTGTGAGTGAGCAGCTAAAGGGACACTTAAAAAGGAAAAGGAAGAAACGATTGAAGAAATGGTCTTCCCAATGGCATCTCACTCTTCCTTCCCTTTCCCCCTCCCTTGATCTTCATTGTTTTTTGCTCCCCTTCCTTCCCCCATACTTGCATGTGGTTGTTTCTATTTTACTTCAAAGATTTGAAGTTAGCCCCACCTGAGGCAATCTTTCTTTACAGAGTTATAACCTAACTTAAAATATATTTTTGTCATAGGAACAATTCCTGGAAAAGAACTAAGAAGGTGAAATTTCTTTTAGTATTCTAACCCCCGCACCCTGCCACTAAAAACGATGCTTACTTCTTAAGAAATCCACTATATGTAGAGGGTACAAAGGAAGGGGTTAGATTTATCCCGACAGAAGCAAGAGTAATAATACAGTTTCATCAAAAAAATACACCATAATAATTATGCAGAAGAATACATAAAAACTTGTACCACGGCATGATAGCCAAGACAAGGCTTTAAATTTTCTTAATAGCAAGAGAATATGGACTCAAACAATCACATATATTTGATGACAAATTATGCGCTTGTGATGCCATATGCAGTGAAGTCATAGACTGACAGTTGAAAATGGTAAACATCCTTGATATGTACACATTTCAATCCTAAATCTAGATGTAGCAGATAGCTTGTGCCTTGCAATACTACTATGAGTCTATGACGTAGAGGTATACCAAATGAAGTTCAACTATTAAACAGGATTAAAAAACGAAAAGCTTACCATCATCTTGCAAGCAAGATAACCAGCAGGGCCTCCTCTCTGTATATCATGATTATCATCCACATCATCTTCTACGGACATGATTTCTGTCTCATAACCTCCTAAATGAAAGAGACTGCTTGATCTGTCTTCCCCGAGTTCCAGTATATGGAAATGGCTTTCTCCATCATGCTAAAATTGGGTTTCATACCAACACAATCCATGTCAACCAAAAGATCAGCCACTTCCCCAACTTCCTTTTCAGCTTTAATCATATTCTTTACCCACCCATACATAATCGAAACAATCAGTTCCATAGTCTCCTTATCAGTGCAGTTAGCTTTCTTCAACGAATCAACCACACAAACACCTCTAATGCACACCATGAATCCCTCCCCTCTTGTGAAAGAACACCAACACCAGCTGCAACTCGCGGGCAGATAGCCAGCCATTCATATCTTCAAGAACATCCGACGGTTCTCGAGTCATCCTCTCTAATTTCTCTACTGATTCAGAGAACCCTTCATTCAGTTCATCTGCAACTCCAAATACCGCATCAATATTAGTTCTCTTTGCATTGCAGATCCAGAGTAGTAAAGAAGATGTAAAGGAACATGACAGCATACAAGAAAGCACATACTGCTTTGCTCAAAGACTTGCTTCGAGGCAACGACATGTATCCTCTTAGTCATAATGTCGATAAGAGAACCGCTGTTGCATTTCGTAGTTCATGTGTATAAAGGCATATAATGTATAATTAACAAAGCAAATACATGACAACTAAGAAGTTTTGTGGCTCTACATTTTCATTTCCATCTACGTTGTCTAGAACATCTCTTTGTATCATGTACAACCTCAAAAATACCTACAATCCAGAGTCTGTAGTTTCTAATATATATCAGTTCCTGTAATATCAGAGGTCATTCTAAAGCATGAGGTCAATGACCGTAGATAACTGGTCCGTCGGAGTGAGTTACTGCATCTACTTCTGCACGCAGTTATAATAGCCGAAAATCATATGGACATATAACTAAAGAGTAACTAACATTGAAGCTAGTTTCATTTTGCCTCCAGACCTAGCTGATATTACCTGCTTTCACAATGCCTACAATTTTCTGCTGAAAATCTGACCTGGAAGGAATGACAACATGCATTCTCTTAGTCAAAAAACAAAAGAAAAGAAAATTGATGTGGTTCCACTAGTAAAACATTTATAAAGACATTAAACATGTAGATTACCAATCAGGGAGAAATCAAGGCCATGATAAGACTAGGAGCTCTCTGCACAAGCTCTACATTTGATTTCCATATAAGCTTTCTAAGTACATCTATTTTAAATCAAGTATGACCTCAGAGAAGATGCCTAGAATCCAAAATCTGTAATTTCCAAAAGATAAATGTACTGCATTTACTTCTATACATTGTAATAACAGGCAAACATGACAAAAAGGGTATATGAACAAGTGTGCTAACAATCAGGATTTATTCGACGTTCACTAGGCCTTGCTAATTTTGGCTGCTGTCACCATGTCTACAATTCTCTGCAGCCGAGCCATTCGACCTAATAGATCAATATCTGGAGACTCAGAAGCACCATCGAAACTGGTTTGAACCTTGTTCTTGTCAGTACTAATTGGACTTCCAGCTTTACTCTCAGTTCCTTCTTCAACATCGACTTCTTTCCTAGCACATTCTCCACTCGAAAAACCGCGTACTCCATAGTTTGTTCTGAATCCAATCGCTTGCATAAAAGCATTATCTCCTGCGGAAGATGAAGGGCTCTCTCGATGGCTCATTGACAAGGTATGGCTTCTATTTTCTCTTTCAACGCCCTTTAACCCAAACAATTCTGTCAACGTTTGGAGATCATCATCAAAATCATCTTCAGGTTTCACCCCTTTAGTTTGGAAAGTAGAACCACGAGAAGCATTGGATTCACTGCTCTCAATATCAATAACAGGATGACTTGGAGATAGTCTGGACCTCTTAGAGCTAGATTTAGGTTGATCAAAGGAATCACCAGGTGCCGCCCTTTTGCCTTTTGGACTGAAACCAGGAGGTACCACAGCTTCATTTTTTTCCATTTTGATTCTCACCCTCTCTGCTGCTGTCATAGATATCTTTGAGGAACCTAGGCATGGCTGAGTAGTAGGTTCCGCAACTCCTTTTTCTGATATCTTTGAGGTAGCTTGGCATGGTAGAGAACTCGGTTCAGCGTGTCCTTTCTCTCCCACCCACTTAGCCTTTCCATTCACAACTGTTGATTTCCTCCACCACTCCAAGTAACGCGTTGTAACATCCGACTCAAAGAGCTTTTGTGGCATGTACAACTTGATGTCTTCTATTGGCCTATTGTAATTCCTCCAAGCATTCTCCTTCGTTGTGTCACTCAAACGAGGGAAACCAATCGGGATATCTTGGTCAAGTCCGAACTGCTTTGCTACTCGATGAGGGAAATATGGCTCAATACAATCCAATCCAACCAGTTGACTGACCCTTATACATCTACCATAAGACTGCAAATCAAATTCACATGACCAATTGTTCAACGACATCGAATAAGGTCTCCACCGAAAATTATCACTAGCAGAATCAATATCCAAACCCACATCATCATCAAATCTCAAAGTTTTCACTTTGTTCCACCTCACTAACCTAGGCACATCATTAGTCATAACAGGATTAGACTTTGGGCTCAATGTTGGAAACCTTTCCCAAATCCAAACTTGCAATAATTGCAAGGGAGCCCAAAGGACAACTTTTGTCACATTTGTATCATCTTGATCACCTAAATCTCTTAAACTTACAATCTTCTCTTTCAACAACCTCAAGTCTCTATAAATACAAGCAAGAACAGCCGGCGCCAACGCAATCTTAGTCCCTCTAGCTAAAAGCACAGCAATTTGAAACACACTCTTATTCATAGTACTACAATCATCAGCAGGCAGAACATACCTTGACAACCACAAACACAAAAACGCTTCGTGCTCAAAAGTTCCTTCCTTTCCCATCCAATTCTCCAACCATTGTTGCTGGCTCGCCTTCTTAGACTTACTCCTCATCATCTCTGAACGCCCCATGAGCAACTTCTCCTCAATCTCAAGCAAATTCTTGGAACTAATTTCACTCAAAACAGATTCCCCTGTTACAGAAAAACCACCCAAAACCATAACATCCTCCAAAGTTATGGTAATTTCACCCCAAGGAAGCAGAAATGTGTTACTTTCTGGGCACCATTTCTCAGCAAGCGCAAAAATAGATGCTCTACATCTCGGAATTTCATGGGTTGAACCCATGATTGCTTCATAAATACATGATTGCTTCCAAATTGATTTGCATGAAGGGCTCAATTTTTTGACCCAGAAATTCCAGTTCTTTAGTGGGGTTTTCCAGCCATGAAAAAGGACTTTTGAGGAGAGAGATTTGAGAATTGGAAAAATGGGTTTTGAAAGGTGAGAAATTTGAGGAGGAGGGTTTAAAAGGGTTTGTGTTTTTGTTGAGGGAGAAAAGGAGGGATTCAAGAAATGTGCAATTCTGTAAGTGGGTTTTCCACCAGAAGGTGAAACCATTTCTGCTTCTCTTTTCTCTATTATAGTTTCATCCTCTGGTAAAACTGCCATAATGGGTTTTTTTTTTTTTTTTTTTTTTTTTGGGTTGAAAGTTTTGATCACAAAGATGAGATTTTCTCAACAGAAATGGAGCTTGCTGACAGTTCAAATTGGGATTTTTTGGGTTATGGTGGAAATGTAAAATTAATTTTTTTTTTTGACGAGAATGTAAAATTAATTTGAATTAGTGAAAAAATGGTACTCATACTAATTACTATGGAGCGGGAAGAAGACAATAGTAGAATGAAATGAAGTGTCGATTGACCGACTCTTTTCTTTCTTCCCTTTTTTCTCTCTCTTTGTTTTCTTTTTTCCTTTAAATTTTTCTCCTTATCAAAAAAAGTTGATGGCTTGGAGTGCCTTGCTGATGCTAAGGAGAACAATAACTCAATGAGCATATCAACTCTTGGAAAACAAGTAAAATTATAAGTTGATCACGTTTTTGTTGTTAAGAATGGGAAAAGAGTTGGATGGATTTCAAAACTACATATGTGAGTCACTTTTGAGAGTAGGAAATAACTTAGGATTAAAACATTTTCTCGGTTTTAAGAAGTTTTGGAATTAATTTTTACCCTTAGTAAGTTGGGATTTACCTGAGTATAAATGATTCAAACTTAATTATCCTATTATATAATTATAATGTTGTTTAAATTATAAGTTGATGAGGTGAGAATATTAATTGAAATTGGGTTGGATTTGTCGAATCATATATAAACTCTACAACCTATAAAATTCAAATAAGTTTCCACATTATTGAATCTAAGTTAGATTTTTTTTCCTCTTCGGATCGAGTCCAACTCAGATAGAATTCAGACAGACATTTGTATCCACTCCTCATTCCTTTTTTTTCTTCGAGTAAGTAAAAATAGCCCTGATATTCTTAATTAATCGCATGCATTTAGAAAAAAATTGAGAGATAGCTCATGAAAACTCTCTTCTTGATGAAGTACTCCCTTTGTTTTTTTTATCATTCTCACTTTCCTGTGCGCGTCTCCCAATGCATCTCTTTGAACTTAAATATCTTTCATTATATATTAGTAAAAATTATAGCGATTGAATATTAATGATGTACTAATTGAGACGAATCAAACAAGATCCCACATGACTATATTTTTTCTTATAAATTGAAAAAAATTGAGAAGATTCTCTCTAAGTATGAATAGTGCCAAGATTTCAAGTGAAAAAAATAAAAAGAACACAGAGGGAGTATTCTTCAAGGAAATTGATTTCCTATAAAAATCAAGTTTCTAGAAGGTAGATGAAGTCATAAAGGTATACTACCTCCGTCCCAGAATAGTCTGAACACTTTTCTTTTATGTTTGTCCCAAATTAGTTTGAACACTTCCATTCTTGGCATGGTCCCACCATTAATATATTATTTCTTTTACACATCTTTGACCCACACTCTACTTTTTATCAATAAAAAGTTACCCAACTTTCTCTATCCTCCAATAAAAAATACCCCACCAACTCCTATCACATCTACTTTTTAAATAAAATAACATTTGATAACCACGCCACAACTTATCACCTTAAACTACGTGTCCCAACAAGTGTTCAGATCTTTCTGGGACGGAGGGAGTATAAACTTAATTTATTAAGTTCATAATGGATGTGACTAATCATGATCATCAACTAAATTTTATTAAGCATCAATCTAAAGAATTTGATTTTAGAAAGAACCTACGCATCAATTACATTGTACTATTTTTTTAGATGTCAAATTTTTGTAATACCTCCATTTTAATTAATTGCAACAATTGAATTTTTACAATGACACCACTCTATCACTATCAATTGTGATTTTTATATACGGAAAAATATACTCATGTAGGTTTTGTTAGATTAGTCTCAATATCTACTTTTAGTGGTTGTTTGGTAAACTTGAAATTATGTAGGCAATATAAATTCCCATATTTTCTGATTTGGGTAGCTCTTTGGTTGACATGAGGAAAATGGGGGCAATGAACATTCCTGGGAAATTAAAATTCACACAAAACGTGAGAATTAATTCACTCACCCCTCCCTTGGTCATTCAGATCTCCCACATGGATTCCTTGGAAGTACAAATTTGTTAATGTCAACCAAACATATTAAGGTAATTTCCTAGCAATTACATTAGTGAATTAATTTCATAGAAAATGGATTTTCAGATATGAATTAAATTCCCATGTATACGAAACAATTAATAACAGGTAATTTTAAAACTTCATGTAAAAAAACAAAAACAAAAAAGAAAAAAAACTGAAAACTTATACTATTGCTTCGAGGACTTACAAGCAAACTATGGGTACAGCTAAAATATCAGAGAAAGATAAAAAAGGCAAAAATTAGCCATTTATGGAAAGAAAAGAAAATGGGGAGCGATGAGTGGAAAAAAAACACCCATATATGTCCATGAGTGTACTCAAACTCTACAAACAAAACCATCCAAAACACTTAAGCAGAAAACAGCTTTTCAGGCCTTAAATCATCCAAAGTTAATGTCTTTGAAGCCAATGGAAGAAGAGATTGAAGAAGAATACACCATTACTGAGGAGAGAGAAGAGCTCATGATTCCACCTTCTTCTGATGCAAAACCAACTTTAAGAAAATCCCATTTCCTTAAACCTCTCATAAAGCCCATAAATCTATCTTTGCCCAAAATCTCTCATCTTTTTCTCTCTTCAAACCCCAACAACATTAACAAGCTATTAAAAAAAGTTAGTTTTAAGGGGAGGCCTAAGCCACTTAGAGCATGGGAGACATGGGTTGAAGATTTACAACAAACCCATGAAATTCTTTGGAAGAAAGTTGGGATTTTTGATGCAATTAGGACTTCAATTTACAAGATTAAGAGAGATAATGAGTTAATCATGTGTTTAACTGAGAAATGGTGCCCTGAAACTAACACATTTGTCTTCTCATGGGGTGAATCCACCATTAGTTTGGAGGATGTTATGGTTTTAGGCGGATTTTCTGTTTTGGGGAATTCTGTTGTCAACACTTTTAACAACAGTAAATCTGCAAAAATTAAGGAAAAACTGGTAAAATCTTGCTCTATAATTAAGAAAAAGAACTGCAACAAAAATTTGACTCATTGTGGATGGATGGATTATCACAAGGGAAAAGGTGGTGAAATGGAGCATGCTGCATTACTTGTTCTATGGTTGACAAGGTATGTCTTATCTACAAACTTGTACATTGCTCCAAATGTTTTTGACATTGCTATTAGTCTTGTTTTGGGTACCAAAATTGCTTTAGCACCTGCAGTTTTAGCTCTGATTTATAGAGACTTGACCTTATTGAAAGAATATATTATGTCTTACAATGAGAAAGATATATATGATGATGATGGTTCAGACCTTGTTCTTTGTGCACCTTTGCAATTACTTCAACTCTGGGCTTGGGAAAGGTTTCCGGCTTCAAGTCCGAAACCGGCCACCTTAGTGTGCGGTGAGCCACGAGCAGCTCGTTGGCACAATGTAACGAAACTCAAATCTGCGAGTTTGAGGTTGGATATTGAGTCTGCTGCTGACAGTTTTCTCTGGAGGCCTTATACTTTATGCCTGAAAAACTGGGAGTTCCCCAAGTTCTATTGTGATGATGAGAGATGGGTGCTGATGAATTCTGAGGTGGGTGATGATTTATTGTCATTTGTGAGGTGCCTGAGGGTAAGTGAGTTAGTTGGTTTGGATTGTGTGATGCAATACGTACCACATAGAGTTGGGATGCAATTTGGAATGGATCAAGACATCCCAGGTTTCGTTGCTAGATCTAATTCTAATGTTGAGCTTGCTTGGAGTAGCTATGCAAAACCACTTGAAGGGATGAAGTTGTACTTACCTCCTCGATTGTTCGAGGGAGATGTCACGGTGCAGTATTCTAGTTGGTGGAGACCACCAACGTTGGGTCTTGAGAATGATACACTGATATCCTATAAAAGGCGGAAGAGAAGTTCGAGGAAAGTTAGGACACTGTCTAGGATATTAGAGGGACCTTTTGGTTCATCTTTTGAGGGTATGGCATCTCCAAAACCATTGAATATCGTTAATGACATGGAATCAGATACTGGATTAAATCCATTGAATGAGCAAGAGGATGCAAGAATGTATGCCAGTATTGCATCCGAGGAAGAGGAAGGAAAGGATGTGAATGGAAACAATATGATCACAGATGGTGGCAGCAAGCATTCTGAGGCTACTCATATAGGCCAAGAGACAGAGATATTGTGCTCTGTGCTTGCTGAAGATAATCATGTCAGTGAAGATGCAATAGAAGCTGTCATGAAGCATGAGTGCAATGCATCTGTTGATGTTGAAGACGAGAATGAAGTGAATGGACACGATAGGATCACAGATGGTGGCAACAAGCATTTCGAGGCTACCCATGTAGGCCGAGGGACTAAGAAATTATGCTCTTTGGAAGCTGAAGACAATCATCTCGGTGAAGATGCAATGGAAGCTGTCATGAAGCATGAATACACAGCACCTGTTGATGTTGAGGATGAGAAAGATGATCTCAAACAACTTGAAGCGCGAGGTCTTGTGCTTGAATCAAGGATTAGTAAGCTAGAGAGATTAGTTGCTGGGTACAAAGTGGCTAAATTAAAGTCCAAGGTATAACTATACATGCATCAATGTTGGCTTGAAGACAGTAACACATACAACCTCCTACTTTCTAGTAAATTGGATGATTCAGTTATAGATAATGTAATTATAAAGGACATCGATGAACACCAAAGTAGATGAACTTATGGAGATAGGCTGGTATTATATTAATTTATATAGTATACCTTGTGGTCTTGAGTAGTGAATATCCTTATATTTAGTATTTAGTGATTTGTGCAGAAAGAAGAATCCAAAAGAATGTTTATGATGGACTATGCTTTTTACAGTGTGATTAATTTGTTTTACTTCAAAGCTACTCAGAAATAGAAATGCTACTTCATACTTCGTGAAGGACAACACTAACCGTACTTAGAGGCCGGAGCATCAAGCATTTTGCTGATTTTACTAGCAGTATTCATAAGCATTTTGTTCCTAATTATTGGCTTTATTATTGCTCCATATAATCCACACCCATCAACAGAATACCTCTCAGTAAATCAATCAACAATTAGGGGGTGAAAGTTATTCGGATAAAATCCAAAATCCAATCCAATCCAAATTAGTAATTCGGATCGGATTCGAACTGTGTTCGGATTGGATTCAGATTGAGATTTTTTGAAAAAATGGATTTTCGGATCAGATTGGATTGAGGGTAATTGGATCCAAAATCCAATATAACCGAATAGTAATATGCCTTGCATTTTTTTTTTTAAAGAGAAATTTTATTAATTGAAAGCCAAACGGCATCTACACTAAGTAATAAAGAAAAACAGGATACAATCAAACAAGATCAGATCAACTTCGTCTTCGATGAAACTACAATAAACCAGATCGAATATTGTGGCGCAAGTCTCTTGTATTTGTTGTCCCAAGCAACTATTAATGGAACCGTCTATCATTTTGACATAGTTTGGAGAAGAACCTTCTTGATCTATCCATATTGACCGCATCCGAGCTTCCAATACCTTCATGTTGATAGTTTTGGACTTCAACCAATAAGAACAATTTCTCATACCTACAAATAAAAAAACTAGACTCACAAATCACAACTCCCATAAGGGAGAAAGAGACCTCCACAACAGAGAAGACTAGTCTTCCCATATTAGGGCACAAGAAACTCTCATAAAGAGAGACTAACTTATTCAACAAAACAAAAGGACAAACTAGAAAGTGAAAACAAGATAGGAAAAGGGGCTTACCATGGATGAGATCATCCATGGCATCCCCTTACTGATAAAGGGAAAAGGGGAAAAAGGGAAAAAGGGAGGCGGCTAGAGAGAAAAAAACTAGGTTTAGGGTTTTTATTATTTTAGAAGAGTTTGTAATATGCCTTGCATTATGTATCTGGATTGGGCTTAAGTGCTTAATTGTTTTGGATAAATTTCATGGAACTACCTTTTATAACAAAAAAATTTCAAAAAACTACCTTATAATTTTTCTTCTTCAAAAAACTACCTTATAAAACAAAACCCGTTTCAAACGACCACCAATTGACGACATCTGTTAATTTTGACTGTTAACCCCTCCTTTGACCATCATATGATGGTCACGTGAGTTCATTAAAACTAACAAAAACTCAATTTCAACCCTAAAATAATCCAATACAAATCTAAGATCATGACTCACGTGATCAACATGTGATGGTCAAAGGAGGGTTTAACGGTCAAAATTAACGGATGTTGTCAATTGGTGGTCGTTTGAAACGGGTTTTGTTTTATAAGGTAGTTTTTTGAAAAAAAGAAATTATAAGGTAGTTTTTGAAATTTTTTTGTTATAAAAGGTAGTTCCATGAAATTTATCCTTGATTTTTTTTTAAAGCCTTATCCATAGCCTAGTAGGCGTAGCACTTCAACCCTTCCTCTAAAACCCTAACAACACTTAATTCCTCATTTCCTAAATCTACTAGGCTGCTGTTGAGCTTAATTTATTTCATCGAAAAACTAGAGTTTTAAAAAATTAGGATTTTCGGATCGGATCTAATTTAGAGTATGAAAAATCGGATTGGATCGAATTCAAACTCTAATTGGTTTGGATTCGAATTGGAAAATCAAAATCCAAATTTTGTTCGAATCGTATTGGATTAGGTCTAATCCAAACCGTACACCGAACTTTCACCCCTATCAACAATAATGGATGAAATGTTGAAAATATAACACTCAATTAATAAAGTCATCATGTGTGCAAAAGCATTGGGAAAGAATGGGCGCTTCTCACCTCTAGTATTTTGTAATTATGACCCAGGCGATGTCCCGAGGTTAATCTATAGTATTACTCTCTCTGTATTTTTTTATCTTTCTCACTTAGAATCTTGACACTATTCACAACTAGAGAGAATCATTTAATTTTTCTCAATATATAAGAAAATGTACAATCATGTGGGGTCTTGTTTGATTCGTCTAAATGAGTAGTTTATTAATATTTAATTATTGTAATTTTTACTAATATGTAATGAAAGAAATTTAAGGTAGAATAAGTGCATTGGCAAACGTGCAAAGTCAAAGTAGGAAAGATAAAAAAATACAGAGGGAGTACACTTTAGTTATTCAAGATGGTTAATGTCGTTTTTTTTTTTTTTTTTTTTTTTTTGCTTTTTTCTTTAAAGAATATAATCGATTAATGAGAGTTTGTTATTTAGGGGTGTTCATAACCGGTTACCTAGTTATTCGGGTACCCAAATATGCGGTTACCTGAATATGTGGGTACCCGCATTTACGAGTAGCTAAGAAAAGCAACCTATGATTCTGGACAACCAGATGCTCGCAAAAGTGTCATAGCTTTTTTTAATGAAAAATAAATCATTAGAAGAGCTACAGAATAAGCTACTACTATGAGTGTCAATGTCGATCCATGTTAATTACAGTATTTTGGGTTACTACCATGAGTGCCAACTGTCAATTGCATGTCAACTCTAATCCTCATTTCTCAAAATGATCTACTACCAATTAACCATAACGTAAATATTCTCAGTTGCAAATTACATCACAACTAGTTTTTCCATTAACTTGATTCATCATATCCTTTTTTTTAAATGTTGAATTGTTGATTCATCTAGTCCAACTTCTCCAATAAAAGGTTGATTCTTCTTATTATTTATCTATCTTTCCCCTCTGAAAGTCACAAGCACAACAATGTGGTATTAAGTAGCTAATAAGCTAACTTAATACATTTTCACAATTGTTTATTGTAAGAAGATATTAATGTAACTATGAAAAAAGAAAGAGAAAAACATTATATAACTAGGTGTTTATCCGAGATACACACTTAACTTAAAAGCAAGCCCATTAACCGACCATATTTTTGCATCTTATTTTGGGTCGGTTATTCAACCTATAAAAATAAATTTTCATATTTATTGCCTTTTTCGGGTAGATAGGTCAACATGTCGTTCAAACATATCGGGTCTCATGAACACCCCTGGTGTAGTTTCAATTTGGTTCTTAAATCAGAAGCAATGTAGTTTATAGCTATAAATTATGAAATATTAGGCTATAAACTTTCCAGATATGACAATCATATACTTTTTTTTTTTTAAATTCAAATATTATATTGTCTATAAATAATTTTTCCCCCACAATGACAAATATGATATTATAGATTACTTGGTTAATGCATTTGGGTTTCAAATGGGAGGTCATGTATTTAGCCTTAAGTACTATATTTTTATAAGTTAATTTATGTCATTTGATTAGGGAGGGGAGTAACATGTGTGATGTGATAGCATGTCAAATCATATTTACTTTGCATCATTTGTTTGGGGAGGGAGGGAGTACATGTGACATCATGGGTATGCAACACCTAAAGGGGGAAGGGAAGATTAGTAGTTGTATTTCTTACTTCTATGAGAATGTTGGGTTTGATTAGTTACCCGAGTGTGTATTTGATGGTTGGTCTGGATCTTTTGATGGGTATGGAGCAAACAAATGAAGGATGGACTATTAGCGGTAGTAGTGTGAACTTTTGCTCCAACAATGTTGACGGGCCACATAAACTACCAAGTATTGTGGGCCGTAACTTTTGAGATAATTGGATGTAATGGTAGGTCTCCTCAATAATTGTGGGGTATATTGTGGGATATAAATATCTTTAAGTGCTTTTTCTTAGATGTATGTTATACTATTTTTTCTCCCCATAAAAACCAAAAAGAGAATGTAGATTAGTTGGTTAGTGTCTTCACATTTCAAATGAGAGGTTGTGTGTTTGAGTCTTCACACATACATTTTTGTTAATTACTTTGTATTATTTGTTTCGGAGGGGGAGGTACATGTGGCAGCATGGCATTTATTGTTTGCTTTGGGTTTTATATATATATATATATATATATATATATATATATATATATATATATATATATATATATATATATATATATATATATATTGCAACGAGGTTAGGCTCATGGGCCTAATTGAGCATGAGCTTGCTGTTGTTTGACTCGATTCGTGACTCTTTCACACGCACTCAAGTTGAGTCTCAAGTTTAAAATTTTCTAGTTTAATTTATCTTAAACTCCAATTTGGGTTTGGATATTATTTTTTAAAAAACTTCATAATAAGATTTTTGCTAATTCTTTTGAACTTCTAACTTATATTATGAACACCTTTACCATCAATTTTTAGTTAAACTATGTCATATGTGAAATATAATAGCTTAAAAATAAAGAAAAATTGACAATAGAGGTCTAAACTTTGGGTGATAATTTTTAAAAGGTCTGAACTATTGATTAACTTGTGTAGGTTTCAACTTTAGGGGGTTTTACCTTTTAGCGGGCCTCGGCGACTTAAAACTGAAGATTTTTTTTAAAAATCTCACCTAGTTCCTACATCTCTCCCTCAATTAACCCTTCTGGTGTGACCCAAGTTTTACAAGTGATGACCTATTAAGCCAGTTTCAAGTCACTAAGGCCCGCTAAAAGTTAAGACCCCCTAAAGTTGGGACCTACACAGGTTAATCAATAGTTCAGACCTTTTAAAAATTATCACCCAAAGTTGATACCTCTGTTGTCAATTTTTCCTAATAATCTGAACCTATTTACGAGTTTTTCGAGTCGAACTTATATATGCTCGATTCATGAAAAATTTGAGCCAAACTCGAATAGTTCACGAGTCAACCAAAATCATTAACGCGTACCAAAAAGCTGTTGAGTATCCTACTAAACTCACGTGATGTCATGTGAAGCTTTTTTTCTTCAATCACGATTTTGATTCTTGTTTTTACCTTGGCCTGTTTGGTAAACAAAGATTTAAGAAAAATTAGAGGTTTGAAATCATAGAGAATTTGACTAATCAATCCTCTAATTTGAGTGTTTGGTAAAAAAAGAAGTTTCAAATAGCTAGTTAAATCCAAAAATCTCTCTTTGGAAAAGTTGCATGAGCAGCTTTTACATTGGAAGTTTGGTAATGAATAGGCTAAACTACACTTATTGCCATTACTAGGGTACATCCAATTACAATAAGAGATTATACTCATGTTCTTATAAGTCATTTTATATAAGGAGATTGATTTCGTAATTATAACTCGTGCAAAATTCGCTTCTTGATGAAGTATTTTACAAGGAAATTAACTTCCTATAAAAATCAAGTCATGAAGGTATTGAAACTTAATTTATTAAGTATATAAAACATGTGACTAATCCATGTAAATTACTCTATGTTCTGTTACTCAAATTCTTTCTAAATCAAATTCTTACATAAATTTTTTATCCCAAACTACTTTTAACTTTCAAGTAATTGCGAGAAACTTAGTTCCATGATCGTGCCTTGTGGCACAGCAGCACCCGTACTATTGAAATGGTTCGTCAGTAGAGATGTTCCCACAGGTGCCCCTTTTCCCAATGGTACTTTAATTTCTATTCTTATCCCTTATAATTTATAAAAATTTATTATCCCAAACTACCTTAATTTTAGCATTTTGTTATTGATAGGTATCTTGTGCTGGTTTCTGGGTCTGATTTTTTTTTTTCCCATTTATTTTATGTCAGGCGACTTCCTTTAAACCCCTTTTTTTACGTAATGCCTTTATGTTTTACGAAATTCTACATTGTACCTGACCTTTTTGAAATTTCCATATTGTACCCATAAACTTTCTAAACGTCACACAATAATCTTATGCAAAAATTCAATCAGTAGATTTTGGGACTTTCTAACCCTGTGGGAGTAGAGTAGGGTTTTTTAACCTTTTTTTTTTTTTTTTTTTTTTTGGTAATTAAGATGACATTAAACCCAAAAACAATACACCTAAAGGCAACTAGCAACAGCTAGCCCCAACACACACTGGACAAAACCCAGAGATTACAAATCCTCAAGCCATCTTTTCTCACTACTCCTAACCTTCTCACTAACAATCTGTAAAATCCTATTCTTAACATTATATTTAATTTCTTTAATTGTGTGCTCTATAGTATTAACAGTATTCTCCCAGTAGGCTAGATTCCTATTTCTCCAAACCATATAAACAAGTATTAGCTATGGCAACAAAACCAACTTGTCTCTTGAACTTCGACCCTCTCGTATCTATTTTCCATCCACCCGCATAGTTGATGCAGATTCCTACCACACCATCTTATTCCCAGCCATTCCAAGACCATTTGAATGCACCTGCTGCTAAAAGTACATCCAAAGAAAAGATGATCAATGTCCTCAACATGTAGTTGACAGATAGCACAAGTGTTATCAGTGCACACACCAAACTGAAGCAATCTATCTTTAGTCTTCAATCTTCTCTGGATTGCTAGCCAAAAGATGAATTTGTGCTTAGGGATGGAATATCTATTCCACACATACCTGCACCATTGCACCTGAGCATGATTTCTCTCTGCACTGAGGCTGCTATACTGCTTCTTGATACTAAAATTGTCATTTTGCAGCCACTGGTCACCAAGTATGAGACTAGCATCATTTTTAGCTTTACATACAAACTTCCATGCCCAGCTAGCAGTGCTAGAGGCCTCATAAGAACTCCAATCTTCACCCTTGATATAAATACAATTCACCCATTTGACCCACAGGTTCTCCTTTTCCTGAGCAATATGCCATGCCAGCTTGTTAATTGCAGCTATATTCCAGGTTTCAATGTCTCTGAAACCTAGACCACCTGACTTCTTGTTTTTGCATACCTCCTGCCAAGCAATGGCCCCAGCTTTGCTGTCATTGTGGGTACCAGACCATAAGAAACATCTACACACAGCATTAATTTCATGGATTACAGCTTTGGGCAGAACAAAAATCTGTCCCCAGTAGACATGAATGCTCATTAAGACACTGTTGACAAGTTGGCATCTAGCAGCAAAATAGAGATTTTTCGAGCTCCAAACTTTGATTTTATGCACCATTCTTTCAGTAAGAGCGTGACAATCATTTGCTTTTAACTTCATTGTGGAAATGGGAACACCCAAGTACTTGAAAGGCAAAACCCCTTTAGTGAATCCACTCACATCAGTAACTCTCTTTATCTCTTGGTCATTCATGCCAGCAAAATAAACCTCAGATTTATTCTTGTTCACCTCTAAACCAGAGGCATTAGAAAACATATGCATACCTTGTAACATAGTGTAGATCGACCTAAAATCCCCATTACAAAACAACAGTAGGTCATCTGCAAAACATAAGTGCACAAGCTTTAGCTCCTTACACCTTGCATGAAATTTGAAACCTTCTTGCTCACTAACAAAGCAAAGAATCCTGTCAAGATAATCCATGCATAGTGCAAATAATAAAGGGGACATTGGGTCCCCTTGTCGCAATCCTCTGTAACCGCCAAAAAAACCACAGGGAACACCATTTAGCATAATTGAAAACCTTGGGGTCCGCACGCACACCATGATCAAAGCCACAAAAGAATTGGGAAAACCAATCCCCTCTAACATTTGCTGCACAAAATCCCAGTTCACAGTGTCATATGCTTTCTGAGGTCCAACTTCATCAAGCAACAAGCTCTGGTATTCTTCCTCTTATACATTTTCACAAGGTCTTGACAAATCATCACATTGTTAAGAATGCTCCTCCCTGCAACAAAAGCACCTTGACTGTGGGGAGATCACCTCGGGAAGAATTTTGTTCAATCTCTCACTAAGAAGTTTAGTGATACATTTATATAAGACAGAAAGACAAGCTAACGGCCCGAAGTCCACAACACTTTCCGGGCACTTAACCTTTGGCACCAGGGTTAAGGTAGTAACATTAATCACTTTCAGAAGCTTCCCAGTCCTAAAGAAATCCAGAATTGCACCAGTAACATCATCACCAACCACCTCCCAGCAATGTTTGTAAAACTTACTATTAAACCCATCAGCTCCAGGAGCTTTCCCATCAGGAATACTAAACATGATCCTCCTCACATCCTCCCTAGTGAACTCACTATTCAAAATCTGCAGATGCTCTTCATTCAACCTCTTTCCCTTATTTATAATTGCCTGAATAGCTACCTTCTTCTATTCCTTACAAGCAAACAAGCCCTGATAATACTCAATGAATGCCTGCTGAACTTTATCTTTCTCATTAACCCACTGTCCATCAGCACTGTGGATAGCATGTATTTTATTCTGGTACCTCCTGATTTTGAGAGCTTGATAAAATATTTGAGTATTTTCATCACCACATCTAAGCCATGATAGCTTAGATTTTTGTTGTAAAAGAGAATTATGGTTCTGTAGGGCATTTTTAAATCTAGTCTGAGCTTCTTTTTCTCTAGTTGCCAAATTCTCATCATCAGGGTTTTTGTGCATCTTGTGTTGAATATCAGTAAGCTCCTGCTTTGCTTGCACAACAGCGGCCTCAACATCACCAAAACCATCTCTATTCAGAACTTTCAGAGCTTGCTTCACTAACTTCAGTTTCTCACATATCCTATACATAGGACATCCAACAACCTGCTTATTCCAAGCATTTCTGACAGTAGCCACCAGAGAGGTGTTATTGCACCACATATTATGGAATCTAAAGGGTTTTTTCTGCCCAATTTCAGGGTAGACACAAAGAAGAGCAGGGGTATGATCATAATTGCCTTCAGGTAGAAAAGCAACCTCAGCCAAACAAAATCTATCATTCCATGCTGAGTTTGCCAAAACCCTATCAATCCTAGAAAAAACTCTCCTCTCCCCATCCTGTTTATTGTTCCAGGTAAAGTATCTCCCAGAAGCTTTAACATCAACAAGATGACAGACATCTAAACATTCAATCATGTCAGCAATTTCAGAGTATCTAACTGTAGCACCAATCCTATCATCCAACCTACTCAGAGCATTAAAATCACCCATTAACACCCAAGGCTTTACACCCCCATTTACAATACATTTTAAACCATTCCACAACTCCATTCTACTTTGTTGGTCATTAAAACCATAAACAAAGGTACATAAAAAACCCTCACCATATCTAGGGGTTATACTACAATGAATGAACTGGCTTGTCACAATAACAACATCAACAGTAAAAGAATCAGGACACCAACCCATGATAATCCTCCCATTCTCATGACAACTATTATTATGCGTAAAACACCACCCTGGACATAGATTTAAGTAGACATTACCTAGATTAGGGCTTTTCACCCTAGTTTCTAAGAGGCTAAACAGCTTAACATTATGAGAATTAAGAAGAGATCTCACCTCATTCTGTTTTGCTCTAGAGTTTAGACCTCTCACATTCCACGTCAAAATATTATCCATTAGGTAAAGGGGAAGTCACCCCCTGCCCCTTTTCACCAATTTGATCACCATTCATCTGAATTGGCTCCCCTGTACCAACAACTTCTGCTACTATACTTGGAGCACCCAAATTGCCATCTTCTTCATTGGTACTCTGAAGTGCAAGGAAGGAATTATGAACAGGTATTATCGGAGCATCAACTCCTGTTCTTTCCTTTGATGTCCCCACCATAGTGAACCCCTCCTCATCCTGAACAACCCTCTTTTTCTGCATCCACACCTTCCTACCATTTGGCTTCCTACAAGCCTCAGCATCATGCCCATAACCAGAGCACTTCCCACATAGGATCAGTTTCCATTCATATTCAATTCTTTGCACTACTACTACACCATGCTCATTCACAAATGACACACAATCTGGCAATGTTTGTTGAATACCCACCTCCACCATTACTCGTGCAAATGATAGTTTATCCTTGGACCTTGTTGCCTGGTCCATTTGGATAGCTGCACCAACCAGCCCAGCAATCTTGTATAAACTCTTTTCCCCCCAGTACTTTAAATGAAGTCCAGGGAGTCTTATCCATATAGGCACATTCTTCAATTCAGTTTTATCTAGATTCATATCAGGATCCCACATTTTCACAATTAGAGGTTTCTGATCAAAGAAATGGAATCCATCAGTTGCCACCTTCAAGCAAGTCTCCACAGTTGCAAACCTGACTATAAAAACACCCTTCCCAATCAAAGCTATTTTCTCAATCCCTAATTTCCCCCAAATCCTCTTAAAATAACCCTCCATTACTGTGAGAGGGGGGTTAGCTCCCAAAACATAACACACAACTGCAGATGACCAATACTCAATTTCATCTTGAATATCCTCCGATTCAATCATAACAGAAGGGGTTTGAGTATTCACCTTAGAACTCACCTGATTACTCACATTACCCAATTGCTCAACTTCTGCATCCACTTTCTCAGCCCACGACATTCTTCTGGGTTCACTGCCCTGTTTCGACGCACTATTGAGGATCTCCAACCACTCCGACAACGTCGCTTTCTCCCTAGACTGCTGTATTGGATCTTCCAAAGTTGCTGGTGGAATTACCATTGTTATCTCCTCCAATCGAAGTTCATCTAGGTTTCCTTTCTCCGGAATTGGACTCGGGATGTTCAATTCCGAAACACCAGTTATTTCATCAACGGCCTTCGTCTTTCTTACCGGTGATGCCGACAGACCTTTCACTTTCCCCTTACCCTTCTGAGCACTCTTCTTCGCTCCACGTCCTCTAGCCATGGCGTCAGCGTAGGGTTTTTTAACCTTGTTATTTGATTGAGGTTTGGGATATGATCTGACAAATTGAAGGCTAATTGAGGTTCAAGGTAGGATTTTGTAGTAGTAAGGGTATTTTGTGTGACGTTTAGAAAGTTTAGGGGTATAACATGGAAAGTTGAAAAAGGTTGGGTACAATGTAGAATTTCGTAAAATACAAGAGCACTATGTAGGAAAATCCTTCTTTATTTTTGCCCCATTACCATGTTCCCATTCTCTCTTTAATTCTCTCATCCATCTCGACCTAATTACCACTAACCCACCATTAAATTCGTCTTCTACTTAAACCAATATATCTTCCATAATTAACCCTAACTTCTCTTCCTCAATAACCCTCTTCCGATCCCTCTCGTTTCTCTCTCCACCCGGCCCCTCCCCATTTCACCACCCTAGCCACCAAAATGTCGATGAAATCCCCTCTTTTACCAACAAAAGGCCACATAAACCTGTCCCCACCTACCAAACCTCATCTCTAGCCACCACCAGGGTTGAGTAGGGGATTAATAACTAACACAGTTGTGTAAAATTCGAGGGTATTTGGTGAATTATCAAAAATTCGATGGTATGTTGTGAATTATGTGAAAACTCAGGGGTATTTGGTAAAAAATTTGTATATATAACTATCATTACTTAAAGGTTATTTCTTTCTCTTTCATGTGCAACTTTCTAAGATCCGGTTTGACATATGCACTTTAAGGCTTGTAATAAGAATTAAAATTCATTTTCTAAAATGACAAAATGTTGATCCCTCATATTATCATTTAGTTATTGTCTTATATTTTCACTCTATAAAGTCCTAAAGGTTGCATACATTATTTTTTCATATAAAAAATAAAGACATAACATTTGAATAAACATCAGTTATAACCATTAAAGTAATTAATCAAATTTTTTTGGCTAATTTTATAACTAGATAAATGTCCTTTGTTGTCTTCAACAATTCCAACAGTTGTTGTTGCCAAATATTTATACTTTGAATAAATACTTTGACAACTAACCTTTAACAGCTATTAGTTGGTAGCTAACAACTATACCAAGAGCTGAAAACTACTCTCCCCGTTTCTTTTTAATTGTTACACTTTACCTTTTCACTTGTTAATGTAAATGTTTAAATATTAATATCTCTAAATTTACATTTGTAAAAATTATAAAAAATTGATATTCCAAAAGTACATATCGAGACGAATCTAACAAAATCACATGACTATATGGTTCCTTACCCATTAATCACAAATGATAGTCAAACATAAATTTGTGAATGGTGTCAAAACTCAAAGTGTAACTATTAAAAAGAAATGTATGGAGTATAGTTTAGAAATTAAATATTGGGATTTAGATTGCATTAATCTATATAAACTCTCAACATATTATAACTTATTAATGTTTATTTTTGTAAGGTGTTGAAGTTTAGTTAATTTTTTCCGAACTTATCTAAATATTATATGTTAGAAATATTGTAACGTCAAACTAAAATTGGTTAGTTTATTATTTTACTGGTTAGTTTATTATTTATTGGTTTATTTTACAATGGAATTCACCACTTTTTAATCAAAATTTCATCTAATTAATATATGTTTTGTTCAACTTATTTTAATTTATTTCATAATAAATAAGTTCAATTAAGATGAAATAAGTTTATAAAAACAAATAAGTCTTATAAACAACAACTAATAGTCCAAAAGTCACAAACAACAATCAACCGTCAACATATTCTAGTTCTCAATGATAAAATCAATAGATTCTCCGTTTATGAAAGTATGATGTTTTTGTTTTGGATAATTTTACATGGTAGCCCCAACTT